>JAMQYH010000009.1:0-455583 GCA_027562975.1 Rhynchospora breviuscula | reverse complement strand
CGCCGGAGCTGGTGCTCGCGCCGCGGGCGCGGCGGCTGCTCGCCCGGCCGGTGGTGCTGCCGGACGGGTCGTCGGTGGTGCTGCTGAACGAGCAGGTCGGGGACGCGTCCCCGATCGGCGTCGAACTCGTCTGACAGGGGTCTCGTGGTGGCTGGTGAGCGCAGGGTGCGGGGTGATGTCCTCCGTACGCCGGTGGTGCTGCACCCGTCCCACGGCGACACCGGCGACGGCGTCACGTGGGGGCCGGACAAGCCGGTGCGGGCGCAGGTGAAGCGGCGCCGCGAGTACGGCGACTCCACAACGGGACCGACGCTCACCGTCTGGGCGACGCTGCGGGTCCGCCCCACCCTGACCGTGCAGGGTGCAGCCGGGCCGCGTCCACCGGCGCCGGGTGACGAGGTCACCGTCGGCGGTCTCCGCCGCCGCATCGCGTCCGTGGAGCCCGTCCAGGGTCCGGGGACCGCGGTCGCCGCGCTCGACCTCACCGCCGGGTAGCTGTCGTGGACGTCCGTGTCGAGTGGGACGCCCCGTTCCCGACCCCTGCCGCCGTCCGGGCTGCGGTCGCCCGCGCGCTCGGCGAGGTCGCCGACGTGTGCCTCGAGGAGGCGAATCGGACCGTCCCACTCGAGGAGGGCGACCTCGCCGGCTCCGGCCACACGACGGTCGACGCGGGGGCGCTGACCTCGCAGGTGGCGTACGGGACGCCGTACGCCGTCGTCCAGCACGAGGACACGTCGTTGCGGCACGACGCCGGCCGCCGCGACCACTGGCTCGAGCACACCGTCAACGAGAACGCCGACCGGTACAGCCAGTACATCGCCGACGCCGCGTCCCGGGCGACCTGACAACCGGGCCCCGATCGTGGGCCCCATGCTCACCGCCGCCGTCGCACGTTTCCTCGCCGAGCACGGGCACGGCACCTACGGGCAGACCGGCGCCACGATCCACCTCGAGCAGCTCCCCCCGGACGGCGACGGCGTGATGGTGGCGTACGCCCCCTCCCCCGCTTCCGAGCTCGCCACCTTCCGCCGCGTCGGGCTGCAGGTCGTCGTACGCCGCACCAGCGGTGGCCGCGCGCGGGCCGGGTGGGAGGCCGCCGACCAGATCCGTGACGAGCTGAACGGGCTGCGGCACGTCACCCTCGACGACGGCGGGGACGACGAGACGCGGGTGGTGTGGCTGCTCGCAGACGATGAGGGCCCCACGTCGCTGGGGGCGGACGCGAACGGCCGGGTCCGTTGGTCGCTGCGGTTCACGGCGCTGGTCGCTCACGAGACGCCGCTGACCGCCGGGCTCGGCTGACACCCGCCGGTCGACGGTTGGCGGCGTACACGGTCCACCCGTCGCCCCCGAAGGAGCACCCATGACGACCGCCACCCCGGAGCCGATGCTGGCCCGCGAGTTCGACCTCGAGATCAACACCGGCACCAGCCAGGCGCCGGTGTGGACGAAGATCTCCGGGATCACCGGGATCAACCCCGGCCAGACGTCCACCGTCACCGACGACACCGACTTCGACACCGACGGCTGGGAGGCCGGCACCGTCGCGATGCGCGGCCGGTCGCTGTCGGTGACGATGAACTACAAGGAGGCGATCGACGGCGGCGCCCAGGACCCGGGCCAGGAGGCCGTCATCACCCTCGGCGAGACGTCCGGCCGGTCCGCGAAGGGCCTGTTCCGGTACCTCTCCCCGTCCGGGACGGGGCACACGTTCCGCGCGACCGTCGACGTCGCCTGGCCCGGCGGCGGGAAGACCGACAACGCGAACTTCACCGCCGACCTCAAGGTCGACGGGAAGCCCACCCCCGTCGCCCCCGCCGGCGGCTGACCCCCCGCTCGTTCACCCGGCCGCCGTGCTGAGAGCCGGCGGCCGGGTGGCGCACCACCCGCCCACGACTCTGGGAGCCCACGCCCATGACGAAGACGTACGACTTCGACGACTGGTACGCCGAGAACGAAGCCCCCGGGAAGCCGCAGACGCGGCCGTTCCGGTTCGGTGGCCGCCTCTGGCAGATCCCCGTCGACCCCCCGGCCGCGCCGCTGCTGCGGATGGGTCGCGCGTTCCGCCGCCTCGCCGAACTCGACGACGACGACCAGGTCCCCACCGACGTCGCCGAAGCGATGGACACCCAGCGGCTCCTCTACGACCTCATCGGCGACACCATGGCCGACCAGTGGTCGTCGCTGCCCGACGTCACCGTCGGGAAGCTCGAGGCCGCCGCGTGGCGGCTGTACCGGCACTACGCCCACATCCAGCCCCTCGACCCCCCGGACGCGGAGGGGGAAGCACCAGCCCCGGCGACGGACGCGACGTCGTCGGCTGGGTCCTCGACCACTGGGCCGTGATCGAAGCCGGCTGGGAGCACGTCTACCCCGGCCAGGACCTCGCCGCCGAGCTCCTCGGCCCGTCCCGTCGCGGCTGGCGCTGGTTCCGCGTCCGGCTCGTCGGGCTCCTGGCCCGTGACACCACGACCACGACGCTGTGGGGGCAGCAGACGCCCGCCGGGGCGTCCCCCAAGGCCGTGGGCGACACCCTCGCCGCCTGGGCCCGTGACTAGGCGAACAGGAGCCGACCCGTGGCGTTGACCGTGAACGAGCTCCGCACCGTCTTCACGGCCGACATCAGCGACTTCGAGCGCGGCACCAAGACCGCCGAGCAGTCCGGCCGCCGTGCCGGGCAGGAGATCGCCCGCTCCATGCGGAAGGCCGGCGACGACGCCGGGCAGGGCCTCGAGCAGGGCGTCACCCAGGGCGCGAAGCAGGCCGGGCAGAAGGCCGGCGACCGGATCGCCGACGGCGTGAAGTCGGGCGCCGACAAGGCCGGGAAGGTCGCCGGGCAGGGGATCTCCAAGGGCCTCGAGGCCGCCGGATGGCTCGGCGTCGGAACCAGCATCGGCGCCGCGCTCGGGGTCGGGATCACCGGCGCCATGGGGCGGGCCGACCTCAAGGGCACCCTCGCCGCGCAGCTCGGCGCCTCCGGTGCCGACGCCGGCCGCTACGGCAAGATCGCCGGCGACCTCTGGAAGGGCGCGTGGGGCGACAGCATGGCCGACACCGGCGACGCCGTGAAGTCGGTCGTGCAGAACATCGGCGGGATGCGGCAGGCGTCGGAGAAGGAACTGACCGCGGTCGCGACGAACGTCCTGGCGATCAAGCAGGCGTTCGACGAGGACGGCGCAGCGATCACCCGGACCGCTGACCAGATGGTCCGCACCGGGCTCGCGAAGAACGCCCGCGAAGCCCTCGACGTCCTGACCGTCGGCTTCCAGAAGGGCGCGAACGAGGCCGACGACCTCCTCGACACCTTCGACGAGTACGGCACCCAGTTCCGCAAGCTCGGCCTCAACGGGAAGGAAGCGACGGGGCTGCTGCAGCAGGGCCTTCGTGCTGGTGCCCGGGACGCCGACACCGTCGCCGACTCGTTGAAGGAGTTCGCGATCCGGGCGGTCGACGGGTCGAAGTCGACCGCCGCCGGGTTCAAGCTCCTCGGCCTCGACGGGGAGGACATGGGCCGCAAGATCGCGAAGGGCGGCCAGTCCGCCCAGGACGGGCTGCAGCTCACCCTCGACCGGCTTCGGGCGATCAAGGACCCGGTGAAGCGCAACGCTGCGGCGGTCGACTTGTTCGGCACGAAGGCCGAGGACCTCGGTCTGGCGCTCGACGCTCTGGACCCGGAGACCGCGGCCCGCGGGCTGGGGAAGGTTGCCGGCGCGGCCGACAAGGCCGGCGACAGCCTGTCGGGGCCGTCGTCGAAGGTCGAGAGCTTCAAGCGGCAGATGCAGTCGAAGCTGGTCGACTTCGTCGGCGGCCGGGTGATCCCGGCGCTCGAGGACCTCGGCGGCGCTGGGGGGAAGGCGTTCGGGTGGGTGAAGGACCTCCCGGACGGGCTGCAGGACGCGATCGTGAAGGCCGGCATCCTCGCGAGCACCCTTGGCGGCGCCCTGGTCGTCGGCGGGAAGGTGGCCCGCTCGGTGCGCGACCTCCGCGGCGTCGGGGGCGGCATCGGGAAGACCCTCGGCAAGGCCGCCGGCAGCGAGTCCGTCGGCACGATGACTGTCCGCGCCGGCGTCGTCAACGTGACGGGCGCACCGGGTGCTGGGGCAGCGGGAGGGGCTGGCGGGACGGCGGCCGGGACCGCTGCGGGAGGCGCCGTCACCGGTGTCGGCGGCCTGCTGGGCGCCCTCGGTCTGACCGCGCTCGCTCCGCTGGCGCTGTCGCAGTACGGGCTCTCGCAGTCGAACAAGCTGCCGAAGGACAAGGCCAACGGCGGCGCCTACGTCGGCTCCGGCTACGGCGGGGTCGGCGGCTACAACGACGCGATCCCCAACGCGAAGGACCTCAAGTCGGCCGCCGCCAACGCGATGCAGATGCTCGAGCGGCAGAAGCAGGCGCTCGCCTCGCTGCCCAAGGAGGTCGCGACGAAGGTCACCGCGCCCGGGGCGAAGGTCACCATGCAGGACGTCGCTGCGCTGGCCAAGCAATACGGCCTGACGCCCGAGCAGGTGCAGACCCTCATGGAGGCCACCGGCGTCGACAAGCAGCAGAAGAAGGTCGCCGACTACCTCCACGACCTCGGGCTCACCCCCGACCAGGTCCAGACCGCGATGAGCATGGACACCACGCGCGGCACGACCGAGCTGCGGGCCTACCTTCGTCGGCTGGGCCTCACGCCGAAGCAGGTCAACACCGTGGTCGACGCCCTCACCTCGGGGGCGCTCGGCGACATCAACTCGGTCCTCCGGCGCCTCGGGATCGTGGACCGGACCACCGCGACCCCGACCGTACGCGTGAAGGCCGACCTCGACGGGTTCTACGCCACCCAGCGGGCCCTCAACCAGATCGACGGGAAGACCTCCACCACCTACGTCCGGACCGTCCGATCCGGCCCCGGTGGCCCCGGCTTCCGGGGCGACTTCGGCGGCTACCTCCCGACCGTGCGCCGCTACGCGATGGGCGGCGGAGACGTCGCCAACGGCCACCTCCCCGAAATCGCCCGAGGCGGCGCCCCACACCGGGTGTGGGCCGAACCCGAGACCGGCGGCGAGGCGTACATCCCGCTCCGCAACGACGGCCGCCGGCAGCGGGCGAAGGACATCCTCGGCCAGGTCGCCGGCCACTTCGGCGGCACGGTCGCGTACGCCGGCGGCGGCGTCACCGGCGTCACCGGCGCCACGGGCGCTGGCGTCCCGGGGCTGGGGACGATCGACTTCACCCGCATGACGCGGGCGTGGCTTGAGGCCGCCCAGGCCAGCACGAAGACCGCGCAGGCTGCGAAGGCCACCGCCTCCTCACGGCTCGACGACCTCAACGGCCGGAAGCAGATCCGCGACCTGCAGAAGCAGCTCGCCGAGCGGGTCAACAACACCGCCCAGATCCGGGAGCTCACGAAGGCGTTGAACGCCCGCAACAAGCGGGGTCAGCTCGTCGTCACCGGCGCGAACCGGACGGCGAAGCAGCGGCAGCTCGCGGCCGCCCGGCGCGGGAACAACCGGTACGCCGTCACCGGCCTCGACCGTGACGCCCTGTCCGCCGAGCTTGAGAAGGCCCAGGAGGACCTCGCCGCGCTGCGGGCCAAGGCTGCGGCGGCGTCGTTCGGGGACATCGGTGAGGCGGCCCGGGACCGGGCGATCGAGCGGGCCGGGATCTTCGGCACCTCCACCACCTCGGCGGGGCAGCTGCTGCGGAACCTGCAGCGCGACGCCGTCACGAACCAGCAGTTCGCCGGAATCGTGGAGCAGCTCCGCGCCCAGGGGCTCGGGAAGGACCTCCTCGACCAGTTCACCAAGGAGGGCGCCTCCGCGCAGTCCCTCGCGCTGGGGCGGTCGATCCTCGCGACGGGCAACATCGCCCAGCTCAACCAGGTGCAGTCGACGCTCGGGGTGCAGGCCACCCAGGCCGGCTACCAGGCCGAGGGGACGAAGGCGCCCGGCGCGCAGGGGCGGCTGGTGAACATCGAGGCGTACTACGAGAACGGGCAGTCGGTGAACCAGATCGCCGAGGACCTGTGGTTCAAGACCCAGCAGAGAGGCGGCTGACCATGCACACGCTCGCCTGTGGGGTGACGGTCGCCGACCCCGGCGACCCGCCCGGGTCGCTCATCACCAGGCCGCGTCAGATCGAGTTCGCGGGCCTCCTCATGGGGTCGGGGACCCCGATCCGGTGGAAGACCCTCAATGGGTGGGACGGGCCGCCGCCGGTCGACCTGTCCGACACCCCGTCACCGGCCGGGCACGGAGACATCCCCGGCCGGGGCCTGTTCCAGTCCCGGATCGCGACGCTCGAGTTCTTCACCGAGGCCGACACCGTCGACGCGATGGAGGAGCTACTGCAGGTGCTGCAGGACCGGCTCCTGTACAGCGACGTCGAGCAGCCGCTGTACGTCCGCGACGGGGCCCGGACCCTGTGGTCGCCGGCCCGGGTGGTTCAGGCCGACGTGCCGATGGACAAGCTCCGCACGATCGGCCGCACCGACCAGGCGGTGCAGTGGAAGTGCACGCCGCTGCGGTTCTCGCCCGAGACGCGGCGGGTGACGCTCCGCCCGGGGATGGTGACCTCGACCGGGCTCACCTACCCGCTGACGTATCCGCTGGAGTACGGGCAGATCGCGGAGACCGTCACCACCGGCACCCTCGCCAACGGCGGGAACACGGCGGCGCCGTCGCGGGTGACGTTCACCGGCCCGACCGGCAGCAGCTACGGCGTGAACCTCGACGGGGTCGGGCTGATGGTGTTCGACCTGCCGTTGGCGGCCGGCGAGACCCTCACGGTTGACACCCGTTCGGGGACGGTCGTCCTCAACGGTTCTGCGGGACGGGACACGGCGCTCACCGATGGGTCGGTGGTGCCGGAGGACTGGCAGATCCCGAAGGGGTCGACCCCGGTGGAGCTGGTGACGACGGTCGGGACCAGCGACGCCACGAGGGTCGACATCGAGTGGGCGGACACCAGCAGATGAGCAGGAGAGGCAGGGAGGATCGGCGGTGACGGTGTTCACGATCGGGCAGGCCAACGGCCTCGACACCAACGTCCGTCTCCGGGCCGCCCTGTCGGCGCTGGTCACCGGCACCTCGACGCCGCTGCGGACACGGACCGGGATGCTCGGCAACGGGCTGGTCGTGACCCGTACCTCCGGGATGGGGGTCGCGGTGTCGGCCGGCCGGCTGTGGGTCGCCGGCACCGTCGAAGGCCAGTACGGGTACGCCGTGATCTCCGACGCCGTCACCCCGCTCACCCTCGACGACGGGTCCGCGGCCGCCCGCACCGACCTGATCTGTGTGCAGGTGCGGGACAACCCGTTCGACGGCACCGGCAGCGGCAACGTCGGACCCCGGATCACCGTCGTCAAGGGCGCCTCCGGCGGCGGGGTGCCGTCCACCCCTGCCGGGTACGTGAAGCTCGCCGAGCAGCCCGTCCCCGCGAACGCCTCAGCCGGCACCGGTGGCCTTACCAGCGACCCGGTCGACCGGCGACCCCCGCGAACCGCCGCCGCCGGCGGCATCGTCGGTGTCGTCGACGCCGACGACCGGAACACCCTGGCCCTGCACAAGGGGCTGACCGTGTTCCGGTACGACACCGGGGTCCGGCAGATGAACCTCGACGGCACCGCGGCCGGCTGGGACAACGAGTGGCGCACCCTGACCCCGACGAACGTGCAGACCGGGAACGGGGTGTTCGTGTCGGCGCGGGCGTACCGCGACAACCAGCGGGTGACGCTCGACGTCACCGTCACCGCGAAGAAGACCTACACGACGGACTCGCTGGGGAACCTCCCGGACACGCTGATCGGGAACCTCGCCCTCCCCACCGGGTGGGGGCCCGCGTCACAGATCAACGTCGACGGCTACCGGGCGGGCGTCACCGGCCTGTCGTGGCGGCTCGACCCCAACGGCGACCTGTACCTCGCGTGGGGCACCGCCACCGGTGTCGCGATCGCCGCGAACGGTGACGTCCTCGCCGTCCGCGACAGCTACATGCTCGGCTGACCCATCGTGGCGTCCCACCGGTACGTCGTCACCGACCTCGCCACCGACATCGTCGTCGGCCGGCCCGTGCTGTCCGGGGTCTCCTACTCACGGCGCATCAGCGTCGCCGGCACCCTCTCCGCCAGCATGGCGATCACCAGCGCGAACGCCGACCTCGCCCGCCTGATGGTGCAGCGGCCCCTCGGCCTCTACGCGATCCGCACCCGACCCGGCCAGCAGGTCGGCGACTACTGGTGGGGCGGCATCCTCTGGCAGCCCATCCCCGGCCGCGACGCACGCGGCCGCACCCTCCTCGAGCTAGCGGCCTCGACGTTCGAGTCCTATCCCGCCTACCGACGCATCTGGTCGGACGTCTCCTACGACGACGTCGACCGCGGGCAGGCGTTGCGGGACCTGTGGTCCCGGATGCAGGCCGACCCCCGCGGCAACATCCGGGTCGACACCCCACCCGGCAGCCCGGTGCCGGGCGACCCGTGGTCGGCCACCTGGCCGGCGTACGAGGGCACGCCCTATCTCGACGCGATGAGCCAGGCCGTCACCGCCGACCCGCCGTTCGAGTGGACCGTCGACGTGTACGGCGACCCCACCACCGGCACCCGCACTCGCCGCCTGCGCTACGGGGCGCCGCTGCTGGGCGACCAGACGGCCGGGCATGTCCTGACCCGCCCCACGACGTTGCAGTCGTGGCGGCTCGCCGTCGACCACGGCGCCCGGCCCACTCACGCTCTCGCACGCGGGTCGAACGCGGCCCGCAACATCGGCTCCGACACCGTCCCCATCACCAGCAACGTCGCCGTCGACGGGTACGCCGCCGAGCTGGGCACGCTGCGCGTCGACGGGCAGGCCGACTACACCAGCATCGACGACGAGACGTCGCTGCCCGCGAAGGCCCGCGATCTGCTCCCCACCGGTCCCGGCGAACCGTCCGTCACCGTCACCATCCCCGACGAGTCGTCCTGGTCGCCGGCCCGCCTCGGCGACACCGCCCGCATCCGTCTCGACGACCCGTTCTTCGACGGCGGCCGCTACCTAGCGACACGCCGCATCATCGGCGCCACCGTCACCCCCGCCGAACGGGGCCGCCCGGAGACCGTCGCCGTCGAGTACCAGCCCGACACCGACAAGGGGGCGTCCGATGGTCAGTAGAGCCGTCGTCCCGGGCGACCACCCGGGCAGCCAGGGCCGCTGGCAGCAGTGGGTCGAGGCCCAGCTCGAGCGCCTGTTCACGAACGCCGCGACCGCGCTGCGACGCGAGATCAGCGACGGCGACGTCGACATCACCGGCGGCAACCTCCGTGTCCGCGGCGGACAGCTGCAGGTCCTCGACGACGACGAGCAGGTTATCTGGTCCAACCTCGACGGCCCCACGCAGCACTCCGTCGGGCAGCTCGACCGGAACAGCAACGTGCCGATGGGGGCCGCCTGGGGTGAGGTCGCCCGCCTGTCGTACATCGTGCCAGCCGGCTACACCCGCGGCCACATCACCGTGTTCGGTGCGGCCGGCACCAGCCTCAACGGCAACGGGAACATCTCGGTGCAGCCGTTCGTCGGGTCCACACTCGGGCCGGCGATCAACTCCGGCAACGCCACGGGTGGCCCGTGCACGGCGTCATCGTTCATGGCCGCGAACTACGTCGGCATGGACCCGGGTGCTGTCCTCGACCTCGGCCTCTACGCCTACCTGACCGGGACCGCACAGGCGGCGGCGAACAACAACGCCCACCTGTCGATCTCCATCACCTGGCTCCGCTGACCCCTGCCACTGGCCCGGCGACCCTGAGGCACGTGAACGACACGGCTGTGCGGATCCTTCTCGGAGGGCTGGCGGCTGTGCTGTTCCTCGTCCACGCCGGATGGGGTGGCGACCAGTGGCGCCGTTCCAGCCTCCCCGTCACCGTCGGCCGCATCGGCATCGGCGGGGTCGTCGTGTACGTCCTCGCCGGGCAGGTGAAAGGCGTCCGACTCGTCATCCCTGTCGACTGGACCACCTGGCTCGGTGTCGGCGCCTGCACGGTCAGCGTAATCGGGTTCACCTGGGAGCTCGCGCGCCGCTTCCTCCGGCGCGGGGAGTGACGTGTGCCGCCCCCTGAGGTGTGGGTGCCGCTTCTGGTGTGCATCCTCGGCGGCCTGTTCGCGCTCGTCGGGTCGTGGGTCGCTCGGCGTGCCGAGCGGCGGGCGACGGCCGAGCAGACCGCACGCGAGACCCTCGACGACGTCTACGAGCAGCGGATCACGTTCCGAGACGAGCAGATCGAGGCGCTCCGTGAGCAGGTCGTCACCCTCACCCGCGAGGTGCAGCGCCTCACCGGCATCATCGAGCAGCTCGGGGGGACCCCATGAGTGACGACGGCCGTCCCGCGATCGACACCAGCCGCATCGTCGAGCGGGGCACCCATGCCCCGCCGCCACGGTGGGCGAAGTGGCTGAAGCGGGCCGTCATCTTGGCGATCATCGTGGCGGTGTCAGCGGCTGCGTCGCTGGTCGCGGGCAGCGTGCACCGGGCGGACCGGGCCGACACCCGCGCCGACGCTGCGGTCGACACCGCCGTCGACAACGGCGACGCCGCGACCTCGCTGGCCGACAAGGTGCTGCGCCAGTGCGGCACCGGTACTGCAGCCGCCCGCGAGCTGATGGCGCGGGGCCTGTGCACGTCGGCGTCGGACACGAAGGACGTCGTGTCCACCCCAGGCCCGGCTGGCGCCGAGGGTCCGGCCGGGATCCCGGGTCCGGAAGGTGCGGCCGGACGCGCCGGGGCACGCGGTGCCGCCGGCGCGGCAGGCGTCGAGGGGGCGGCGGGCAGCCCGGGTGCGGACGGCAGCCCGGGGGCGGCAGGCGCCACCGGAGCCACCGGCGCGACCGGTGCGACCGGGCCGCAGGGCGCGCAGGGTCCTCGAGGTGAGACCGGCGAGCGCGGCGCCACCGGCCCCAAGGGTGACACCGGCGACCCCGGCACGTCGGCCTACCCGTTCACCTTCACCTTCGCCGTCCCGGGCCTCACCGGAGACACCACCTACACGTGCGTCGTCACTAGCCCCGGAGACCCGGGGACCTGCACGCCGTCGTCCTGACACCCGGCAGCGGACCGTCGGTGTCGTGCCCACGTTCCTTGCTCTCGTCGCGCTGACGCTGCTGACCGCGCGCCGCCGCTACCTGCGGACCCCGCGGCGCCTCACTCGGCGCCTGTTCAAGCAGCCCGGCAACCGTGGCCGCACCGGGCACACCGTGCACGGCGTCGCCTACGCGGTCGGGAACTCGCTGCGGGGCCTGTGGTTCCAGGCCGTGGTGCTGCGGAAGAAGCGGTCCGACCGTGACGTCCGCAAGACCCGCGACGGGGGTCCTCGTCGTGTGCCACTGGGTCGTGTCCTCCGAGGGCTGGCGCGACCACGGGCACGGCGACGTTCGCCGCGGGATCGAGGGCAACGTCTGGGCCGACGTGAAGCACTGGACGGCCCGCGGTGGGTTCCGCATCCACACTGTCTACCGCGACATCGTCGACAAGCGTGCCCGCCGGATGGGCCGTGTCTGGGAGCCGAAGCGGCCCCACGACCTCACCGTCGCCGACTGGCGCCAGATCCGGGCCTGGTGCGAGCGGTTCGACGTCGGCTGCTCGATGTACGCGCTCCGCGCGAACGCCGCCCAGGTCCGTCTCGCCGACGAGGCCGGTGTCTCCGGCCACGTCCTAGGGAAGTAGGAGCGTCCGATGACGTACCGCCGCCTCACCGACCTCGCCGACGTCGCCCGCTCCTCCGGGCTCCGTGTCGTCGAGGTCCCCGGCTGGCGCACCCGCGGCCGGCCCTCCTCGACGGGCGGGTTCGACCCGTCCGGGGTGCTGTGCCACCACACCGGCTCCGACGTCACCGACGAGCGCGGCTACGCGTCGTGGCTGGCCCGCGCCGGCCGCTCCGACCTCCCGGCCCCGCTGTGTCACCTGTCCCTCGGCCACGACTCGACCGTGTACGTGTGCGCCGCCGGGCGCGCCAACCACGCCGGGAAGGCCCGAGCCACCGGGCCGATGCCGGCCGGGGACGGGAACTACCTGTACGTCGGGATCGAGGCCCAGAACACCGGTTCGGAGGGCTGGGACAGCCGGGGCCGCGACGCGGCCGGGAACACGATCACCCAGCGCGAGGGGTACGCCCGACTCTGCGCCGCCCTCTGCGCCGCCTACGGCTGGCCCGCGTCCCACGTCCGCGCCCACCGGGAGAGCTCGGTGACCGGGAAGTGGGACCCCGGCCTCCTCGACATGGACCAGCACCGCCGCGCCGTCGCGGCCCTCATCACCCACCCCCACCAGGAGGACGACATGCCCGCACCCAAGGACTGGGACGACAAGGACTGGGAGGCGGTCGACCGACACCTGTTCGGCCGGCTCCTCGAGCTCGCGGAGGACCGCAACTTCGGCACCACCCAGGCGCAGACCTTCAACATGGTCAACGCGATCCGCGACCACCTGGGGATCCCGTACACGGTGGCGAACCAGAAGAAGGCCAGCAGGTGAGCGGCCGCGACACCGCCGGCCGGGTCGTCGATGTGCTGGTGGCGGAGCCGGCGCTCGTGCGTGGCGTGGTGGCGTCGGTGGTGGCGCTGCTCGCGGCGCTGGGGCTCGCGATCGGCGACAACGGTGCGGCCGCGACCACGGCGCTGTTGCTGGCGGTGCTGCCGCTGCTGCAGGCGATCCTGACCCGGGCGAAGGTGACCCCGGTCGGCGAGCACCCGCCGCCCGAGTGAGGGTCGACTGGCGGGGCCTGGCGGCGGCGTACGGGCTGCTCGTCTCGCTCGCCGGTACGGTGCTGCTGTCCCCGTGGGGCAGCGTCTAGGGCATCAGGCCCCGGTCACCACCGTGACCGGTGTTCGAACCCCTAGACGTAGGTCGGAACGATCCGCACCACCGCCCGCGGGCGGCCGGTGCGGACGACCACCGCGGCGACGAGCTGCCCGATCAGCTCGCGCCGGTACGGGACGCCCATCCGGTCCCACTGGCCGAGCAGGGTGCGGGCGACCACGTCGGGTCGGGCGACCGTGGCCCGCTCGTCACGGCCGGCCGCTTCGAGGGCTGCGGTGAGACGGGGTGTGCTGGTCGACGAGCTCGGCGCGGGATGCTTCGAACACGGCGGCCGGCATGGGCCGCTGGGCGTCCTGCACGGCCAGACGGGTGAGTGCCTGCTCGGTGGCCTGGACTTCCCGCTCGAGGCGGCGCCGCTCCCCCGCGACCGACAGGCGGCGTACGCCGGCGGCGTCACGCGCTTCACGTCGGGTGTCGACGTCGCTCGCGAGGTCGGTGAGGAACGCGCGGACCTCGGCCTCGACGTAGTGGGCCATCACGTAGCCGCCCGCACACACGCTGGCGCCCTTCTCCTTGCTGGTGCTGCACCGGTACTTCGGCTTCCGGTCGTGGCCGTACTGGCCGCCGACCATTCGGCCGCCGCAGCGGGCGCACACCACGAGCCCGGACAGCAGGTAGGCGGAGCGTTGCCGGCGGGCGGGGGCGGCGCGGCGGCGGGCGCGTGCGTCGCCGTACGCCGCCCACAGGCGGGCGTCGATCAGCGGTTCGTGGACGCCCTGCACGAGGCGCCCGTCGACGCGGAAGTGGCCGGAGGCGAACCCGGCGTCGAGGACGCGGCGGAGCGCCCGGTCCGACCAGAGGCCACCGCTGGTGGTGTGGTGGCCGTGGCCGTTGAGCCACCGGACCAGGCTGTAGAAGGTCTCTCCGGCGACGTAGCGGCGGTAGAGGTCGACCAGGATCGGGCCGGTGACGGGGTCCGGGACGTGGACCTTGGCGTCGCGGTCGTAGCGGTAGCCGTACTTCGGCTTCCCGTTCGGCGGCTTGCCTTCGCGGACGCGGCGGGCGTGGATCTCGCGCCACACCTCGCCGATCCGTTCGGCCTCGAACGCCTGCAGCTCGGCGAGCATCCCCCGGGTGAACCGGCCCGTCGACGTCGAGGTGTCGACCTGCTCGGTGGCGGACTCGATGCGTCCGCCGGCGGCCTCGACACGGTCGACGGCGGTCGCCCACCGCAGCCGGTTCCGCGCGACCCGCGACCACTTCCACACGACGATGACGTCGTAGGTGCCGGCCTCGACGTCGGCCACGGCCTGGTCGAGGCGCGGCCACCACGCCGACCGGGCCCGCGACCCGGACTCGTCGAGCCCCTCGAGCCAGCCGGCCACCTGGTAGCCGCGGGTGCGGGCGTAGTCCTCGATCGCGGCGCGCTGCACCTGCGGGGACACCATCCCGTCGCGTTCCTTCGAGACGCGGACGAGCCCGAGGACACGGACCGTGCCGGGTGCGGGGGTGGGGACGGCTTCGAGTGGTGGGCGAGGCATGGCGTGGAGGGCCTCTCGGGTTCAGGGGTTGCGGAGTTCGGCCTCGTCGAGGCGGCGTACGAGGTCGTCGGACTCAGCGTCGGTGAGGGTGCGGAGTCTGGCGAGGATGGTGTCGACGTCGACGTGGAGCTGGTCGGCGAGCTGGTGCTCGTCGGCAGCCCAGACAAGGGCGTCGGCGAGCTGGTCGTGGGTGATGAGCCGGCGTGCTGCGACCCGGTGGACCGTGGCCTCTTCACGGGCCTCGTACGGCGGCGGCGGAACGGGGCCGCGCTCGAGGTGGACGAGCTCGTGGGCGAGAGTGCAGCGCCGCTGGGCCTGGGTGAGGCCGACGAGGAGCCGGATGCGGGGCGGGTGGTGGCGGGCGCGGCCCCAGACGCCGGGGCCGAGGTCGCCGACGAACTCGAGCAGCACCTCGGTCCGGTCGGTGAGCGTCTGCCAGGGGTTCCACACAGCCCGGGACCGTACGGACGGCCTCTGACAGCGAGCCGCGCTACGGGCAGGTCGCGCCGGGGTTGGTCTCGAACTCGCCCTGGCCGTCGCTCAGACCGGTCTGCGCTTCGCCCAGCGATCCCACGGCGTAGCGGCCGTTGGCGAGCCGGTTGTCCGAGGCCCCGGTCCCGCCGGTGGAGCAGTTGATCGAGACGAAGTAGCCGCCGTCCTCGTCGAGCTTGCTGGTGATGTCGTCGAATACGGCCTTGAGACCGTCGGCGGAGTCCACCTCCGCCACGATCTGGTCGCCGCTCTCCTTCACGACCTCGTAGGGCGGAGCGTCCGAGGCGGTGTCGCTGCCGCACCCCGTGAGCGCCACGGCCGACGCTCCTGCGATCGCGGCCAAGATGATCTTCTTCATGCGCCCTCCTCGGGGCCTGGTGGGTCGCCGGCCTCGGCGTCGAGGTCGGCCTGTCGTACGGCGGGGTTCCCGGGCGGGCGGCCCACGGTGCGAGCCGCCTCTGGGACGCTGGTGAGCGTGGGCCGTGCTGCGGCAGCGGAGCGGCTGAGGCGGTGGCGGAGTTCCTCGAGGAGTTCGTCGTCGCTGTAGGTGTCGAGCAGCCCGTCGCGGTCGGGTGTGGCCGGCTGCACGGGTAGAGGGTCGCCGTGGTGGTCGAGGCCGAGCAGGGCCAGCACCTTGGCGCGGCTGGTGTCGTGCACGCCCTCACCGTTCTCGACGCGCTTCCACGTCTCGCGCGCTACGCCGGCTTCTTCGGCTGCGGCCTTCACGCCGTAGCCCTGGGCGGCGCGCGCTCGGGCCACCTTCTGGCCGAGCTCTTCCATCGGGGTCACGCCGCTCATCATGGCGGTCACGGTTAGTCACATCTAGTCGAGCGCAGTCACATACAGCGGTGTAGTTCGTGCCGTTGTGTCGACTTACGCCTAGGTAGTTCTGCACGTCAGACCGGGTTTGACGAACTTTCTAGGCGAACCTCTTGACTAGGTGACTGCGTGTGACTAGGTTTCTAGTCATGCCCCGACAGACACCGCGTAAGCCGGTCCAGGTGCACGGCTACGCGCTCCGAGTGATCCGCGAGGCCCGCGGCCGGAAGGTCGCTGACCTCGCCGCCGCGCTCCACGTCGACCGCTCCTACATCACGCACCTTGAGAACGGCAGCAAGCGGGCGGTCTCCCCCGAGTTCTACGCCGCGCTGCTCAACGAGCTGGTCGTGACCGACTACCGCGCGCTGCTCGCCACCGCGCCCGAGCGCGAGGACGTGGCATGAGCACCGCCGGCCCGCACCGTCCGACCCGCGACGAGGCCCTCGACGCCGCCGCCGACGTCCTCGTCGCCTGGGACATCGCCGCCGCGCAGATGACGCCCCGCGAGCAGGCCGAGACGGCTTGGACCCCGACGTCGCCGTACACCGTCGATGAG
Organism: Rhynchospora breviuscula; assembly: GCA_027562975.1. NCBI lineage: Eukaryota > Viridiplantae > Streptophyta > Magnoliopsida > Poales > Cyperaceae > Rhynchospora > Rhynchospora breviuscula. The sequence goes on along the minus strand of JAMQYH010000009.1, from coordinate 439,410 downwards.
CTCGAGCAGCAGATCCGCGACGAGCGCGGCATGACCCGCCGCGCCGCCTCCTAGCCCACGCACAGAAGCGGGCCCGCCCCACAGCCTCCACGCCCGGGGCGGGCCCACCAACCAGAGGAGATCCTCGCATGACCAGTGACACCGTCGCCGCCACGCGGCGCACCCGCTACCGCGACCACCTGTCCGCGCTGTCCGGCGCCGGGATGGTCCTCCACGCCGCCGCCGCGGCCGACCTCCCCTCGCCCCGCATCGTGTCTCCCACCCCGTGGGACACGACCCTGCAGTTCGACCCCGAGAACGGGTGGGACGACTTCACCGCCTGGACCACCTGGCTCGAGACGACGCCGGCGTTCGTCGGCTGGCACGACCAGGCCGTGCAGCGGTGGGAGGCCACCGCGACCCTGTTCGAGGTGTCGCTGCGGCTGGTCGCCCGGAAGCGGGTCGCGCTGGTGTGCCCCGACTGCAAGCACGTCGCCGCCCGCCACGGGGTGATCGGCTGCTCCGACTGCCGGGCGTGCTTCCACACCGAGCACCTCGTGAACGTCCTCGCCGAGCAGGCCCTCGCCCGCGAGGCCCGTCAGGCGGGTGACCGTCTGATGGGCAGCTTCGCACCCGCGACCCGAGCCGCTACGAAGGCCCGCATCGCGCTCTCCGGCCCCTCCGGCTCCGGCAAGACCTACACCGCCCTCGCCCTCGCCCACGGCCTGGGGAAGCGGATCGCGGTCATCGACTCCGAGCGCGGCTCCGCGTCGAAGTACGCCGGCGTCAACGGCTGGTCGTTCGACACCGTCGCCCCCGCCTCGTTCGCCCCCGCCTCGCTGATCCAGCTTCTCGCTGAGGCCGGCGCCGAGGGCTACGACGTGGTCGTCATCGATTCGATGTCGCACTACTGGATGGGCGTCGACGGGATGCTCGAGCAGGTCGACAAGCACGCCCGCGGCGGCGGCAACTTCACCGGCTGGAAGGAAGAGCGGCCCGTCGAGCGACGCATGATCGACGCCCTGATCGCCTACCCCGGCCACGTCATCGCCACGATGCGCGTCAAGACCGAGTACGTGATCGAGGAGAACGAGCGCGGCAAGAAGGTCCCCCGGAAGGTGGGCCTCAAGCCCGAGCAGCGTGAAGGCATCGAGTACGAGTTCGACCTCGTCGGCGACCTGGACCACGCGAACACCCTGACCGTGTCGAAGTCCCGCATCCCCGGCCTGACCCGGTCCGTCGTCACCGAGCCCGGCGCCGACCTGGCCGCGACCGTGGCCGACTGGCTCAGCGAGGGCGAGAGCGTCGAGGACGCCTCCGACATCCGCGCCCAGGTCCTCGCCGACGACGTCGCTCTCGACCACCTCGTCGAGCTCGGCGCCCGCGTCAACATGCTCGGCATCGCCCGGGCCGCCGTCACCAACGCCGACGGGCAGACCGTCGCGCTGGTCGACCTCATCCGCGACCGCTGGCGCGAGCTCAACGCCGCCACCGAGTCGACCGTCCCGACCACCGAGGAGACCCCGGCATGACCAGCCTCTCCACCCGCAACCAGCGGTTCGCGCTCCTCAAGGCGCTGACCGAGGCCCTGGCCGACGTCCTCGCCGCCGAGCGGGCCGACCACCTCGTCGACCTCGTCGACCGCTACGACGACGAGGGAACCCGATCGTTCGACGTGAGGTTGCCGGCCGACGAGGCCGGCGAGCGGGTCAAGGTCGCCACCATCACCCTGTCGGTGCCGAAGGACCGCCTCGACGTCACCAGCGAGGACGACCTCCTCGACTGGGCCGAGGCGGCGGCGCCGTGGCTGCTCAAGGAGACCCGCATCCCGGCCGTGCCGCAGCAGGTCATCCCCGCCCAGCCCGAACGGGTCGAGACCACCCTGGACCGGGCCCAGCTCGAGGTGTTCCTCAAGGCCGTGAAGCCCGGCCCCAACGGGTCCGTCGTGGACCCCGACACCGGGCAGCTCGTCGACGGGATGACCCACACCCCCGGCGGGGCGCCTCGGTCGTTCTCCGTCAGGTACGCCGACGACGGCCGCGAGGACCTCATCCGCGCCTGGCGCCGCGGCGACCTCGAGGACGTCCTCTCCGGGACGCCCCTTCCCCAGATCGGCGGCGGACAGTGAGCCGCGGCGACCGGCTGGCCGTGGTCGGCGGCGTGACGCTGGCGCTGGTGGTGCCGTTCGCGGTGCTGCCCTCCGGGGCGGCGGTGTTCGTCGTGCTCGTCGCCGTCTGGACGCTGATGCTCGTCGTGCTGCGGCGGGCGCAGGTCGAGCAGACCCGCCGTGAGCGGGACGCGATCCTCGACGTGGTGTGCCCGCCGCCGGCGGACCTGACCGGCACGGCCCCGTGGCTGCCCCGGTCTGGCCGCCCGCTGCCTCAGCAGCAGCGCAGGGGTGACGCATCGTGACCGCGCTCCCCCACGCCAGCGGTGTCGTACGCCGCCTCCACGACGCCGTCACCCGCGACGTCCCCACCCAGGTCCCCCCGCTCGCGACCGGCCTCGTCGTCACCCACAACGAGGCCGCCGAGCTGCTCGACCTCATCGGCCGCCTCTGCCCCGACCACCTCGTCTGCGCCACGTGCGGCGGCCACCAGTGCCCCACCTGCGACGTCGACGGCGCCGCCGGGCCGTGGTGCACCGAGCACGGCGCTGAGCCGCTGTGCCGCGAGTGCGCTGGGGAGTTCTGCCGCGCCTGTGTGCGGCTCGACCAGCAGGAGGCGCGCGTCCAGTGACCCTCACCCTGACCGACCTGTTCGCCGGCTTCGGTGGCGCCTCGTCCGGGGCCGTCACCGTCCCGGGCGTCGAGCTCGTCATCGCCGCCAACCACTGGGCCCTGGCCGTCGAGGTCCACAACAGCAACCACCCCGACGCCGACCACGCCTGTGTCGACCTCCACCTCGAGGACCCGGCCTACTTCCCGTCGACCGACCTGCTGTGGGCATCCCCCGAGTGCACTCAGTGGTCGCAGGCCAACGGGAAGAAGCCCGACCTCGCGCCCATCCTCGGCGGCTGGTCGCTGTTCGACGACCTCGATGACGAGCTGAAGGTCGCCGACGACGAGGACGCCGCGACTCGGTCCCGGCTGCTGATGTTCGACGTCCTGCGGTTCATCGAACACCACCGCTACCGCGCCGGCGTCGTCGAGAACGTCGTCGACATCGCCCGGAACCCGAAGTACGCCGCCCCGTGGCGGGCGTGGCAGACCGGGCTGCGGAACCTCGGCTACCGCTTCGTCGTCGTGTCGCTGAACAGCATGCACGCCCAGGCGCTCGGCGACCCGGCCCCGCAGTCCCGCGACCGGATCTACGTCGTGTTCTGGCGCAACGACCAGCCCGCCCCCGACCTTGCCGCCTTCATGCGCCCCGCGCGGCTGGTGCGGCCGCTGCGACACCGTCGTCGAGACGTTCCAGGCGTGGAAGCCCGGCCGCACCATCGGGAAGTACCGCCAGCAGTACGTCTACCTGTGCTCGACGCCCGGCTGCGGCGAGCCCGTCGAGCCCGGCTACCTCCCGGCCGCGTCCGCGATCGACTGGTCACTGCCCGGCCAGCGCATCGGCGACCGCGCGAAGCCGCTCGCCGACAAGACCCGGGCCCGGATCGCTGCCGGGATCGCGCGGTACTGGTCGCCGATCCACGTCGAGGCCGGCGGCAACCAGTACGACGCCGCCGACCCGAAGCACTCCCGCTTCGGCGACCCGAACGGCTACTACCGCGCCTGGTCCGTGGGCGACGTGCTCCGCACCCTGCACACCGCGGAGTCCAAGGCGCTCGCGATCCCCCTCGAGGGACGCGACGGCAAGCAGGCCCAGCCGATGTCCGACCCGTTCCGCACCCAGACCACCCGCCACGACCTCGGCATAGTCACGCCCTTCATCGCCGAGCTCCGCGGCGGCGGGTCCACCGCACGCTCGACCGATCAGCCGCTGTCGACGGTCACCGCGTCGGGCAACCACCACGCGCTCCTCGCGCCGTACTACGGCAACGCCGAGACCGCGCAGCCAGTCGACCAGCCCGTCGGGACGCTCACCACCCGCGACCGCTACGCCCTCGTCATGCGCAACAACAGCGCGAAGGGCGGACACCCGGCCCGGCACACCACACCGAGCGACGAGTACCTGCGGACGCTGACCGCCAACGGTCCGCTGCCGTCGCTGCTGATGCGGAACAACGGCAGCAAGGGCGACGGCGCTGAGATGGTCACCCCGGCCAGCGAGTACCTGCGCACGCTCACCACGAAGGGCCACCAGAGCCTCCTCACCCCGGGCGACATCGAAGCCGCAGCCGCCCAAGTCGACGACTGCCTGTTCCGGATGCTCGAGCCCCACGAGGTCGGCGCCGGCATGGCCTTCGACCGCGACTACATCGTCCTCGGCACCCGCCGCCAGCAGGTCAAGGGCTACGGCAACGCCGTCACCCCGCCCGCCGCCCGGGACCTCGTCGGCTGCGTCGCCGCAGCGCTCGGAGGTGCGGCATGAGCCCCGACGACCCGCGTCACGGCACCTACGCCGGTGCGTCTGCCCACTACGGCGCCGGCGAGTCCCTCTGCGGCCCGTGCGCTGCGGCGTACCGCCGGTACCGGAAGCGCCGCAACCTCGACACCCACGAGGGCCGCCCCCGCACCATCCCCGCACGCGGCACCGCCCGCCGCATCCGCGCCCTGCAGGCCCTCGGCTGGTCCATGCCCCAGATCGCCGCCGACGCCGGCCTGTCGGCCCGCACCCTGTGGCACCCCGTCGAGCGCGAGCACACCGTCACCGCGACCGTCGCCGCCGCCGTCGCCGCTGCGTACGACCGGCTGTCCATGACGGTCCCCACCGGCGGCTACGCCCACCGCTCCCGCCTCGCCGCACAGCGCAAGGGCTGGGCCCCGCCGCTGGCCTGGGACGACATCGACAGCGACCCGGAGCCCGCCACCGCTGCCGATCCCGGTGTCGACGAGGTCCTCGTCGACCGCGTCGTCGCTGGTCAGCACCATTTGGTCAAGAGCGCCACCCGGGCCGAGCGGGTCGAGGTCGTGGCCCGCTTCCGCGCCGCAGGTCTCGCTCTGCGACCGCTCGAGCTCGCAGGCATCGAACCCCGCCGCTACTTCACCAAGGAGGAAGCCGCCTGATGCCGTTCTTCCCTGTCGACGACGACGCCGCGTTCCACCGGAAGCTCCGTGCCGCCGGGAACGCCGCCGTCGGGCTCTGGACCCGCGCCGGGTCGTACTGCATGAAGCAGGCCACCGGCGGCGTGCTTGAGCGTGCCGAGCTCGACGGCCTCGGGAAGCCTGCCGAGGCGCGCCGCCTCGTCGAGGTCGACCTGTGGCACGCCCACGGCCACGACTGCGGACGGTGCGTGCAGCCCCCGAAGGGCGGGTGGGTGTTCCACGACTGGCACGACTGGGGCCCGCTGAAGAGCGAGGAGGCGATTAAGGGTCGCCGGGAGGCGGACCGGGAGCGTCAGGCCCGGAAGCGGTCACGCGACCGTCACGCCGTGACATCCCCCGTGAGTGAGCCCGTGAGTCACGGTGTGAGTCCGCGTGCACCAAGTCCAAGTCCAGGTCCATCAGGGGTTCAGGTAGTCAGTCCGTCCAGGCCGGTAGCGCGTGCGCTGGACCGACTGACCGACGACGACCTCGAACAGATCCGCCAGGCCGTCGGCGGGACTTCGTCCGCCGACGCCCGCCGCGTCGCCGAGACCGTGCTCGGGAAGACCACCCAGCCCGTCGCCGCCCCCGGCCGGTACGTCCTCGCCGCGGTCCGGGAGAACCCCGGCGCGTACCGGTGCGCCCGCCGCACCAGCCGGAAGGCCGACGAGTGCCCGACCCACCCCGGCCAGCCCGCCGGGAACTGCGGCGGCTGCGCCGCGGACCGTCTCGCTGGGGGTGACCGGTGAGGTACTCCGAGCCCCAGCTGCCGCTGCCGACCCTGCCGGGGAAGGTCCACGGCATCGTCGGTGTCGACCCGCTGCGGGTGCAGTGCGACGGCTGCGGCCGGGTCGTCGAGCAGACCACCGAGAAGGCGATCATCCTCGTCCTCGGTCAGGTGCCGTTCCCGTCGCGCAACGCCGCGGACGGCCGGTTCTGCCCGGACTGCAGGAGCGGGTCGTGAGGTCGGGGCCGCGGGTGCGGCACGACTCCCACGCCGCGCTCGGTGCCGCGAACCGCCTGGTCGCCGAGCTGCTGCAGGGAGCCGGCTGCGGCGAGCCGTACGCGCTGGCCGAGCGGATCATGCGGGACCTGCTGCACGCCGGGTGGCGGGCGACCACGGCGTACGTCGACGACCGCGCCGAGGCCGGCCCTGCCGGTGACCCGGCCACGAACCGCACCTACCTCGAGGCCCGGGAGCGGGCCCGCGCCGACCGTGAGGCCGCCGAGCAGCAGACAGGAGCCGACCAGTGAAGCGCGGCGGGCCGCTCCCCCGGCGTACGCCGCTGCGCCCGGGCCGTCCCCCGAAGGCGAAGAGCCGGCGCCCGCTGCCCCCGTCCAGGGGGCCACGGCCGAAGCCGGCCGACCGGCCCGCCTACCTGGCGTGGCAGGAGCAGCGGGAACGGATCTACGCCCGGTCGGGCGGCTGGTGCGAACGCTGCGGCACCAGCCTCGCCGACGTCGGGATGGAGGCCCACCACCGCAAGCTCCGCTCGCGCCGCGGCGGCGACGAGACCAGCAACCTCGCCGCGCTCTGCACCCCGTGCCACGCCTGGGTGCACGCCCACCCCGCCGAGGCGACCGCGAACGGCTGGATGGTCCCTGCCGCTGGTGACCCCGCCGCACGCCCCATGCGGCTCCCGGATGGCCGCTGGGTGCGCCTCACCGACGACGACCAGTACGACGCCTGCTTCGGACCCGACGGGAGCCCCCTGCCATGACCGGACTGATGACCCGCCCCCCCGACTGGACCGAAGACGCGGCCTGCCTCGGGTTGGCGACCCGGGGCCGGGACCTGTGGGCGCCGGGTGAGCACCTCACCGTCGAGGAGCGTGCCCTTGAGTGGCACCTCGCGCGCCGCGTCTGCTCCGGCTGCCCGGTCCGCACGGCGTGCGCGGTCGACGCGATGCGCCGCCTCCCCGACTACCCCGAACACTCGATGCGCGGGGGGCTGACCCCGGACGAGCTGCGCGACCTGGCGAAGGAGCTGGGGTGGCCGTACCGGCTCCGCGCCCAGCATGGCTCGAGGTCGAGGTACGTCGCCGGGTGCCGCTGCGACGACTGCAGAAACGCGCACCGGGTGTACGAGCATGAGCGGCGCCTGTGGGCGGGCCACCGGAAGCGGCTCGCCGCCGCCGAGGTCACCGCCTGGCTCGTCGCCCCCGTCGGCAGGGGCCGGCACCGGGCCGAGCCGGGTCAGCTGGTGCTGTTCACGACCGGCCTCCCCGACAGCGCGTACACGGGGCCGGGGGTGGCGGCGTGAGGTCCGGCTTCTGCAACCCGTCGAACCCGCCTGATTCCCACGCCCGGTGCCGCATGGGGGTGTCGTGCTCTTGCCCGTGCCACACGCCCCCGGAGCCTGCTCCGGTGCCGGTTCACTGCCCGACGTGCACGTGCGCGCCCGCTGCTCGTGCCGCCATCCGTGACGCCCGAACCGAGGAGGACTGAGATGCCGAAGTTGATGAGCGTGGCGTTCACCGAGGACGCCGTCCGCGAGCGTCGCAAGACCGTGACCCGCCGCAAGGGCTGGTGGGAGGACAAGCACGGCCGCCGGCTTCTGCTGCCGGGCGACCGGCTCACGCTGTGCCGGAAGGTGATGGGTCGCCGCAAGGGCGAGCCGCTGGTGCGGATCTGCGACGTCGAGGTCGTGGACGTCAGTCGTGAGCGGTTGGGGGACATCTCGTACGCCGAGGTCGAGCGGGAGGGCTTCCCTGGCATGGCGCCCGGCGAGTTCATCCAGCGGTTCTTCATCGACGCGCAGTGGATCTTCCGCGACGACGTCGTGACCCGGGTCGAGTGGCGCTACCTCGACGAAGCCCCCACCCCCGACACCAGCACCGACCCCCACCCTGCGGACGCAGGAAGCGAAGGAGAGAAGCAGTGAGCGAGCAGCGGTACCCCGTCGTGATGTGCGACGGCGACGACGGCATGTGCCAGGTGTTCGCGCTCGACCACACCCTGCACGGCCTCGGACGGCTGGTGGGCAGCGAGACGCAGCTGCCGCCCGGCTGGACCGGCGACCGGCCTAGCGAGAGCCTCGGCGGCACGCATTTCTGTCCGTCGTGCTCCGCCAAGCGCGCCACCGTCTCTCCGTCCTACCCCGTTCCCGGTACGCCGGGAGAGCGCGAGGAGGGGGCGTGAGCGTGGCGAGCGGCGCCGACTGCGCTCACTGCGGTACGGACGACGACACGTGCTCGCGCGTCTGTGCGGCTGGCGGCATCCCGTGCTGCTCGGCGTGCGCCTCGACGGGCGGATGCACGCACGACGCCCCCGCCCCCCACCCTGCCGTGCAGGCCGAGAGCACGGGCGGGCTGAACCAGGCGGAGTGCGACGTGCTCAGGCCGCTGGTCTGGCAGCGACGCTGGATCGCCGTGCAGGAGACGGTCGAGCGCATCCTCGCCGCCCGGGACGCCGTACAGGCCCGCGAGGTGGCCGAGGCGCGGGCCGACGAGCGGGAGCGGATCGCGCGGGCGATCGAGGAGAACTGCGAGCGGTCGCCACTCGCGGTCGCGCTCGGCATGCGCCGCGCCGCTCGCCTCGCCCGTGCCGGGGGTGAGGGCGAGTGAAGCCGTGCGGCTGCACCTGGGACCCTGCGTTTCATCGCGACCTGAACCGGCGGCGCGGGCGAGTGACAGCGGGAGAGCGCTGTACGAACGGCGTCCCTGATGACGCCTACGCGCAGCAGGGTGGCGTCTGCCTGCCGTGCGTGTTCGGGTGCCCACCTGACGACGAGGCCGACCGGTGACCGGCGCCGAGCGGGAGCCGGACGCGCTGGCCGATGTCCGCGAGCGGCTGGCCGCGCTGCTGCCCGAGGCCGGGTTCCCGACGCTGCTGGACGAGGTGACGGCGGTGGTCGGTGACGCGCTGCGGCAGGCGAGAGCGGAGGCGCTGCGAGAGGCGGCCGCCGACGCCTGGGTCGGTCTCGACTGGAGCGACGTCTCGCCCGAAGCGTGCGAGCAGGTGCGGCAGTGGCTGCACGACTGCGCCGACCGAGAGGAGCAGGGCCAGTGAGCGACAGGTGGAGCGGCATCAACCGGGCGGCGGACATCGCCCGACAGATCGAGGCGTCATCGCTAGGCACACCCGAAGCGAAGCGGCTGCGCGCGTCGGTGTCGGACGAGACGGCCGCACGCGTGCTGGCGCGGGCGAAGGAGATCGAGCAGGAGGAAGCCATGACCACTGACCGGGAGAGCCGGGAGGAGCTGGCTGAAGCGTTCGACGCCGTCCGCGCTGCGCTCTCCCCCGCCCAGGGCGAGACGGGGGCCGGCGACACCGGTCGCACCACCTGACACCAGCCGGTCGAACGTGGTCGCATGCCCACCTACCTCGACGGGCTCCACACCGCCCTGACCTGGATCACCTGGGCAGCCGGAGCCCTCACCCCCCTCGCCGCCCTCGGGCTCCTCGCGCTGCTGCTGTGGTGGGTCGGCGGCCTCTTCGACCAGGCCCTCACCGTCCAGCAGATCCGCCGCCGCGCACGCCGCACAGGCCGCTACACCGGGCCGTAGACCGTGCCAGCACCCCTCGACCCCGCCAAGCGTCAGGCGATCGAGCAGGCGATCCGCGACGGCCACACCCGGAACCGCATCGCCCGCGACCACGGCGTCGCCGGCTCCACCGTCGGCAACATCGCCAAGCAGCTCGAAGCACAAGGCGACCTCGACTCCCCCGCGTTCGATCGGTCGGCGACGAAAACGGCGACGGCTGCTCGGTCGGCTGATCTGGCGGGGCGGCGTGCTGATCTGGCGGTGCGGCTGATGGACCGGGCGTTCGAGCTTGAGCAGCGTCTCGACGAGGAGCGGGTGGTGGGCTGGTCGGGTACTGGTGAGGACCGGGTGCCGATCCGGGAGAAGCCGGGCGGCAGGGACACGCAGGGGTTCATGGTGTCCATCGGGATCGCGGTCGACAAGATCCGGGTCTTGACGGAGGCGGAGTCGGGTGCGGCTGAGGCGGCGTCGCTGCTGAGCACGCTGGTCGGGGACATCCGGGGGCGGCGTACGACGGTGGTCGCGGATGCCGCTGAGTGACCGTCAGGAGGCCAGCCTGGTTGAGGCTCTCGACGGGCCGCAGGCGATCAACCTCTGGGAGGGCGCCGTCCGGTCCGGGAAGACCATGAGCTCGATCCTCGGCTGGTGTGAGTACGTCCGCACCTCGGCGCCCCCGGGGCCGCTGGTGATGGTGGGGAAGACGAAGGACACCCTCGGCCGGAACGTCCTCGACGAGATCGACGCCTACTTCGGCACCGCAGCGTCACCCCTGGTCCACACCAGGGGTGCGAACGAGGGCACCCTGTTCGGCCGGAAGGTCCACATGGTCGGCGCGAACGACGCGAAGGCCGAGTCGAAGATCCGCGGCCTCACCCTCGCCGGCGCCTACGTCGACGAGCTCACGTTGATGCCGGGCGAGTCGTGGTGGTCGATGCTCCTCACCCGCCACCTCACCACCATCCCGGCCGGGGCGAAGATCTTCGCCACCACCAACCCCGACTCCCCCGCGCACTGGGTGAAGCGGAAGATCATCGACCGCGCCGAGCAGGTGGGGGCGCGGGTGTGGCACTTCGGGCTCGACGACAACCCGATCCTGACCGACGAAGCGAAGGCCCTGCTCAAGGCCAGCCTGTCGGGGTTGTTCTACAAGCGGTTCATCGAGGGCCAGTGGGTCGCCGCCGAGGGCGCGATCTACGACATGCTCGACCTCGACCCCGGCGGCCGCCACCGCGCCACCTGGGCCGACCTGCCCCACCTCACCGGCTGGCGCGTGTTGGGCGTCGACTATGGCACCGCGAACCCGTTCCACGCCGTCCTCGTCGCCGAAGGGGTTGACGAGCGGTTGTACGTGCTCGGGGAGTGGCGCTACGACGGCCGCGCGCAGGCGTTGTCGTACGACGACGGCCAGTACGAGCAGGCGCTCCGGCTGTGGCTCGACGCCGGCGCTGACGTCCGCCTCGGCGAGCAAGGTCTGCGGATGGTGGACGCGTGGCCCACCCGCACCGCGATCGATCCGTCCGCGGCGTCGTTCCGTGCGCTGCTCCGCAACCGCGGCTGGAACGGGCTCGTCTCAGCAGACAACTCGGTGCTCGACGGGATCCGTGTCGTGTCCGCGCTCCTCGGCGCGGGCCGGCTCCGGTTCGTCGACGGCGCCGCACCCGAGCTCGAGCGGGAGCTGCTGGGTTACGTGTGGGACAGCAAGTTGCAGGCGAAGGGCGAGGACGCGCCGTTGAAGCAGGACGACCACGGTTGTGACGCCCTGCGCTATTCGATACAGAGTGCCCGGGTGATCTGGCGCCCGTGGATGGGCGACCTCGCCGCCTGACACCGGACACGCCAAGGTCCGAGCATGGCAGCACGCACCGGCCGACCTGGCCCAGACCCGACACCAGCCCCAGCGCGATTCGCTGCGCAGACGCGCCTCCAGCCAGCCCCTCCCGGAGCCAACGTTGAGGGACCGTGCGTCATCTGGGCGGCGGCGGGCCGGTCGTTCAAGATCACCGCCTCCCAGTCGCAGAACGCTCGCTCGTACATGGCTGAGGTGATGACCGGTGAGCGGCCCGACCTGCTGCATCATCCAGTGACCGCGCTGTGCGGCGAGCCCCGATGCCTGAGCCTGACGCACGTCGTCCCGCTCGACCGCTGCCTGGCCGGGCACGCGTTCGACGAGGTGAACACGAAGATCACGGCCACGGGGCAGCGTCGGTGCCGGGCCTGTGCCCGCCGACGGCAGGCGGCGTACGCACAGACAAAGACGGGGAAGCGAGTTCGTGGGGAGAGTCAGCGCCGCTACCGAGCCCGCCGTCAACAGGTCGCCTGACACGCTGCGGCCCAGCGTGGCCGCATGGCATCCACGCAGCCCAGCACGTACACCGCCCCCGTCTTCACCTGCCCCTTCTGCGACGCCGAGGTCGAGGCCACGATCCACGTCGCCGTCGAGGTCAAGCTCGACCGGGACGAGGTGACCCGTGATACCCCGCTCGCTGTCGCCGCGAAGGCCGACGTGAAGGTGCGGAAGATGACCCTCTCGCACGACTGCGAGGTGGCGGGGATCGCGGAGACCGCGAAGACGGCGGCCAGACTCGCATACGGATACCGCGGCGGGGTCTGACACCCCCGGGCTGAGGCTGAACCCCGTGTTCGACCTCCTGATCCTGCGCCCCGGCGGCGGCTGGGCCACCGACACCACCGGCCCCCGCAGCCGCGTCGAGGCGCGCCGCCGTGACCTGGCCGCGTCGACCCGTGGCCGGCGGCAGATCGTCCGGCTGATCGACCGGCGCACGGGCCGCGAGGGCTGATCCGTGCCGCTCCCCGCCTCGAACATCGGCTCCTGGCCCCCCGCCGACCTCAAGCCCTACATCGACGCCTCCACCACCGCAGCCGCCTGGTGGACCGGCACCGAGCAGGCCCTCACCGAGGCCGCCACCTACGACCCGACGGACGTCGCGAAGCAGACCGACGGCCGGCGTCGCCGGTTCTGGGACCGCCGCCGCCGTGGTGACGCGACGAAGGCGACCGCCCGCTACCACGCCCCGCTGGCGGCCGACATCGCCGCCGTGTCCAGTGATCTGCTGTTCGGGGACCCCGTCGACCTCACCGTCGACGACGAAGCCGCGCAGGAGCAGCTCGAAACCCTGGTCGACCAGCTCGGCCTGCACAACCTCCTCGCCGAAGGCGCCGAGACCTGCGCCGCCGTCGGCGGCACCTACCTCCGCCCCGCCTGGAACGAGGCCCTCGCCGACCATCCGCTGCTGCAGGTGTTCGACCAGCGGCACGCCGCCCCCGACTTCTCCTACGGCCGCCTCGCCGCGGTCACCCTGTGGGACGACGTCCGTGTCGAGGGGGCGGTGGTGTGGCGGCACCTCGAACGGCACGAGCCGGGCCGGATCCTGCACGGCCTGTACAAGGGCACGAAGACCGAGCTCGGCGTCTCGGCCGCCCTGACGGACCACCCGACCACCGAGGGCCTCGAACCCGAGGTGGAGCTCCGCGGCCGGCTCGCCGGCAGGCTGCTCGTCGAGTACGTGCCGAACGTGCTCCCCAACCGGCTGGGCCGGAAGCCGATCGGCCGCCCGGACACCGCCGGGTCGGACTCGTTCCTCGACGCGCTCGACGAGACGTGGACGTCGCTGATGCGGGACCTGAGGTTGGGTCAGGCGCACGTGTTCGTCCCCCAGGAGTGGCTCCGCGCCGCCGGCGGCCGCGCGGGACAGACCAAGCAGCTGGACCTCGACACTGAGGTCTTCACGTCGCTGAACGTCGCGGACGCGGTCGACCAGAAGCTCGAGACGTTCCAGGGCGCGATCCGCGTCGACGAGCACATCTCGGCGGCCCTCGCCCTCACCGAACGGATCGTCTCCGCGGCCGGCTACAGCCCGCAGACGTTCGGCCTCCACATCGACGGGTCGGCCCAGTCCGGGACCGCGTTGCGGATCCGGCAGGGCAAGACCGACAAGACCACCGGCAAGAAGCAGCGGTACTGGCAGCCCGCGATCTCCCGGGTGATGGGGACGCTCCTCGACATCGGCAACGAGGTGTGGAACACCCCGGCGCCGCCTGTCGGGGAGCGGGTGAAGGTGACGTGGCCCGAGCTCGCCCGGGACCCGGCCGAGCAGGCGACCACGATCCAGGTCCTGCGGCAGGCGCAGGCACTCTCGATTGAGGGGGCGGTGCGGATGGCGCAGCCGGACCTGGCCGAGGAGGACCAGGCGGTCGAGGTGGCGGCGATCCGCGCCGAGTCGGCGGTGGCGGACCCGTTCCCGATGGGGTGACCAGGTGACGCCCCGGCAGGCGCTCGACCTCGCCAAGGTGATCGCCGACCTCTACGGCGACGCCGCCGCGCAGCTGCTCGCCGTCGTCGCCCGCAACGCCGCACGTGGTCTCGACGGGCCGGAGTGGGCACGGCAGGCCCTCGGCCAGACGCTCGCCGTCCGCGACGAGACACAGGCAATCCTCGACCGGCTCCTCATCGGGACTCGTGACGACGTCCTCGCTGTTCTCGACGCCGCCTACACCGGCGGCGCCGGCACACCCGGCCTGTACGGGATCAACCGCGGCAGCGTGGATGCGCTGGCGCGGGACACGGTGCGGCTCCTCGGCGGGGTGCGGCCGCAGGTGCTCCGCTGGGCCGACGACGTCTACCGGGCCACGGTGGCCGAGGCGGTCGGCCCGACCGTGGTGGGGGTCGAGGCCCGTCGTACGGCGCTCGCCCGGACCCTGGACCGGTTCGCCGCCCAGGGGGTGGGCGGGTTCACCGACAGCGCGGGGCGGCGGTGGCAGCTCGACACGTACGCCGACATGGCGACCCGCACCGCCGCGGGCAGGGCGCACGTCGCGGGCCGCGTCGACGGCTACCTCGACCAGGGCGTCGAGTACGTCGTCGTCTCCGACAGCCCCGAGGAGTGCCCCGACTGTCGCCCGTTCGAGGGCACCATCCTCTCCCTCACCACCGACATTCCACCCCCCGACACGGGCGGCCTGCGGTACGCCGGCTCCCTCACCACGGCGCGGGCGCGGGGGCTGCTGCACCCGAACTGCACCCACAACCTCGGCCGCTTCGTCCCCGGCCTCACCCGGCCGCCCGGGGACACCAGCAACCCGGACGGGTACGAGGACCGGCAGCGGCAACGGCTGCTTGAGCGGCGGGTGCGGGAGTCGAAGCGCCGGGTCGCCGCCCTCCGCCCGCTCGGCCGGACGCCGGAGCTGGACCGGCAGCAGGCCCTACTCCGCCGCCGTCGCGACGACCTCAACTCGTTCAACGTCGAGCACGACCGGAAGGCGCACGTCTCCGCACGCCGGACCCGGACGCCGCTCGCCTGAGTCCTGCCACCGGTGGCAGGAGGGTGGGGGCCATGCCCTGGTACAAGCTGCCGTCGGGGATGCCCTGGTACGTCAAGAACGCGGGCAGCCCCCTCGCCGCACGCCTGACGGTCGAGGGCGCCACCGTGGTCCCCGACGACCAGGTCGCCGCTGTCATCGCCGCCTGGGCTGCACGCCACCCCGCGCCCCCCACCGGACCTGACGGCACCCTCCTCGGCCTCCCCGCCCGCGTCACATCCCTCGAGCAGCGCGTCACCGCCCTCGAGTCCGGCACCGGCGGCGGATCGAGCCCGGTCACGGTGCTGTACCCCGCCGGCAGCCTCTACCCCGCCGCCGACCTGTACCCGATCGGAGCCTGACCCGTGTCCTACAGCAAGAAAACCTGGAAGAACGGCTCGTCCGGCGCCACCCCACTCAACGCCGACGGCCTCAACGACCTCGAGGGGCGCGTCGCGACCGGTGTCGCCGGCACCCTGCACGTCCTCGTCCACGACGGCAGCACCTACCCGACCCGCCCCGCCGGCGTGGCCGCGGGCCTCGTCCGCTACGTCGGCCCCACCCAGCCCACCACCTGGCAGACCCTCGACGAGTGGGTGAAGACCTCGTGACCGCCACCATGATCGCCTCGACCACCTCTCCCCCGTCGTACGGGACCGGACGCACCGGGCAGGCCCTCACCGGCGGGCGCGTCGCCTACACCGGCGACCAGCTCGCCACGACCGGCGGCACCATCGAGGGCTGGGTGAAGACCACCGCCTCCGGGACCCAGATCTGGTTCGGTGAGGTCGCCGCCGGGGCGCTGCGCTGGTGGATCGGCTCCAACAACGGCGCGGCAGCGTTCGCCGCACCCGGCGGCGGCATCACCTACGGGCCGACTATCAACGACGGCCAGTGGCACCACATGGCCGTCTGCGACGACGGTGCGGGCGCGATGACGCTCTACGTCGACGGGGTCTACGCCGGCCCCGGCTCCCACACCGGGAACATGCTGCTCGCCTCCACCGGCGACGACGCCGTCACCATCGGCGGCGCCCGCGGCTACTCGTTCGACTGGGCGGGCGCGGTCGACGAGGTCCGCGTCTCCAAGACCGCCCGCTACACCAGCGGCTTCACCCCCGCCTCGGCGGCGTTCACCCGCGACGCCAACACCCTCGGGCTGTACCACCTCGACGGCAACGGCGACGACGACACCACCAGCACCGGCGGCGGGACCGGCGGGGGGACCGGCGGGGGTGGGACCGGCACCGGCACGACCACCACCATCGCCGCCACCGACCCCGGCATCACCTACAGCCCCTACACGTGGGGCACCGTCAGCGGCGTCGCACAGACCGTCGACCCCGGCGCCTACCTCTCCGCGACCATCGACGGCGCCACCGCGATCACCGTCAAGCTCGACGGCACCCTCGTCCAGACCGACGGTCGGATCCTCGTCCGCGTCGACGACGGACCCTGGACGGTGCACACCCTCGACGAGACCAGCATCCCGCTCACCCTCACCACGGCGTGGACGACCCACACCGTGGAGGTCATCCTCGACGCCACCAGCATCCACGCCTCCCGGTGGGACCTGTCCGCCGGCCAGGGCAACGCCTCGCGGTTCCGGTTCGCCGGGTTCGTCTGCCAGGGCACCAACGTCACCACCCGCACCCCCCGGCCCGCACCCCGGCGGGTGCTCGTGTTCGGCGACTCCATCACCGAAGGTCTCCGCACCCGCTACGCCGGCGACCAGCCCGACGCGGCCGGCGCCTCCCTCGGCTGGGCCTACGCCCTCCGGTCCCTGCTCGGCGTCGAGGTCGGCGTCGTCGGCTGGGGCGGCCAGGCGTGGACCGCGGGCGGCGTTGGCTACGTCCCCGCGTTCACCGACACCTGGGATGAGCTCTGGGGTGGCACCGCTCGGTCGTTCACCGACGAGCCCGACCTCGTCGTCATCAACATGGGCGCCAACGACGCCGGCGACCCCACCACCGCCGCCACGGCCACCCTCAACGCGATGCTCGAGGCCATGCCGACCACGAAGATCGCACTCATGCGGCCCTTCAACGGCGCCCACGCCGCCCAGCTCCAGGCCGCGCGCGCCGCCTGCGCCGACCCTGACCGGGTGACGTGGGTCGACACCACCGGCTGGCTCCCTGGCGGCGACACCGCCGACGGACTCCACCCGCTCGGGTACTGGGACCAGCGCATCGGCGGACCGCTGCTCGCCGACGCCCTACGCCCCCTGCTCGGCGATGCGGCACCGCCGGCGATCGTGTCCGGGTCCCGCTACCTCAAGCTGCCCGACGGGTCGCTGCTCGAGCTCTAGAGCGCCAGCCGCTCCTGCCACTCCTCGTAGTGCTCCTGCGAACAGCAGGTGCCCCACGGCTCCTGCGCTGGCGCATCACAGATCGGGCAGAACGACTGCCGCGCGATCCACCACGCCTTGAGCCTCGCGAACACCCGCCCACCATAGGCCCAGGCCACCAGCCCCCGGCCTTGCATCCGCCGACACCAGGCCGTCGCCTTGTGTCGGACCCGACGGGCACAGTCGGCTCCATGACCGAGACCGAGAGGCTGCTCCTCGCCCTCGCTGGCCGCCGCTACCGGTACGGTGCCGCCCTCGCCGACGACGTACACCGTCAGAC
The DNA here is from genome assembly GCA_027562975.1 of Rhynchospora breviuscula. Classification (NCBI taxonomy): domain Eukaryota; kingdom Viridiplantae; phylum Streptophyta; class Magnoliopsida; order Poales; family Cyperaceae; genus Rhynchospora; species Rhynchospora breviuscula. The sequence continues at coordinate 421,867 of JAMQYH010000009.1, read as the reverse complement.
GGGCCTGTCGTTGGGCCGGTTCTGGCAGGCCGTGTACGCCCTCATCGACCGCCCCGACGTCGAGGCCGCAGAGCCGGCGCTCGTGCATCGTCTGCGGCGTCTCCGCGACCGCCGGCAGGCCGCACGCCGGGCGGCCTGACACCCACCATCCGACCGTGTGGGGCATGACGTCCACGCGTACTGTCCTGCTGCCCACCCACCCCACCGCGGTCCACCCGCACACCGGCCTCCCGCTGGTCGCCCTCTACGTCGACCGGAAGGGCCGGCCCCGGTGGCCGATGATGGGCGCCGCCCCCGAGGGTGAGGAGGGCGGCACCGGTGGCGGTGCCGGCGAGGGCGGTGCAGGCGGTGCCGGCGAGGGAGGTTCCGGCTCCGGTGACGGCGGCTCTCGTAGCGCCGGCCCGGGCACCGGCTCCGGGGCCGGCACGAGCGACGGGGAGAAGAAGCTCGACCTCACCCAGGAGCGGCTCGACCAGATCGTCTCCGAGGCCAAGGCCAAGGAGAAGAAGCGGTTCGAGGAGCAGCTCGAGCAGATCAAGGCCGACGCCGGCAAGACCGAGATCGAGAAGCTCACCGCCGAACGCGACCGCTACAAGGACGCCGCCGACGGCGCCTCCAAGGCCGCCGCCCAGCGCGCCGCACAGTCCGAGGCCAAGCTGCAGGCCAACCTCGCCGGCGCCCGCTCCGACCGCCTCTCCATGGTCCTCAAGCAGGCCGACCTCGACGACGTCCTCACCGACGACGGGGAGGTCGACGACGCGAAGGTGAAGGCCGCCGTCGGGAAGGTCCTCGAGGAGTTCCCCGAGTGGAAGCGCACCGCCGGGAAGTCCGGGGAGGAGCTCGGCGGGAAGGGCGGCGAGGGGAAGCCGACGTTCACCCGGCAGCAGATCAAGGACATGTCGCCCGACGAGCGGGCACGGCGGATCGACGAGCTCAACTCGGCCATGGCCGAGGGCCGGATCACGGGATGAGGCCCACGCCCATCCCGGACACCGAGGTCTGGGAAGACCACGAGCGTCGCGTCATCGCCGGGCCGACCGGGGACCTCACCGACACCGACATCGCCCCAGTCGAGGCGCTCGTCGGCGCACAGTCGTTCAGCATGCGGCTTGGGCTCGAGGACGGCGACCTCGCGACCCTCGCCGCCGGAGGTGTCCTCTGGCTGACGATCCTCGGGGACCGGCTGCAGCCCTTCTCGGTCGTCGTGACGCCCGCTGAGGTGCCACGGACACCTGTGCTGTCCGTCGTCGTGACCCCGCGCGAGGGACAGGCCCCACGCTTCGACGCACGCGTCGACGGGGTGGCCCACGACGAGGCGACGACGTTCGTCCGTGGGTGCATCGAGGCGCTTGAGCAGATGCTCGCCGAGGTGCCTGACACCGACCCGCCGAACCTGTAGCCACGCCGCACCCACCCGGCATGTAGGTGGGGGCCAGCCAACGGCTGGCAGGGGAACGAGCGCCACAGACCCGGGTGGCCGCCGACGGGCGTCGTACGGACCACACCACCCGAACCCACCACCCGGAGAACATCCCCATGGCGCTCGACAACTTCATCCCCGAGATCTGGTCCGGCAACCTCCTCTCCAACCTCAACAAGGAGCTCGTCTACGCCGCCCCCGACGTGACGAACACCGACTACGAGGGCGAGATCAGCGCCGCCGGCGACACCGTCCACATCAACTCCATCGGCCGCATCACGGTCGGGGACTACACCAAGAACACGAACATCGGTGACCCCGAGACCCTGACCGACGCCCAGCGGAACCTCGTCATCGACCAGCAGAAGTTCTTCAACTTCCAGGTCGACGACGTCGACAAGGCCCAGCAGAAGCCGAAGGTCATGGGCGAGGCGATGAAGGAGGCCGCGTACGCGCTCGCCGACGTCAAGGACCGGTTCCTCGCCGGGTTCCACACCGGCGCCGCGGCCGCGAACCTCATCGGGAACGACGCCACGCCGCTGGTGATCGACACCCCCGAGAAGGCGTACAACGTGCTCGTCGACCTCGGCGTGCTCCTCGACGACGCGAACATCCCCTCCGAGGGTCGCGTCGTCATCGCCCCCAGCTGGTTCCACGGCCGGCTCCTGCTCGACGACCGGTTCATCAAGTCCGGCACCGACTCCGCCGCCAGCACCCTCGCGAAGGGTGTCGTCGGCGAGGCCGCCGGCTTCCAGATCCGCAAGAGCAACAACGTCCCCAACGTGGCCGGCGCGAAGTACAAGATCCAGGCCACCCACAAGATGGCCCGGTCGTTCGCCTCGCAGATCGTGTCCACCGAGGCGTACCGCCCCGAGAAGCGGTTTGGCGACGCCGTGAAGGGCCTCTCGGTCTACGGCGGCGCGCTGATCCGTCCGACCGCCATGGCCGTCCTCACCGCCAACAAGGCGTAGTACCGCCCCGGGGCCTGGCTCGCGCGTGGGCAGGCCAGGCCCCGGGGTTGGCAGCACCGTCCGGCCCGCGCACCACCCCAGCAGCACCCGAAGGAAGGCCAGACTCATGGCGAGCACCGACGTCGAGACCCAGTGGTACGAGAACGTGGAGGAGGGCACCCACCACGAGATCGTGGTCGGCTCCGACACCGAGAAGCGGATCCGCAAGGAGATGTTCCAGGCCGACCCGGAGGACGAGAACAGCCTCGAGCAGCGGTACCGGCGCGAGGCCCGTCCCCCGGCGGCGTCCAAGCAGCCCGGGTACGTGAAGTCCGGTGCGGCGAAGGAGCAGGCGCAGACCCCGGCGTCCCCGGTGACCGCCCCGGTCGAGGACGTCCAGCAGACGCCGACCGCGGACACCAAGGACGGCCCGCTCGTCGGGGAGCCCGGCGCGCAGGCGCAGGCCGACCGTGAGGTCGAGCTCGGCGGCGCCGCCCCGTCCGGGGTGAAGCCGTCCGCGACGGCCGAGGCCGCCAAGGGCAAGAAGTAGGGTCCGCAGGTGCCCTGGTTCCGGACCCGGTCGGGCCAGCTCGTCCACGCTGTGGGCGAGCTGGCCCGCCAGCACGCCGCCCGTGGGGCTGTCGAGGTCGACGCCCCCGACGAGGCGGGCCTGGCGGAGGCGCAGGAGCAGGCTGACGCTGCGGCCGATGCGGCAGGGCTGGTGGACGCGGCGACCCGGGAGCGGGCCGCCACCCCGCCCGCCGACCGGTCACAGCCCGCCGACCAGCCGCGGGTCGAGTTCGACACCCGCGCCCGGGTGCCGATGTCGCCGGAGGACGAGGCGCGGGTCGACCGGGCGATCGCCGAGGAGACCCCGCCGCAGCTGCGCCGCCGGGGGAAGTCGTGACCACGTCGTACGCCACCGTCGAGGACCTCACCGGCTGGCTGCAGGGCAGCCAGTACGACGTTCCCGCCGATGCGGAGCGGCAGCTGGCTCGGGCGTCGGAGGTGATCGACGACTGGACGTTCGGCACCTGGGCGCGGCTCTCCCCGGCGGATACGCCGGTGGTTGCTGCGGTCGCCGAGCGGCTGCGGGATGCGGTGTGCGCGCAGGTCGAGGGGTGGTGTGAGGTCGGCGAGGAGAACGACATCGCCGCGTACTCGCCGGAGCTGGTGCTCGCGCCGCGGGCGCGGCGGCTGCTCGCCCGGCCGGTGGTGCTGCCGGACGGGTCGTCGGTGGTGCTGCTGAACGAGCAGGTCGGGGACGCGTCCCCGATCGGCGTCGAACTCGTCTGACAGGGGTCTCGTGGTGGCTGGTGAGCGCAGGGTGCGGGGTGATGTCCTCCGTACGCCGGTGGTGCTGCACCCGTCCCACGGCGACACCGGCGACGGCGTCACGTGGGGGCCGGACAAGCCGGTGCGGGCGCAGGTGAAGCGGCGCCGCGAGTACGGCGACTCCACAACGGGACCGACGCTCACCGTCTGGGCGACGCTGCGGGTCCGCCCCACCCTGACCGTGCAGGGTGCAGCCGGGCCGCGTCCACCGGCGCCGGGTGACGAGGTCACCGTCGGCGGTCTCCGCCGCCGCATCGCGTCCGTGGAGCCCGTCCAGGGTCCGGGGACCGCGGTCGCCGCGCTCGACCTCACCGCCGGGTAGCTGTCGTGGACGTCCGTGTCGAGTGGGACGCCCCGTTCCCGACCCCTGCCGCCGTCCGGGCTGCGGTCGCCCGCGCGCTCGGCGAGGTCGCCGACGTGTGCCTCGAGGAGGCGAATCGGACCGTCCCACTCGAGGAGGGCGACCTCGCCGGCTCCGGCCACACGACGGTCGACGCGGGGGCGCTGACCTCGCAGGTGGCGTACGGGACGCCGTACGCCGTCGTCCAGCACGAGGACACGTCGTTGCGGCACGACGCCGGCCGCCGCGACCACTGGCTCGAGCACACCGTCAACGAGAACGCCGACCGGTACAGCCAGTACATCGCCGACGCCGCGTCCCGGGCGACCTGACAACCGGGCCCCGATCGTGGGCCCCATGCTCACCGCCGCCGTCGCACGTTTCCTCGCCGAGCACGGGCACGGCACCTACGGGCAGACCGGCGCCACGATCCACCTCGAGCAGCTCCCCCCGGACGGCGACGGCGTGATGGTGGCGTACGCCCCCTCCCCCGCTTCCGAGCTCGCCACCTTCCGCCGCGTCGGGCTGCAGGTCGTCGTACGCCGCACCAGCGGTGGCCGCGCGCGGGCCGGGTGGGAGGCCGCCGACCAGATCCGTGACGAGCTGAACGGGCTGCGGCACGTCACCCTCGACGACGGCGGGGACGACGAGACGCGGGTGGTGTGGCTGCTCGCAGACGATGAGGGCCCCACGTCGCTGGGGGCGGACGCGAACGGCCGGGTCCGTTGGTCGCTGCGGTTCACGGCGCTGGTCGCTCACGAGACGCCGCTGACCGCCGGGCTCGGCTGACACCCGCCGGTCGACGGTTGGCGGCGTACACGGTCCACCCGTCGCCCCCGAAGGAGCACCCATGACGACCGCCACCCCGGAGCCGATGCTGGCCCGCGAGTTCGACCTCGAGATCAACACCGGCACCAGCCAGGCGCCGGTGTGGACGAAGATCTCCGGGATCACCGGGATCAACCCCGGCCAGACGTCCACCGTCACCGACGACACCGACTTCGACACCGACGGCTGGGAGGCCGGCACCGTCGCGATGCGCGGCCGGTCGCTGTCGGTGACGATGAACTACAAGGAGGCGATCGACGGCGGCGCCCAGGACCCGGGCCAGGAGGCCGTCATCACCCTCGGCGAGACGTCCGGCCGGTCCGCGAAGGGCCTGTTCCGGTACCTCTCCCCGTCCGGGACGGGGCACACGTTCCGCGCGACCGTCGACGTCGCCTGGCCCGGCGGCGGGAAGACCGACAACGCGAACTTCACCGCCGACCTCAAGGTCGACGGGAAGCCCACCCCCGTCGCCCCCGCCGGCGGCTGACCCCCCGCTCGTTCACCCGGCCGCCGTGCTGAGAGCCGGCGGCCGGGTGGCGCACCACCCGCCCACGACTCTGGGAGCCCACGCCCATGACGAAGACGTACGACTTCGACGACTGGTACGCCGAGAACGAAGCCCCCGGGAAGCCGCAGACGCGGCCGTTCCGGTTCGGTGGCCGCCTCTGGCAGATCCCCGTCGACCCCCCGGCCGCGCCGCTGCTGCGGATGGGTCGCGCGTTCCGCCGCCTCGCCGAACTCGACGACGACGACCAGGTCCCCACCGACGTCGCCGAAGCGATGGACACCCAGCGGCTCCTCTACGACCTCATCGGCGACACCATGGCCGACCAGTGGTCGTCGCTGCCCGACGTCACCGTCGGGAAGCTCGAGGCCGCCGCGTGGCGGCTGTACCGGCACTACGCCCACATCCAGCCCCTCGACCCCCCGGACGCGGAGGGGGAAGCACCAGCCCCGGCGACGGACGCGACGTCGTCGGCTGGGTCCTCGACCACTGGGCCGTGATCGAAGCCGGCTGGGAGCACGTCTACCCCGGCCAGGACCTCGCCGCCGAGCTCCTCGGCCCGTCCCGTCGCGGCTGGCGCTGGTTCCGCGTCCGGCTCGTCGGGCTCCTGGCCCGTGACACCACGACCACGACGCTGTGGGGGCAGCAGACGCCCGCCGGGGCGTCCCCCAAGGCCGTGGGCGACACCCTCGCCGCCTGGGCCCGTGACTAGGCGAACAGGAGCCGACCCGTGGCGTTGACCGTGAACGAGCTCCGCACCGTCTTCACGGCCGACATCAGCGACTTCGAGCGCGGCACCAAGACCGCCGAGCAGTCCGGCCGCCGTGCCGGGCAGGAGATCGCCCGCTCCATGCGGAAGGCCGGCGACGACGCCGGGCAGGGCCTCGAGCAGGGCGTCACCCAGGGCGCGAAGCAGGCCGGGCAGAAGGCCGGCGACCGGATCGCCGACGGCGTGAAGTCGGGCGCCGACAAGGCCGGGAAGGTCGCCGGGCAGGGGATCTCCAAGGGCCTCGAGGCCGCCGGATGGCTCGGCGTCGGAACCAGCATCGGCGCCGCGCTCGGGGTCGGGATCACCGGCGCCATGGGGCGGGCCGACCTCAAGGGCACCCTCGCCGCGCAGCTCGGCGCCTCCGGTGCCGACGCCGGCCGCTACGGCAAGATCGCCGGCGACCTCTGGAAGGGCGCGTGGGGCGACAGCATGGCCGACACCGGCGACGCCGTGAAGTCGGTCGTGCAGAACATCGGCGGGATGCGGCAGGCGTCGGAGAAGGAACTGACCGCGGTCGCGACGAACGTCCTGGCGATCAAGCAGGCGTTCGACGAGGACGGCGCAGCGATCACCCGGACCGCTGACCAGATGGTCCGCACCGGGCTCGCGAAGAACGCCCGCGAAGCCCTCGACGTCCTGACCGTCGGCTTCCAGAAGGGCGCGAACGAGGCCGACGACCTCCTCGACACCTTCGACGAGTACGGCACCCAGTTCCGCAAGCTCGGCCTCAACGGGAAGGAAGCGACGGGGCTGCTGCAGCAGGGCCTTCGTGCTGGTGCCCGGGACGCCGACACCGTCGCCGACTCGTTGAAGGAGTTCGCGATCCGGGCGGTCGACGGGTCGAAGTCGACCGCCGCCGGGTTCAAGCTCCTCGGCCTCGACGGGGAGGACATGGGCCGCAAGATCGCGAAGGGCGGCCAGTCCGCCCAGGACGGGCTGCAGCTCACCCTCGACCGGCTTCGGGCGATCAAGGACCCGGTGAAGCGCAACGCTGCGGCGGTCGACTTGTTCGGCACGAAGGCCGAGGACCTCGGTCTGGCGCTCGACGCTCTGGACCCGGAGACCGCGGCCCGCGGGCTGGGGAAGGTTGCCGGCGCGGCCGACAAGGCCGGCGACAGCCTGTCGGGGCCGTCGTCGAAGGTCGAGAGCTTCAAGCGGCAGATGCAGTCGAAGCTGGTCGACTTCGTCGGCGGCCGGGTGATCCCGGCGCTCGAGGACCTCGGCGGCGCTGGGGGGAAGGCGTTCGGGTGGGTGAAGGACCTCCCGGACGGGCTGCAGGACGCGATCGTGAAGGCCGGCATCCTCGCGAGCACCCTTGGCGGCGCCCTGGTCGTCGGCGGGAAGGTGGCCCGCTCGGTGCGCGACCTCCGCGGCGTCGGGGGCGGCATCGGGAAGACCCTCGGCAAGGCCGCCGGCAGCGAGTCCGTCGGCACGATGACTGTCCGCGCCGGCGTCGTCAACGTGACGGGCGCACCGGGTGCTGGGGCAGCGGGAGGGGCTGGCGGGACGGCGGCCGGGACCGCTGCGGGAGGCGCCGTCACCGGTGTCGGCGGCCTGCTGGGCGCCCTCGGTCTGACCGCGCTCGCTCCGCTGGCGCTGTCGCAGTACGGGCTCTCGCAGTCGAACAAGCTGCCGAAGGACAAGGCCAACGGCGGCGCCTACGTCGGCTCCGGCTACGGCGGGGTCGGCGGCTACAACGACGCGATCCCCAACGCGAAGGACCTCAAGTCGGCCGCCGCCAACGCGATGCAGATGCTCGAGCGGCAGAAGCAGGCGCTCGCCTCGCTGCCCAAGGAGGTCGCGACGAAGGTCACCGCGCCCGGGGCGAAGGTCACCATGCAGGACGTCGCTGCGCTGGCCAAGCAATACGGCCTGACGCCCGAGCAGGTGCAGACCCTCATGGAGGCCACCGGCGTCGACAAGCAGCAGAAGAAGGTCGCCGACTACCTCCACGACCTCGGGCTCACCCCCGACCAGGTCCAGACCGCGATGAGCATGGACACCACGCGCGGCACGACCGAGCTGCGGGCCTACCTTCGTCGGCTGGGCCTCACGCCGAAGCAGGTCAACACCGTGGTCGACGCCCTCACCTCGGGGGCGCTCGGCGACATCAACTCGGTCCTCCGGCGCCTCGGGATCGTGGACCGGACCACCGCGACCCCGACCGTACGCGTGAAGGCCGACCTCGACGGGTTCTACGCCACCCAGCGGGCCCTCAACCAGATCGACGGGAAGACCTCCACCACCTACGTCCGGACCGTCCGATCCGGCCCCGGTGGCCCCGGCTTCCGGGGCGACTTCGGCGGCTACCTCCCGACCGTGCGCCGCTACGCGATGGGCGGCGGAGACGTCGCCAACGGCCACCTCCCCGAAATCGCCCGAGGCGGCGCCCCACACCGGGTGTGGGCCGAACCCGAGACCGGCGGCGAGGCGTACATCCCGCTCCGCAACGACGGCCGCCGGCAGCGGGCGAAGGACATCCTCGGCCAGGTCGCCGGCCACTTCGGCGGCACGGTCGCGTACGCCGGCGGCGGCGTCACCGGCGTCACCGGCGCCACGGGCGCTGGCGTCCCGGGGCTGGGGACGATCGACTTCACCCGCATGACGCGGGCGTGGCTTGAGGCCGCCCAGGCCAGCACGAAGACCGCGCAGGCTGCGAAGGCCACCGCCTCCTCACGGCTCGACGACCTCAACGGCCGGAAGCAGATCCGCGACCTGCAGAAGCAGCTCGCCGAGCGGGTCAACAACACCGCCCAGATCCGGGAGCTCACGAAGGCGTTGAACGCCCGCAACAAGCGGGGTCAGCTCGTCGTCACCGGCGCGAACCGGACGGCGAAGCAGCGGCAGCTCGCGGCCGCCCGGCGCGGGAACAACCGGTACGCCGTCACCGGCCTCGACCGTGACGCCCTGTCCGCCGAGCTTGAGAAGGCCCAGGAGGACCTCGCCGCGCTGCGGGCCAAGGCTGCGGCGGCGTCGTTCGGGGACATCGGTGAGGCGGCCCGGGACCGGGCGATCGAGCGGGCCGGGATCTTCGGCACCTCCACCACCTCGGCGGGGCAGCTGCTGCGGAACCTGCAGCGCGACGCCGTCACGAACCAGCAGTTCGCCGGAATCGTGGAGCAGCTCCGCGCCCAGGGGCTCGGGAAGGACCTCCTCGACCAGTTCACCAAGGAGGGCGCCTCCGCGCAGTCCCTCGCGCTGGGGCGGTCGATCCTCGCGACGGGCAACATCGCCCAGCTCAACCAGGTGCAGTCGACGCTCGGGGTGCAGGCCACCCAGGCCGGCTACCAGGCCGAGGGGACGAAGGCGCCCGGCGCGCAGGGGCGGCTGGTGAACATCGAGGCGTACTACGAGAACGGGCAGTCGGTGAACCAGATCGCCGAGGACCTGTGGTTCAAGACCCAGCAGAGAGGCGGCTGACCATGCACACGCTCGCCTGTGGGGTGACGGTCGCCGACCCCGGCGACCCGCCCGGGTCGCTCATCACCAGGCCGCGTCAGATCGAGTTCGCGGGCCTCCTCATGGGGTCGGGGACCCCGATCCGGTGGAAGACCCTCAATGGGTGGGACGGGCCGCCGCCGGTCGACCTGTCCGACACCCCGTCACCGGCCGGGCACGGAGACATCCCCGGCCGGGGCCTGTTCCAGTCCCGGATCGCGACGCTCGAGTTCTTCACCGAGGCCGACACCGTCGACGCGATGGAGGAGCTACTGCAGGTGCTGCAGGACCGGCTCCTGTACAGCGACGTCGAGCAGCCGCTGTACGTCCGCGACGGGGCCCGGACCCTGTGGTCGCCGGCCCGGGTGGTTCAGGCCGACGTGCCGATGGACAAGCTCCGCACGATCGGCCGCACCGACCAGGCGGTGCAGTGGAAGTGCACGCCGCTGCGGTTCTCGCCCGAGACGCGGCGGGTGACGCTCCGCCCGGGGATGGTGACCTCGACCGGGCTCACCTACCCGCTGACGTATCCGCTGGAGTACGGGCAGATCGCGGAGACCGTCACCACCGGCACCCTCGCCAACGGCGGGAACACGGCGGCGCCGTCGCGGGTGACGTTCACCGGCCCGACCGGCAGCAGCTACGGCGTGAACCTCGACGGGGTCGGGCTGATGGTGTTCGACCTGCCGTTGGCGGCCGGCGAGACCCTCACGGTTGACACCCGTTCGGGGACGGTCGTCCTCAACGGTTCTGCGGGACGGGACACGGCGCTCACCGATGGGTCGGTGGTGCCGGAGGACTGGCAGATCCCGAAGGGGTCGACCCCGGTGGAGCTGGTGACGACGGTCGGGACCAGCGACGCCACGAGGGTCGACATCGAGTGGGCGGACACCAGCAGATGAGCAGGAGAGGCAGGGAGGATCGGCGGTGACGGTGTTCACGATCGGGCAGGCCAACGGCCTCGACACCAACGTCCGTCTCCGGGCCGCCCTGTCGGCGCTGGTCACCGGCACCTCGACGCCGCTGCGGACACGGACCGGGATGCTCGGCAACGGGCTGGTCGTGACCCGTACCTCCGGGATGGGGGTCGCGGTGTCGGCCGGCCGGCTGTGGGTCGCCGGCACCGTCGAAGGCCAGTACGGGTACGCCGTGATCTCCGACGCCGTCACCCCGCTCACCCTCGACGACGGGTCCGCGGCCGCCCGCACCGACCTGATCTGTGTGCAGGTGCGGGACAACCCGTTCGACGGCACCGGCAGCGGCAACGTCGGACCCCGGATCACCGTCGTCAAGGGCGCCTCCGGCGGCGGGGTGCCGTCCACCCCTGCCGGGTACGTGAAGCTCGCCGAGCAGCCCGTCCCCGCGAACGCCTCAGCCGGCACCGGTGGCCTTACCAGCGACCCGGTCGACCGGCGACCCCCGCGAACCGCCGCCGCCGGCGGCATCGTCGGTGTCGTCGACGCCGACGACCGGAACACCCTGGCCCTGCACAAGGGGCTGACCGTGTTCCGGTACGACACCGGGGTCCGGCAGATGAACCTCGACGGCACCGCGGCCGGCTGGGACAACGAGTGGCGCACCCTGACCCCGACGAACGTGCAGACCGGGAACGGGGTGTTCGTGTCGGCGCGGGCGTACCGCGACAACCAGCGGGTGACGCTCGACGTCACCGTCACCGCGAAGAAGACCTACACGACGGACTCGCTGGGGAACCTCCCGGACACGCTGATCGGGAACCTCGCCCTCCCCACCGGGTGGGGGCCCGCGTCACAGATCAACGTCGACGGCTACCGGGCGGGCGTCACCGGCCTGTCGTGGCGGCTCGACCCCAACGGCGACCTGTACCTCGCGTGGGGCACCGCCACCGGTGTCGCGATCGCCGCGAACGGTGACGTCCTCGCCGTCCGCGACAGCTACATGCTCGGCTGACCCATCGTGGCGTCCCACCGGTACGTCGTCACCGACCTCGCCACCGACATCGTCGTCGGCCGGCCCGTGCTGTCCGGGGTCTCCTACTCACGGCGCATCAGCGTCGCCGGCACCCTCTCCGCCAGCATGGCGATCACCAGCGCGAACGCCGACCTCGCCCGCCTGATGGTGCAGCGGCCCCTCGGCCTCTACGCGATCCGCACCCGACCCGGCCAGCAGGTCGGCGACTACTGGTGGGGCGGCATCCTCTGGCAGCCCATCCCCGGCCGCGACGCACGCGGCCGCACCCTCCTCGAGCTAGCGGCCTCGACGTTCGAGTCCTATCCCGCCTACCGACGCATCTGGTCGGACGTCTCCTACGACGACGTCGACCGCGGGCAGGCGTTGCGGGACCTGTGGTCCCGGATGCAGGCCGACCCCCGCGGCAACATCCGGGTCGACACCCCACCCGGCAGCCCGGTGCCGGGCGACCCGTGGTCGGCCACCTGGCCGGCGTACGAGGGCACGCCCTATCTCGACGCGATGAGCCAGGCCGTCACCGCCGACCCGCCGTTCGAGTGGACCGTCGACGTGTACGGCGACCCCACCACCGGCACCCGCACTCGCCGCCTGCGCTACGGGGCGCCGCTGCTGGGCGACCAGACGGCCGGGCATGTCCTGACCCGCCCCACGACGTTGCAGTCGTGGCGGCTCGCCGTCGACCACGGCGCCCGGCCCACTCACGCTCTCGCACGCGGGTCGAACGCGGCCCGCAACATCGGCTCCGACACCGTCCCCATCACCAGCAACGTCGCCGTCGACGGGTACGCCGCCGAGCTGGGCACGCTGCGCGTCGACGGGCAGGCCGACTACACCAGCATCGACGACGAGACGTCGCTGCCCGCGAAGGCCCGCGATCTGCTCCCCACCGGTCCCGGCGAACCGTCCGTCACCGTCACCATCCCCGACGAGTCGTCCTGGTCGCCGGCCCGCCTCGGCGACACCGCCCGCATCCGTCTCGACGACCCGTTCTTCGACGGCGGCCGCTACCTAGCGACACGCCGCATCATCGGCGCCACCGTCACCCCCGCCGAACGGGGCCGCCCGGAGACCGTCGCCGTCGAGTACCAGCCCGACACCGACAAGGGGGCGTCCGATGGTCAGTAGAGCCGTCGTCCCGGGCGACCACCCGGGCAGCCAGGGCCGCTGGCAGCAGTGGGTCGAGGCCCAGCTCGAGCGCCTGTTCACGAACGCCGCGACCGCGCTGCGACGCGAGATCAGCGACGGCGACGTCGACATCACCGGCGGCAACCTCCGTGTCCGCGGCGGACAGCTGCAGGTCCTCGACGACGACGAGCAGGTTATCTGGTCCAACCTCGACGGCCCCACGCAGCACTCCGTCGGGCAGCTCGACCGGAACAGCAACGTGCCGATGGGGGCCGCCTGGGGTGAGGTCGCCCGCCTGTCGTACATCGTGCCAGCCGGCTACACCCGCGGCCACATCACCGTGTTCGGTGCGGCCGGCACCAGCCTCAACGGCAACGGGAACATCTCGGTGCAGCCGTTCGTCGGGTCCACACTCGGGCCGGCGATCAACTCCGGCAACGCCACGGGTGGCCCGTGCACGGCGTCATCGTTCATGGCCGCGAACTACGTCGGCATGGACCCGGGTGCTGTCCTCGACCTCGGCCTCTACGCCTACCTGACCGGGACCGCACAGGCGGCGGCGAACAACAACGCCCACCTGTCGATCTCCATCACCTGGCTCCGCTGACCCCTGCCACTGGCCCGGCGACCCTGAGGCACGTGAACGACACGGCTGTGCGGATCCTTCTCGGAGGGCTGGCGGCTGTGCTGTTCCTCGTCCACGCCGGATGGGGTGGCGACCAGTGGCGCCGTTCCAGCCTCCCCGTCACCGTCGGCCGCATCGGCATCGGCGGGGTCGTCGTGTACGTCCTCGCCGGGCAGGTGAAAGGCGTCCGACTCGTCATCCCTGTCGACTGGACCACCTGGCTCGGTGTCGGCGCCTGCACGGTCAGCGTAATCGGGTTCACCTGGGAGCTCGCGCGCCGCTTCCTCCGGCGCGGGGAGTGACGTGTGCCGCCCCCTGAGGTGTGGGTGCCGCTTCTGGTGTGCATCCTCGGCGGCCTGTTCGCGCTCGTCGGGTCGTGGGTCGCTCGGCGTGCCGAGCGGCGGGCGACGGCCGAGCAGACCGCACGCGAGACCCTCGACGACGTCTACGAGCAGCGGATCACGTTCCGAGACGAGCAGATCGAGGCGCTCCGTGAGCAGGTCGTCACCCTCACCCGCGAGGTGCAGCGCCTCACCGGCATCATCGAGCAGCTCGGGGGGACCCCATGAGTGACGACGGCCGTCCCGCGATCGACACCAGCCGCATCGTCGAGCGGGGCACCCATGCCCCGCCGCCACGGTGGGCGAAGTGGCTGAAGCGGGCCGTCATCTTGGCGATCATCGTGGCGGTGTCAGCGGCTGCGTCGCTGGTCGCGGGCAGCGTGCACCGGGCGGACCGGGCCGACACCCGCGCCGACGCTGCGGTCGACACCGCCGTCGACAACGGCGACGCCGCGACCTCGCTGGCCGACAAGGTGCTGCGCCAGTGCGGCACCGGTACTGCAGCCGCCCGCGAGCTGATGGCGCGGGGCCTGTGCACGTCGGCGTCGGACACGAAGGACGTCGTGTCCACCCCAGGCCCGGCTGGCGCCGAGGGTCCGGCCGGGATCCCGGGTCCGGAAGGTGCGGCCGGACGCGCCGGGGCACGCGGTGCCGCCGGCGCGGCAGGCGTCGAGGGGGCGGCGGGCAGCCCGGGTGCGGACGGCAGCCCGGGGGCGGCAGGCGCCACCGGAGCCACCGGCGCGACCGGTGCGACCGGGCCGCAGGGCGCGCAGGGTCCTCGAGGTGAGACCGGCGAGCGCGGCGCCACCGGCCCCAAGGGTGACACCGGCGACCCCGGCACGTCGGCCTACCCGTTCACCTTCACCTTCGCCGTCCCGGGCCTCACCGGAGACACCACCTACACGTGCGTCGTCACTAGCCCCGGAGACCCGGGGACCTGCACGCCGTCGTCCTGACACCCGGCAGCGGACCGTCGGTGTCGTGCCCACGTTCCTTGCTCTCGTCGCGCTGACGCTGCTGACCGCGCGCCGCCGCTACCTGCGGACCCCGCGGCGCCTCACTCGGCGCCTGTTCAAGCAGCCCGGCAACCGTGGCCGCACCGGGCACACCGTGCACGGCGTCGCCTACGCGGTCGGGAACTCGCTGCGGGGCCTGTGGTTCCAGGCCGTGGTGCTGCGGAAGAAGCGGTCCGACCGTGACGTCCGCAAGACCCGCGACGGGGTCCTCGTCGTGTGCCACTGGGTCGTGTCCTCCGAGGGCTGGCGCGACCACGGGCACGGCGACGTTCGCCGCGGGATCGAGGGCAACGTCTGGGCCGACGTGAAGCACTGGACGGCCCGCGGTGGGTTCCGCATCCACACTGTCTACCGCGACATCGTCGACAAGCGTGCCCGCCGGATGGGCCGTGTCTGGGAGCCGAAGCGGCCCCACGACCTCACCGTCGCCGACTGGCGCCAGATCCGGGCCTGGTGCGAGCGGTTCGACGTCGGCTGCTCGATGTACGCGCTCCGCGCGAACGCCGCCCAGGTCCGTCTCGCCGACGAGGCCGGTGTCTCCGGCCACGTCCTAGGGAAGTAGGAGCGTCCGATGACGTACCGCCGCCTCACCGACCTCGCCGACGTCGCCCGCTCCTCCGGGCTCCGTGTCGTCGAGGTCCCCGGCTGGCGCACCCGCGGCCGGCCCTCCTCGACGGGCGGGTTCGACCCGTCCGGGGTGCTGTGCCACCACACCGGCTCCGACGTCACCGACGAGCGCGGCTACGCGTCGTGGCTGGCCCGCGCCGGCCGCTCCGACCTCCCGGCCCCGCTGTGTCACCTGTCCCTCGGCCACGACTCGACCGTGTACGTGTGCGCCGCCGGGCGCGCCAACCACGCCGGGAAGGCCCGAGCCACCGGGCCGATGCCGGCCGGGGACGGGAACTACCTGTACGTCGGGATCGAGGCCCAGAACACCGGTTCGGAGGGCTGGGACAGCCGGGGCCGCGACGCGGCCGGGAACACGATCACCCAGCGCGAGGGGTACGCCCGACTCTGCGCCGCCCTCTGCGCCGCCTACGGCTGGCCCGCGTCCCACGTCCGCGCCCACCGGGAGAGCTCGGTGACCGGGAAGTGGGACCCCGGCCTCCTCGACATGGACCAGCACCGCCGCGCCGTCGCGGCCCTCATCACCCACCCCCACCAGGAGGACGACATGCCCGCACCCAAGGACTGGGACGACAAGGACTGGGAGGCGGTCGACCGACACCTGTTCGGCCGGCTCCTCGAGCTCGCGGAGGACCGCAACTTCGGCACCACCCAGGCGCAGACCTTCAACATGGTCAACGCGATCCGCGACCACCTGGGGATCCCGTACACGGTGGCGAACCAGAAGAAGGCCAGCAGGTGAGCGGCCGCGACACCGCCGGCCGGGTCGTCGATGTGCTGGTGGCGGAGCCGGCGCTCGTGCGTGGCGTGGTGGCGTCGGTGGTGGCGCTGCTCGCGGCGCTGGGGCTCGCGATCGGCGACAACGGTGCGGCCGCGACCACGGCGCTGTTGCTGGCGGTGCTGCCGCTGCTGCAGGCGATCCTGACCCGGGCGAAGGTGACCCCGGTCGGCGAGCACCCGCCGCCCGAGTGAGGGTCGACTGGCGGGGCCTGGCGGCGGCGTACGGGCTGCTCGTCTCGCTCGCCGGTACGGTGCTGCTGTCCCCGTGGGGCAGCGTCTAGGGCATCAGGCCCCGGTCACCACCGTGATGAGCACCCAGCCGGGCACGTCACCGCTCTCGTCGTGGCGCCGGTCCTGCCAGCGCGCCCACAGCCACATCATCGTGATCTCCTTCGTCGGCCTTCGTCGGGTGGTGCTCGTCGGGTGGTGCCCGGCTCGGTCAGGTGGTCAGCCGCAGGCCGACCAGCCCGGGCCAGAACGCGAAGACGACGGTCACCGGGAGCACGAGGAACACGACCGGGACCATCATCGCGATCTCCTTGCGCCCGCCGGCCTCGATCAGCGTCCGCTTGCCGACCTCGCGCACGTCGGCGGCCTGGGCGTGCAGCACCTCCGAGAGCGGGGTGCCGCGCTCGACGGCGATGGCGAGGCCCTCGGCGAAGCGGGCGACCGCGGGTACGCCCGTACGGCTGGCCAGCGCGTCGAAGGCGTGGGTGACGGGGACGCCGGTCCGGACGTCGGCGAGCACCCGGGCGAGGTCGGAGGAGAGCGCGCCGCGGGTGCGGCGTACGACCCGGTCGAGGGCGGCGACCGGGCTCTCGCCGGCCGCGACCGAGAGGGCCAGCAGCTCGGCGACGGTCGGGAACTCCTCGAGGACGCGGCGCTCGCGGGAGACGACCTGCGCGGTGAGGCGGTTCTCGCGCACGAGCACGCCGGTGGCCAGGGCGGCGAGGCAGAAGATGAGCAGCGGGACGGCGCGGTCCGGCGCCTCGAGAGAGATCAGCAGCGACGGCACCGCTGCCACGGTGAAGGCGACCAGCCCCCACACCACCTGCTGCACCCGGAAGTCGTGGACCGTGAGGTCGAGGTCGGCCCGCTCGAGGCGGCGGCGGATGGAGGCGGAGCCGCCGAGGACGCGCTCGACGAGGTCGGCCGCGCCCTGCAGGACGGGGCCGAACACACCGACGACCACGGAGGTCTCCGGGGCGGTCGGGCGAGCGGCGCCGAGCTGGGGCAGGTCGCGGAGGTACGGCAGGACCCGCAGGTCCAGCGGGGTGCGCCGGGCCGCCAGACGGCGCTGCAGGACGAGGACGACACCGAGGCCGAACGACGCCCCGAGCAGCGCTCCCCACACCGCCGGGCTCATCCGAGCACCCTCCGCTCGGCGGGCAGCCGGCCGATCCGGAGCATCAGGCGGTACGCGACCGCGCAGGCCACCGCGCCGCCGACCAGCACGACGACGCCGCCGGCCGAGGCGTAGCGGCGGATGACGTCGCCCTGGAAGGACAGCAGGAGCAGCACGAGCCAGGGCGCGGCGACCGCGAGCCGGGCGCCGTTGACGGTCGTGGTCTGGCGCGCCTCGAGCTCGGAGCGGGTGCGGGCGTCCTCGCGGAGGTACGCCGACAGGTTGCGCAGCAGCCGGCCGAGGTCTCCGCCGCCGACCTCGCGCGCCACTCGCAGCCCCTCGACGACGCGGTCGCCGACGGGGTCGGCGAGGCGGTCCTTGAGCCGGTCGAGGCTCTCACCGAAGCGCCCCGTCACCTGGTAGTCCAGGGCGAACCCCTCGAACGACGCGCGCAGCGGCTCCGGCCCGCGCACGGCGAGTGCGGCCAGGCCCTCGGGGAGCGACAGCCCGGCCCGCACGGCGCTGGCGAGGTTGTCGACCGCCTCGGGCCACACCTCGGCGAGCTCGCGGCGGCGACGACGCGCCCGGCCGCGCACGATCGCGACGGGGAGCCAGGCCCCCATCAGCCCGAACGCCACGGCCACCGGCAGCGTGCGCGAGGCGACCTGCACCGCGACCAGCGCGACGAGCCCGCACACGCAGCAGAGCACCACGAAGCTCGTCGCCGAGACCCCACCGATACCCGCGGTGGCCAGCAGCTCGTTGACCCGGCCGGCCGCGCGGCGCTCGCGGCGGGTGAGCGGGACGGCGTACGACGACCAGACCAGCAGCAGCCCTATCCCCACGCCGAGCCCGACGACGACCCCCATCAGCGGGCCCGCTCGTCGTGCAGCAGCGCGTGGACGTCGATCCCGGCCCGCGCGAAGCTGTCGAGCCGGCCGGGCATGCCCGGCGTACGGACCAGGCCGTCGGCGCCGCGGACGAACAATGGCTCGGTCTCGATGATGTCGTGCTCGACCCGGCCCGGGACCGCGACGATCTCGTTGACGCGACGGACGCCGCGGTGGTCGAGACCGAGGTGGACGACGAGGTCGGTGGACGCGGCGACCGTCGGCACGACGAACCGGGAAGAGATGTTCTCGCCGGCCAGGAGCGGCAGCGTGCACAGCTTGACCAGCGCCTCGCGCGCGGAGTTGGCGTGCACGGTGGCCATCCCGGGCAGCCCGGAGTTGAGGGCGAGGACGAGGTCGAGCGCCTCCGCCGAGCGCACCTCGCCGACGATGATGCGGGTGGGACGCATCCGCAGCGCCTCGCGCACCAGGTCGCGCAGCGTGACCTCGCCGGTGCCCTCCAGCCCGGCCTGGCGGCACTGGAGCGGCACCCAGTCGGCGTGCGCGAATCGGAGCTCGAAGACCTCTTCGGCGCTGATGATCCGGTCCCCGCCCGGGACGGCCGCGGCGAGGCAGTTGAGCATGGTGGTCTTGCCGGCCTGGGTGCCGCCGGCGACCACGATGTTCAGCCCCGCGAGCACCGCGGCCTCGAGGAACGACGCCGCCTGCTGGGTCAGGCTCCCCAGCCGCACCAGGTCCGAGAGCTGCGCCGCACGCAGCACGAACTTGCGGATGTTGACCGCCGAGAACCCTCGCGAGATCCCCTCCAGCACCACGTGCAGCCGGTGACCCTCGGGCAGCATCGCGTCCACGAACGGCTGCGAGACGTCGATGCGCCGCCCGCTCGTCTTCAACATGCGCTCCACCAGCTCCGCCACCTGCGCACCGGTCAGGATCGTCGGGGTCAGCTCGTGACGACCGGCCTTCGCGATGAACACCCGCGAGGGGTCGTTGATCCAGATCTCCTCGACCTCCGGGTCGTCGAGGTACGGCTGCAGCGGCCCCAGCCCCGCCACTCGCGCCACGATCTCGCCCACCAGTGCCTCGGCGTCCTGCACCGGCGCGACCTGACCGGTCAGGCTCCGCTCGTCGTGACCACGCACCACCTGCTCGGCCAGGCGGCGTACGACGCCAGGGTCGCGCTGCGGGTCCACCCCGTCGCGACGCACCAGCTCGCGCACCGCCGCATCCAGGCGCTCCACCAGGTCCACGGACGCGGCACCCACCGACGACACAGACGGCGGCGCCACCGCACGACGGCGCGTCACGGGCTGACTGCTCACGCGACCCACCTCCCGAGCGGCTGCGGCGAACACCTCGACGATGGCGACATCTTGCGACTCCAACGACCCACCCGGCAATCGGTTCCGGGCAGGCTGTGGACAACTGCAGCCGTGGCAGACAGCACCGGGCGTGGCCGCTGGCCGCCTAGTTGCGGTTCATCCCGAACTCCCTCGTCAGCAACGCCCGCTTGAAGTGCGCCTCGGCCTGGTCGATCTCCGCTGTCGGGACGCTCGGTCCGAAGACACGCAGGATGCTGAACACGAAGTGCCGCGCATGAGTCTCGTCCAAGCCCCTCAGCTGACGGAGCGCGACGTTGCCGCCGTGGCCGTCGCGGGCGTACTGGGTCCACCTGCCGAGGATCCGCTCCCCGCCGTCGGCCTTGCCGACGTAGCACTGTCCGGTGCTGTTGTCGGCGATGAGGTAGACGCCCTGCACGGCACCGAGCGCGGTGCGCCACGCGGCGTAGCGGGAGTCCTCGACGACCTCGACCAGCTCGTCGTAGCCGATCAGCACTTGGTCGAACCCCGGCCACGGCACCGCCTCGGGGTCGGCGATCTCCACCACCGGGAACGCAGCCGCGACAGACCCCTTCTTGGCCCAGTTCACGGCGTCACCCGACCACTCGACCACTAGCCGGTCGCGTAGTGCCGCGAGCAGCTCGCAGGGTCGCAGGTCGAAGAAGCGGCGATCCTCGGTCTGCTCCTCGATGATCTCGCCGTGGTTCTCATACGCGGTGAGCAGCCGTGAGCGGCGCGCACCGTCGGCGATGAACACCAGCCACAGCCGAGCAGGGGTCCGTCCGAGCTTGTGGCCCTTCTGGCGGCCCTGCTCCCGGGTGTAGGCGAGCAGGTTCTCCGGCGTCAGGTCCGAGCGGGTCCGCAGCCCGGTTTCGGTCAGTGTGTGGCGCAGTACGACGACCTCATCGAGGTCGACACCGGTCGCGGCGAGCAGGTGGCCGAGAGTGATGCGGCCCGTGAAGGAGGAGTCAATCACCGGGGCACCGTAACTGCGGATCCCCAGCAACTGACGCGTCTGCTTGATCGACGCCGGTGATCCGTTTGATGGCTATATGCTCCAACTCCAGATCACTCGGGAGGTCAGATGACCTATGTCGGCGCGCAGACCGAAGAGCTGTCCAGCGCGAGCCTGGTGGTGCGCAAAGCGACCACGTCGGTGAGGGCGCAGACCCTGCCACCCACCGGGGGAAGCGCCAGCGTGCTGGGCTCACCCGAGCTCGCCTCGGCGCTGGACATCTTCCTGCACGGCTGGCGTGCGGGGATCGAGAACATGATCGGCGACACCGACGAGCTGGCCTTGTCCTTGGACCAGATGGCCGAGACCCTCATGGAGATCAACGCATCTGGCGACCTCTCGTGAGCTCCATCGACGACGCTGGTGCGCGGATGATGCTCGAGCTCGGCCTTCCACCCGACCGGCTCGTCGAGGGCGACCCAGCCGAGACACGAGCGCTGGCGGCGAACCTGCGCCGGTTCGCGGGAGTGCTCGAGCAGACGTCATCCCAGCTGCAGGGTGTCTCGACCACCTCCTGGCAGGGTCCGCGGGCCGAGCGTTGGCGAGCTGCGCACCAGGAGCAACCGACGCAGTGGATGAGCGCCGCAGACGGGTTCCGTGAAGCGTCGGAGGCAGCGCTGGCCCACGCCGCGAGCATCGACGAGGCTCGCGACATCGCAACCCGGGCACGCACGCTGTGGGAGCAGGCCGAGCACCATGAAGAGCTTCAGCGCACCGCCGAGACCGCGGATCCGACATTAGCCGCGGTGCACCGGTTCCAGGGCGGGCAGGACGCCACCGCCATGGGAGAGAAGCAGCAAGCAGTCTCGGTGCTGCTCGAGGCCATCGACCTGGTCACCACCTCCGGCCAGAATGCCGCCAGCCGGGTGCACGCCGCCGTCGCAGCGGCACCGCTCACGCGTGCCTCCGGGGCGGGTTTGCTGCAGGAGTGGTTGCACGGCTCACCGCAGGTCGACCTGGGCGCACTCGACCTCGACGGCCTGCCCGTCTACTTCCCCATGGGGTGGCAGCCCCAGTCCAACTTCGTCACCGGCACCTCCTCGCAGTGGCTCGCGGCGGTCGGGTCCTCCTCGATGATGTGCCGCTTCGGAGATCCCGCATGGACCGAGGCCTACGGCGCAAAGGCAAGCGCACGCCCCCTGAGCACCGGGACCGGCTACTACGGCGGCGGGTTCGTCCTCGGCCCCGACGGACACCACTACCCCCTCGTCGTGCCCCGGGTGATCGAGAAGGGCCAGACCTACGGCGTCGACCTCGACGTCAACGGCAAGCGAGTCCAAGACCTCGACGGACTAGACGCAGGATGGTCGCTTGTCGGACACACCGACGGGGTCGCCAAACTTGGCGACGCTGGAGCTTTCACCAAGCTGGCCGTCGGCGGCGCAGGCGTTGCAGGTTTGCAGATGAAGGGCGGGGATCTTACGCGGCGCAATGACTTGCTGGGGAGACTGCGTATCTCTAACGACGGTCGCCCTAGCCTCACCGACCGCGACT
Source organism: Rhynchospora breviuscula (assembly GCA_027562975.1). Lineage (NCBI taxonomy): Eukaryota > Viridiplantae > Streptophyta > Magnoliopsida > Poales > Cyperaceae > Rhynchospora > Rhynchospora breviuscula. The sequence continues at coordinate 399,773 of JAMQYH010000009.1, read as the reverse complement.
ACCAGTCCTTCAAGCCGGTCGGTCGCGCAGACGGCGATCCCCGCGACAATCCCGTCGATCACCCACCCGGCAGCATTCCCCAACTCCCGGGTGTGTCGCCCGACCGGGTCGGCCGCATCGGCGGTGTCAGCGACCTGGGGATCGGGATCGCCGAGACCGGCTTGAAGGTCAAGCAGCTCGAGGACTCCACCTACCACGGCTACACCCTCGCCCTCGAGCACAACGAGGACGGCCGACGGCGAGCCTTGCTCAACGTCTACGACATCTACGACGACAAGGCCAACCCCGACCACCCCACCATCCAGTCCAACTACGGCTGGGTCGACGACGACGGTGACTTCCGCCTGAGCCCCTACGCCTACCGCCAGACTCAGACACTCATCTCGCCCCGGTGACAGTCATGACTACCCTCACCACCACGATGACCCGCACCCGCCACTACCTGGTCACCCTGACACTCGGAAGCCTCTGCCTCGCTACCGGCTGCGCGAGCGACCCAGACGACCCCACAGGCACACGCTCGACAGCCTCCGCCTCCGCCTCCGCCTCCCCATCGGCATCGGCATCGGCATCGGCATCGGCATCGGCATCGGCATCGGACCTCGACCGCTCGCTGTGCCAGAACGCCAACGACTACCGCTGGTACCTCGAGTACTTCGGCGGACAGCAACCGTCCGGGCCGCCTCAGTCCGCGGACACGTTGAAGTTCACAGTGCAGCGCTTGGAGCAACTTGCACTGACCCTCGAGACACAAGTCCCGAGACCGAAATCCGAACAGGCAAGAAACGCAGCAGAGACGTTCCAGGCGGAGAACGAGCTCTACGCAACGTTCGGGTACGACGCCTACGACGCACCCTCCGACCTTGAGGAACAGACAGAACAACTGGTTGGCCAATACCGGACTTCCAACCAGCAGTACCTGACCTACCTCACCAACCGCTGTCGGCCGAAGATCAGCGGATTCCCCACCGTTCCCGCCGACGCCGACAACGTCCGGTAGCCCGCGACACTTGGTCTCCGGCTCCCTGTCACCACGCCATAGACCAGGACTGAGCAGCAGCCCCTTGCACGGCCCGGGCGAGCTGGTTCAGCCGCGCCAGTCACCGCAGCTGAACAGCCTCAACCCGACCGACTTCTGCATAGTCCCCTGGTGAGCTCCGGGTGCGCGAATCGGAGCTCGAAGACCTCCTCGGCGGAGATGATCCGGTCCCCGCCGGGCACCGCGGCGGCCAGGCAGTTGAGCATCGTAGTCTTGCCCGCCTGGGTGCCACCGGCGACCACGATGTTCAGCCCCGCGAGCACCGCGGCCTCGAGGAACGACGCCGCCTGCTGGGTCAGGCTCCCCAGCCGCACCAGGTCCGAGAGCTGGGCCGCACGCAGCACGAACTTGCGGATGTTGACCGCCGAGAACCCCCGCGAGATCCCCTCCAGCACCACGTGCAGCCGGTGACCCTCGGGCAGCATCGCGTCCACGAACGGCTGCGAGACGTCGATGCGCCGCCCGCTCGTCTTCAGCATCCGCTCCACCAGCTCGGCCACCTGCGCACTAGTCAGGATGGTCGGGGTCAGCTCGTGGCGACCCGCCTTCGCGATGAACACCCGGGAGGGGTCGTTGATCCAGATCTCCTCGACCTCGGGGTCGTCGAGGTACGGCTGCAGCGGCCCCAGCCCCGCCACTCGCGCCACGATCTCGCCCACCAGTGCCTCGGCGTCCTGCACCGGCGCGACCTGACCGGTCAGGCTCCGCTCGTCGTGACCACGCACCACCTGCTCGGCCAGGCGGCGTACGACGCCAGGGTCGCGCTGCGGGTCCACCCCGTCGCGACGCACCAGCTCGCGCACCGCCGCATCCAGGCGCTCCACCAGGTCCACGGACGCGGCACCCACCGACGACACAGACGGCGGCGCCACCGCACGACGGCGCGTCACGGGCTGACTGCTCACGCGACCCACCTCCCGAACGGCTGCGGCGTACGCCTCGACGATGGCGACATCTTGCGAGCACAACGACCCACCCGGCAATCAGTTCCGGGCAGCCTGTGGACAACCTGCGAGACGCCGACGTTGCAGGTTCCGGCAGTGCTCGTTCGTGCAGCGATTTCCGCCGTCGCCGATTTCATCGCATGCGGGGAAAGCGGTACAACGTGCTCCTCACCAATGGAGATCGGCGTGGCGTACATCGGGGCTCGTACGGCGGAGCTGCGCGGCGCCAGCGCCGCCGTGCGTGGCGCGACGACAGCAGTGCACGCCGACTCGTTGCCTCCCACAGGAGGCGGCGCGACCGAGCTGGGGTCCGCGGAGCTCGCCGGCGCCCTCGACGAGTTCCTCCAGGGGTGGCGCGTGGGGATCGCGAACCTCGTCGGTGACGGGGAGGAGCTGGCGCTGTCGCTCGACCAGATGGCCGACGTGCTGATCGCAACCAACGCCGGCGCGGAGGCTTCCGAGTGATGGAGACGCGATCCACGGGTGCGCGAGCGTTGCTCGAGATCGGGTTGCCACCGGACCGGCTCGTTGACGGCGATCCCGAAAAGCTACGGGCGTTGGGGGCTCGGCTACGTCAGGTCGAAGCGATGCTCGGCGAGGCGTCTCGCGATCTGCACGGGGTCTCGACGTCGTCGTGGCAGGGCCCGCGCGCGGAGCGCTGGCGTGCGGCGCACGAGGTTCAGCCGGTGCAGTGAACTCGGGCCGCGGAGTCGTTTCGTCACGCGGCAGCGGCAGTCGTGGCGCACGCCGGCAGCATCGACGACGCCCGTGACGGCGCAGCCCGTGCCCGGTCGCTGTGGGAGCAGGGCGAGCGGGAGGAGGAGCGCCAGCGCACGGCGGAGGCCGCGGACCCGGCACTCGCCGCCGTCCGGCACTTCCAGGGTGCCCCCTACGGCAATGTCAACAGCGACAAGGAACAGGCTGTCGCCATCCTGCAAGAATCCATCGGCGACGCGAAGGCCTCGGGGGATCGCGCGGCGGCACTCGTCCGAGCAGCGCGTGCGTCGACACCGATCGCGAATACTTCGCAGGCCGGCTTGCTGCAGGAGTACTTGCTTGGATCACCGCAGGTCAGGCTGTCCAACCTTCAGCTGTCCGCGTTGCCGGTCTACTTCCCGCAGAGCTGGGACCTACGGGCGCACTTCGTGACCGGCACCGAGAACGGGTGGCTCGACGCCGTGGGACTGCCTTCGGTGATGTGCCGTTGGGGCGACCCCGCGTGGACCGGTGGCTACGGAGCGGACGCGACAGCCGACTACCAGCTCGGCACCGGCTACTTCGGCGGAGGGGCCATCCTCGGCCCCGACGGCAATTCCTATCCCCTGGTGGTGCCACGAGTCGTCAAGAACGGGGTGGTGCTGGGCGCGGACTGGGACCCCGTCCAGCCACGCATCCAAGACCTCGATGGCAAGGACGGCGGGTGGGAGCTCGTCGGTCGGCACGCGGGCTTCGGCCAGCTCGGCAACGTTGACGACTCGACGACGACAGCCGTCAGTGGCGCCACGCTCAGTGGACTCTCCGTCCAAGGCGGCGACCTCCTGCGGCGCAACGACTGGGTCACGCGCCTCAACGTCAGCGGAAACGGGTACCCCGTCCTCGATGCTCAGGGCGTGAAATCCCACCGCCCCGTTGGTGTTGCGCCCGGCGATCCGCGTGACAACCCGGTCGACAAGCCGCCCGGGTCCGATAAACCGGTGGCAGGAATGAACCCAGAGCGGATCGGAGTACTCGGCGGCGCCGTCGACTACGGCATCACCATCGCCAACGGGCGTCTCGCCGTGCAACGGATGCACGACTCGACCCATCACGCCTACCTGTTGTCCCTGGAAGAGAACCATGACGGGCGACGCCGCGCGCTTCTCACCACCTACGACGTGTACGGGAACTCGGCCGAGGGTGGTCGGCCGACCCTCCAGTCAAGCTACGGTTGGTTGGATCGCGACGGAGACTTCCGCCAGTCCCCCTTCAGCTTCCAGCGCACCCACCCCCGGTTCACCTCGGGCAAGGTCGACTACACGGAGGTCACCGCTCGATGAAGACGGACCGGGCCCGTACAGCGTGGCCCCGCGCTGCTACCGCCTTGGGCCTGCTGGTCGCCCTCGTCGCCGGTTGCAGCAGCAACGACAGCGGCGGTTCCGGGGACTCGTCGCCCGGGAGCGCGAATGCCGCCTCGACCGGTGCCGCGATGCCGACGCCACCGACGACCGAGGGGCGCAGCCTGTGCCAGAACGCCAACGACTACCTCTGGTGGGTGACCTTCCTCGGCACCGGTGCGCAGACACCCGAGGCGCTGCAGCTCGGACTGGCGATTCCCAAGGACGCGGCCCGGTACGAGTACATCTTCACCCGCCCGCGCCAGCTGTCGCGGGCGCTGGTCGACCAGGTCCCCGCCGACCAGCGGGACGCGGCTCGGCGCGCCTACCTGACCTGGCGTGGAGGGGGCGAGGTGCTCGACGCCTACGACTACGACCCCCGGGCCCTGCCGGACTCCGTCGACCAGCAGATGGCGGACAAGGTGGGGAAGTACCAGCCCTCCAACACCCGCTACCTCGAGTGGCTGCGGAAACGGTGCGACACCGGCGAGGGCTCCTTCCCCACGCCGCCCAGCGACGCACGGCTGATGCGTTGACCAGGCTCGCGCGCTCCTGCCGGCGTACGCCGGTCGCCGCAGCGGCCGTCCTCGTCCTCACAGCGGCGACGGCGTGCGGCACGCAGCCGCAGACGGAGAAGTCACCGGCCCCGACTGCCGAAACCCCGGTCTCGGCAGGGTTCTGCCGCGACGTTAACGACTACCTCTGGTTCTCCTTCGCGATCGCCGGCCAGGAGCCCTCGGCAGTGCCCCGCACCCCCGCCGGGCTTCGACACGCCTACACCCGGGCCGCGTCGCTCGCTGCGGACCTTGCCGAGCAGGCGCCTGCCTCCCGACGGGCGGCGGCCGCCCACCTGCGCGACAGCCTGCGCCAGGCGACCCGGGCGTTCGCCAGGTACGGCTTCGACAAGGCGACGTACCCGTCCGACCTGCAGGCGCGTCTCGTCGGAGATCTCCAGCCGTTCAAGGCGTCGGTCGACACCTACACCGGGTGGCTCTACTCCACCTGCTCGCAGCGGTTCGAGGCGACCGCGTCGCCCGGCACCGCCTCGACGTCCGAGTCCGGCGACATCCGCTTCTCCCCCGGACCCAGGTTCCCCACCGCCCCACCCGACGCGCGCGCGGTCCGCTGAGCCGCCCTCTCGACCACCGTCGCGCACCACGACCCCCGCCCGGTCCACGCAGGTCGCCCTGGTTGTCGGCGCCCTCGCGCTCAGCACCGGGTGCGCCACCGGGACCGAGCACGCGGCGGGCCAGAAGCCATCGGCAACGGCGTCGGCGTCGGGCCTCCGTCGCTCGCTGTACCAGAACGCCGACGACTACCGCCGGTACATCGACGAGAGATCCAACGGCTGGGCAGCCGGTACCGCCTTTCCAACCAGAATTGCCTGACGTACCTGACCGACCGCTGCCGGCCGGAGAACAGCGGTTCACCACGGTGCCCGCCGACGCCGACAACGTCCGGTAGGAGCCCGACCGCTTTGCTCCGCCGGGCCTCACCCCTGGTGTGACCTCCCGCTCACCGGCGCGCGCGGATGCGGCCGGAGGCGACGTACGCCGGTAGCGTCGTGCGGTCCGCCCTCGACCCCCTCCGGAGACCTGTGAGCACCGCCGCCCCGACCCGCCCCGCCGAGCCCTCCCCCGTCACCGTGCGCGACGTGCTGCGCGACCCGCGCCGGCTGCGCATCGAGGTGCTGGCCGGGCTGGTGGTGGCGCTGGCGCTGATCCCGGAGGCGATCTCGTTCTCGGTGATCGCGGGGGTCGACCCGCGGGTCGGGCTGTTCGCGTCGTTCACGATGGCGGTGACGATCGCGTTCGTCGGCGGGCGCCCGGCGATGATCTCGGCGGCGACCGGCGCGATCGCGCTGGTGGTGGCGCCGGTGGTGCGCGAGCACGGACTCGACTACCTGGTCGCGACGGTGCTGCTGGGCGGGCTGATCCAGGTGGTCCTGGCCGTGCTCGGCGTCGCCAAGCTGATGCGGTTCGTGCCGCGCTCGGTGATGGTCGGCTTCGTCAACGCGCTGGCTATCCTCATCGCGGCGGCGCAGCTGCCCAACGTCGTCGGCGTGCCGTGGCTGGTCTACCCGATGGTCGCGGTGGGCATCGCGGTGATCGTGCTGCTGCCGCGCGTCACCACCGTCGTCCCGTCGCCGCTGGTGGCGATCGTGCTGCTGACCGCGGTCACGCTGCTGGTCGGGCTGAGCGTGCCGAACGTCGGCGACGAGGGCGCGCTGCCCGACAGCCTGCCGTCGCTGTTCACCCCCGACGTGCCGCTGAGCCTGGAGACGCTGCGGATCATCGGGCCGTACGCCCTCGCGATGGCGCTGGTCGGGCTGATGGAGTCGCTGATGACGGCGACGCTCGTCGACGACATCACCGACACCCGATCCTCGAAGACCCGCGAGGCCTGGGGGCAGGGCGTCGCCAACCTCGTCACCGGCGCGTTCGGCGGCATGGGCGGCTGCGCGATGATCGGCCAGACGATGATCAACGTGCGCGCCTCGGGCGCGCGGACCCGGCTCTCGACGTTCCTCGCCGGGACGTTCCTGCTGGTCCTGGTCGTCGTGCTCGGCGACGTCGTCGCGCTGATCCCGATGGCCGCGCTGGTCGCGGTGATGGTCATGGTCGCGGTCGGCACCTTCGACTGGCACAGCGTCCGCCCGGCGACGCTGCGGCGGATGCCGTACAGCGAGACCGCCGTGATGCTCTCCACCGTCGTCGTCACCGTCGCCACCTCCAACCTCGCGATCGGCGTCGTCGTCGGCGTGCTGGTCGCGATGGTCGCGTTCGCCCGGCGCGTCGCCGGCTTCACCCGCGTCGAGGAGGTCTCGCACGACGAGCACACGCGGGTCTACCGCGTCGTCGGCGAGCTGTTCTTCGCCTCCTCCAACGAGCTCGTGCACCGCTTCGACTACGCCGGCGACCCGCCGCACGTCGTCATCGACCTCTCCGAGTCCCACGTCTGGGACGCCTCGACCGTCGCCGCGCTGGACGCCGTCGATCAGCGGTACGCCGCCCGCGGCACCACCGTCGAGATCCGCGGGCTGAACCAGGCCAGCCAGGAGCGCCGCGACCGGCTCAGCGGGGCCTTCGGCGGCGGTTGAGCCACCCAGGCCGCGACCCCTCACACGTGACCGCTCTGCAGAGCGGTCGTTCACCACAGCAGCGAGGCGTCACTCGCCGGTCCGCCGTCTCTCGGGTACGGCGGACGCTCGCGCGCCGTGTGCCATACCCCGACGGGGGTACCGACGGCGCATGGCAATCATCGAGAGCACCGGCTACCACCACGTCCGCCTCACGGTCACCGACATCGAGCGGTCGCGGGCGTTCTACGACAACCTCTTCGGCTGGGACGTCGCCATCGACGACACCGAGAACTACGGCAAGCCCGGCGTCGCCGACGCCCCGCAGGGCTTCTACGGCGGCGTCGTCTACCAGACGCCGGCCGGCAACCTGTTCGGCCTGCGCCCCGTCGGCAAGGAGCCGTTCGAGCCCGACACCACGGGTCTGGACCACCTGAGCTTCTCGGTCGCCGCACGCGCCGACCTCGAGGCGGCGGTCGGCAAGCTGGACGAGGCCGGCATCACCCACGGCGAGATCGTCGACCTCGACGACGCGGGCATCGCGTTCTTGTCCATCCAGGACCCCGACAACATCAACATCGAGGTCACCGCGCCGCTCGGTTGAGCCGCCGGCCGCGGCGGCGTACGAGGGTCAGCCGCCGCGGTTGGTGATCGCGAACGGCTGACTGGCCAGGTCGGTGAAGTTGCCGACGCGCGCGTTGACGACGCACTCGGGGTTGGCCGACAGGGTCGTGACGACCTGGCCGTCGGAGGAGACCGTCAGCCCGCCGTTGCAGCCGTCGCTGAACCGGACGCCGTCCGCGCCGCCGGCCACCGCGTCGAGCAGCCCGGACGGCTTGTCGACGCTGGGGCTCTTGAACAGCGGGTTCAGCTTGTCGGGGCCGTTGGGCCACACCGGCACCAGCGTGATCGGCAGGGTCTTGCCCGAGACCACCTGCTGCGGGGTGTTCACCTCGATGCTCTGCAGCCGCTGGGCGGGGTAGGCGATCGAGCTGACCTGGTCGTCGGACAGCGCGGCGGTCGTGGCCTCGGCGCCCTTCTGCAGCCACTCCTGCAGCGCGGAGCGGGCGTCGGAGTCGATCTCGCCCAGGCTGACCTCGGCGGTCGCGGTCACGGTGCCCTGCGCCTCGATCGCGCCGGGCTCGAGGCTCCACGCGCAGGGCGTGGAGATGCCGGTGCTGGGGAGGTTCTGGCTGGCCTTGCCCTCGGTCCAGCTCAGCGTCGGGCAGCCCTTCTTGCCCAGACCGGGGACGACCACGAGGAACGGTCCGGACAGCGGGGCTGCCTGGGCGCCGAAGGTGACGGTGAGCGTCGCCTTGCCGGTGCCGGGGTCGTACTCCGCGGACCGCGCGGTACGCAGGCCGGTCGGCAGCGCCTGGCTGTCGGCGTAGTCGACGTTCACCGGCCCGCCGCCGCCTCCGCTCGCGGTGGACGACTTCGACCCGCCGCCCATCTGCACGACGACGAGCACGCCGGCGACCAGGAGGATCGTGCCGGCGATCGCGGCGAGGATGCGGACGTCCTTGAACCACGGCGTGGTGGGGGTCTCCTCCTCGACCGCGACGTGGCGGCGGGGGGCGACCTTGCGCTCCATGGGGCGTACGACGGTGGCCGACCCGGGGGTGCCGAGGTCCATGTCGGCCAGGGCGATCCGCTCGGCCGGCTCCTCGACCTCCTCGGGCTCGTCCTTCTTCAGCCCGCGGACGACGGTGACCGGGCCCTGGGCGGGAGCGAACTCCTCGGGCGCGGCCTGCGGCTCGAGCGCCTGGTGGTGGGCGAGCGTCGGCAGCAGCTTGTCGAGACCGGCGGCGGCCTCGCGGGCGCCGGGGCGCTGGCGCGGGTCCTTCGACAGCATCCGGGCGAGGACGCCGGAGACCTCGTCGGGCACCGGCAGCGTCGGGACCTCGTTGCTGACGTGGCGGTGGGCGATCGTGTAGTCGGTGCCCGGGCCGGCGAACGGGGTGCGCCCGGCGAGCAGCTCGTAGAGCAGGATCCCGATGCCGTAGATGTCCGACGGCGGGCCGGCGACGCCGTTGCTGATCAGCTCCGGCGACATGTACTCCGGCGTGCCGAGCAGGCCGGTCGTCGTCGACGGGCCCTCCTGCACGATCCGGGCGATGCCGAAGTCGGTGAGGCGTACGGCGCCCTCGCCGAGCTCCTCCCAGCCGGGGGCGAGCAGGACGTTGTCGGGCTTGATGTCACGGTGGACCAGGCGCTGGTCGTGCGCCTCCGCGAGGCCGAGGAGCACGTCGCGCACGACGCCGAGGGCCAGCGCGGGCGGCAGGGTGCGCCGCTCGCGGACCACGTCGCGCAGCGAGCCGCCGCCGACGTAGTCCATGACGATGGCCAGCCGGTCGCCCTCGACGACGAGGTCGCGCACGGCGACCAGGTGCGGGTCGCGCAGCCCGACGAGGACCGAGCGCTCCTGGACGAAGCGGCCGACGAGGTCGCGGTCGGAGACGTGCTCGGCGCGCAGCACCTTGGCCGCGACGGGCTCGTCGGTGCGCCGGTCGACGGCGCGCCACACCTCGCCCATGGCGCCGCGACCGACCACCTCGACGAGGCGGTACGACGCCCCCAGCGCGAGGTCGGTCTCGGCGGTCGCCGCGGCGGCCGTCGTGGTGCCCGGGGAGGTGGGCTGCGTCCCCGAGTCGTTGTCGTGCAGCGGCACAGCTGCCCCCTTCGTGCCACGTCCTGACGTCGGCCCGAAGGCTAACCCAACGAATGTGGGTGACACAGCCGAACGCCGTTGCCGACCTAGCGATGAGACCGTTCGGACCGGACCTGATCAAAACGGGCACACCGGGCCGTTCGCTGGTCTAACCTCGGCCGCCACCGACGCCTCCGACGGCGCGGTGACAGCGGCCCGGTCGTGGCTTACGCTTCTCCCGGTTTCGGGACCGTTGGACCCGTACCGTTCTCGCGCGCGGCTCGTTGGGCCACTGCACCCGCACCCTGATCAGCTTGGAGCCAGAAGATGTCCGACTCCCTCCTCGGGACCCTCAGCCAGCTGCCGAAGGCTCTCGTGGCCGGCGTGGCAGGGGCCGTGGTCCTCGCCGGCGGCGCGGTCGCCGCGATCCAGCTGACGGGCGACAGCACCGCCGACCAGCTGGCCGACGCCAGCAAGGTCCTGCAGTCGGTCGACGTGGGGATCGGCCAGGACGGCCGGCTCACCTCGGTCAAGGGCACGACGGTGGGTACGACGGCGTCCGGCGAGCAGTTCAGCGTCGACGACGAGTACACCCCCGGCAAGGTCGCCGACCAGCTGCCGGTGCGGGTGCTCACGTCGTACCGCACCGCGAAGGGCACCGGCACCGACCTCGCCGACCTCGACGGCTACACCGGTCGCGTCGACATCACGCTGACGGTGCAGAACCTCACCCAGAAGGCGAAGAACCTCACCTTCGACGTCGGCGGCACCCAGCAGTCGCGCTCCGCGCTGGTCGGCGTCCCGCTGACCGTCGTCGGCTCGACCTCGCTGCCCGACACGAAGCCCGCCGACGTGGTCGCCGCCGCGACCGGCTCGACCGGCGGCACCAACGGCGTGCTCAGCCAGAACTCCGACGGCAAGGCCCAGGTGCAGTGGGCGACCGTCCTCGCCCCGCCGCAGCTCGGCGCCAGCACCACGATGGACCTCTCGGTCAACGCGAAGGACTTCCAGGTCCCCTCGTTCGACCTGTCCGTGCAGCCCGGCCTCGTCACCGATCCGTCGATCGGCTCGGTGCTCAACGAGGCGTTCTCCCCCGAGGGCTCCTCGCAGCTGGCGCTGACCCGCCGCACCATCGACCTCATCGGCAAGGTCAACGGCGTGCTCGGCCAGGCCGGCAAGTCGATGGGCCAGGTCCGCACCACGCTGAAGAACTCCTCCGACAAGCTCGGCGCGAAGACCGTCGAGGACCTCAAGGGCAGCACCCAGACCATCGCCACCTCGGTGAAGGGCCTCCAGGAGTCCTCGACCTCGCTCGGCCAGGACCTCAGCAGCGCCCTCGAGGGCACCCAGTCGCAGACGCTCTCGGAGCTCCAGGCGACCAACCAGGCGATCGACGCGCTGCTCGGCGACACGAACGCCCCGCAGCCGAAGGCGGCCATCGTCGGCGACCCGACCACCTGCGGGGCGACCGTGAAGGCGCCGAGCGGCGCGACCAGCATCTACGGCAACCTGCAGGAGATCAGCGCGCTGCTCGACGGCTACGACCGCGCGACGCAGGGCTGCGCGAAGACCCTGCGGGAGCTGATCCTCAACGCGATCGGGCCCGCCACGGCCCAGCAGTGCAACCCCGCCGACGACCCGGACAAGAACACCGCGGACGACCAGTCGGCGACCTGCTCGCTGTTCGCCGGGGAGCAGGCCGTCAAGGACCTGGCCGGTCAGCTCACGACGGCGGGCACCGCCGCGGTCAAGGCGTTCACCGAGTCGATCCAGGACCTCGACTTCGCCATCAACGGCGACGACAACTGCGACTCCCGCGTCAACGACAACGGGACGCCCGACAAGTTCGGTGACGACTTCCTCATCGCACCGGACAGCTGCGGGCTGTCGCAGGACACGCTGCTGGCCCGCAACTTCTCCGGCCTCGTCGGCAAGTTCGCCTTCCAGGCGTCGAAGGGCCAGAGCATCGACCCCGCCCAGGTCGTGGACGCCGCCAACAACGCGCAGGGTGCGCTCAAGACGCTCAACGACTACCTGTTCACGACCGCCTCGGACGGTCTCGCCTCCGAGGTCGTCGCCCAGCAGATCAACGACACCCTGGACCAGGGCATCTGCGACGTCGCGCGCAGCGTGGGCCCCGAGGGTTCCGGGTCCTACAACTCGGTGCAGAACCTGCGCCAGTACACCTCCAACCAGGACTGCGCCGGCAACGCGACCAACCAGCCGAACTTCAACCTGCGGGGCCAGATCACCGGGCAGATCGATCGCTGGACCGACCTGAAGAACGACACCGACGCCGGCACGCTCGGCCTGAACGCGGTCGGCCCGAAGTTCAAGGACCTCTACGACTCGCTCGGCACCCTCGCCAGCGAGACGAACCGGATCGCCAGCGCCATCAACCAGGCCAACGCCGACCTGAAGGTCGACGAGATCGCAAAGAACTACACGTACCTCACGCTGTTCAACGACCAGATCAGCAAGAAGTCCGCTGCGGTCTCCGACCTCGCCGACGGCGCGATCTCGGGCGACTCCAAGAACTGCTCCCTCGCCGCCCCGACCGGCGCGGACGGGACCACGACCTGCAGCAAGTTCCAGCAGGCGTTCGGGCAGGCGCAGAAGGACGCGAACGCCGCGATCACGAAGATCAGCGGGACGAGGTTCGACGAGAACACCGGACAGCCGGTCGCGGGCACCGAGGACAGCAAGATCAAGACCATCTCGGCCAGCGGCGCCGCCAGCGCCCAGCGCGTCGACGCGCTGTTCCAGAACTCGCTGGGCACGCTGTCGGGCAAGGCGAAGGAGATCGCCGACCAGTCCAAGAAGACGATCTCCCAGCAGAAGGCCACCTTCGCCGTGCGCCAGAAGGAGTCGGGTGACCGGATCTCGGCCTCGGTGAGCAAGGGCCTGCAGCAGGTCGACGCCGGCGTCGGCTCCTCGGTGAAGGACCTCGCCTCGGCGAAGACCCTCCTCCAGGGCGACATCACCGACGTGCTGCTCGACCTCGGCACCCGTGACGTCAAGGGCTCCGGCCTGCTGGGGGCCATGGCGCGCTCGGCGGCGACGACGGGGACGGCGAACTTCCAGCTGGCGCAGGCGATCACGACGGCGTCGTCGTACGCCAACGTCCGCCAGGGCGACATCTCTTCGATCCTGCTCGGCCAGGCGCAGGCTCAGGCCGGCCAGGAGGCGCAGGCCGCGCTGCCACCGTTCGCGATCACGCTGCCCGACAGCGCCCGCCACACGACGGTCTACAGCCTGCACGTCGCCCCGTGAGCACCAGCAGCACGGTGCGTCGTACGGCGGCCGGCCTCGCGCTCGTCGCGGGGCTCGGCAGCCTCGCGGCCTGCGGGGGCGAGGACTCCCAGGACGAGGCGCGGGCGACCCCGGCCCCAGTCGCGCTGCGACCGGGCGGGACCGTCTCCGCGGTGACCATCGGCGTCGTCGTCAGCCTCACCTCCACCCCCGGCGAGGGCCAGGAGTGGGCCGCCGCCGCCGAGGGCGCGCAGGTCGCGGCGTACCGCTACCGCCAGGGCGGGGTGGCGGTGAAGCTGGTCGCGGTCAACGACAACGGCACCGAGGAGGGCGGCCAGCGCGCCGTCGCCTCACTGGTGCGCCAAAAGGTCTCCGGCATCGTGCTCGCCACCTCCGGCGACCACGTGAGCGCCGAGGTGGCCGCGGCCACCGACGCCGACACCCCCATGGTGCTGCCGTACTCCGAGGACACCGACCTGCCCGACGGCGCCTGGCAGACCGGCCCGTCCGGCGACCAGGCCGACCGGGTCCTCTCCGCCGCCGTCGAGGCCGACGGCGCGACGCGCCCCGTCGTGATCGACGCCGGGGGCGGCCCGCTGGCCGGGCTGCCGGACGCGCGCAGCGTCACCTACCGCGCCGGCGGCGACGCCGGCGCGCTCGCCTCGCGGCTGTTCCCGACCCGCCGGGTCACCGACCAGGCCGGGCAGAACCGCCGCCAGCGCGCGACGGCCGCCGCCGCGCAGGAGCGCCTGCTCGCCCGGGCGCCCGACGCCGTCGTCGTCTCCGGGCCCGCCCGGCTCCAGGCACCCGTGGTCGCGGCGATCCAGGGCCAGGGCGTCGACGTCCCCGTCTTCGCCTCCCCCGACGCGCTCAGCCCCGACTTCGCCGCCGCGCTCGACGAGGCCGGCGGCTCCACCAGCGGCGAGCTGCAGACCGCCGGCGTCGCCGACGCCGACACCACCGCGATGTCCAGCGGCCAGGCGGGCTCGAGCGCGTCGGCGTACTTCTCGGCGCTGCGCAGCCTGAGCCAGAGCGACGCCAAGGACCTGTTCGACAGCCAGCCGTTCCGCGACGTGGCGGTCTCCGCCGACGCCGCCAGCCACGACGCCGTGGTCACCCTCGTGACCGCCGCCGCCAAGGCCGGCAGCACCACGCCGGGCACGGTCGCCAAGGCGATGTCCGGGCTGCAGGTCGACCGCGCCGACGGCGTGGCCGGCCCGGCGCTGAACCTGCGCAGCCAGCAGGCGGTTCCCTCGGGGTCGGTCGTGCTGCTGAAGTCGACGCCGCAGGACCCCGGGCTGCGACCGACCGGACAGACCTCGCGGCTTTTCTGGTTCGCGGCCGACCAACGCTGACACACTGACCGCCCACGCGGCTCACCGCGCGTGGTCGCCGCCGCGGGAGCGCGGAACGGACTGAGGGGAGCACGCATCGTGCGGTTCGTGATCGACGCCGAGGGGACGCGCCACGAGCTGGACGTCTCGCAGATCTCCGACGGGGCCACCGTCGCCGACCTCGTCCAGCTCGCCGTGGGCGTCGCGCCGCACGGCGAGGAGACGTGGTGGGTCGGTGAGGAGAAGCACCCGGCCGGCACGCCGCTGGCCGACCTGACGCTGCTCGAGGCGACCCGGTTCGCCCGCGAGCGCGACGACCGCGTCGAGCCGGTCCGCGGCTGGGCGGTCACCCTGTCCGGCGGGCTGCACGCGGGACGGACGGTCGACGTACCCACCGGGCGGCCGCTGGTCCTCGGACGCTCGCCGCAGGCCGACATCTGCGTCGACTCCCCCTCGATGTCGTGGACCCACGTCAGCATCGTGCGCGAGGGCAAGACGGTGCGCGTCAGCGACGCCGGCTCGACGAACGGGACGTACGTCGACGGCGACAAGGTCCCCGCCGAGGGCGTCGTCGTCAGCGACGAGGCGGTCGTGGTCGCGGGCGGCGCCGCGTTCACCGTCCGTTCGGACGCCAAGGAGAGCCTCGCCCCCGCCCCCGGCTCGCTGCACAACCTCACCCAGTCCGGCACGGCGCCGTTCAACCGTCCGCCGCGCCCGGGCCGGGTCCACGAGCCGGACAAGATCGAGGCGCCGACGCGCAAGGAGCCGCACGCGGCGAACAAGTTCAGCATCGCGGCGATCGCCGCCCCGCTCGGCCTGGCCGTGATGATGGTCGCCGTCTCCGGCCCGCGCTTCGCGCTGATCGCGCTGATGAGCCCGGTGATCGCGATCGGGACCTACTTCGAGGGCAAGCGGCGCTTCAAGAAGGAGACCGCCGAGGAGAAGGTCCGCTTCGCCAAGGCGGTCGAGACCCTCGAGAGCGACATCCTCGAGGCCGCCGCCGTCGAGCGCACGCGCCGGCGCGAGGAGTGCCCCGACCCGGCGACGACGGTACGCCGCGCCGCCCTGCCGACGACGCAGCTGTGGCAGCGCCGTGCCGGCAGCCCGGACTTCCTCAAGCTGCACGTCGGGATCGGTGACGTGCCGTGGAAGCCGCCGGTCGACACCGAGCGGGTCGGGCGTCCCGAGGACGCCGTCAAGGACGTCATCGCCGACGCCCGGGTGCCCGCGGCGCCGATCGTCGCCGACCTCGGTGACGCCGGCGTGATCGGCGTCGTCGGCGACCGCGCCGGAGCGCTGGCCGTGGCCCGAAGCCTGCTCGCCCAGGCCACCGTCCACGCGGGACCCGCCGACCTCACCGTCGGCGTCTTCTGCGACCGCGGTCGCGAGGAGGAGTGGTCGTGGACGACCTGGCTCCCCCACGTGCGCCGCCTCGGCGACGGCTCCGGCGGGCAGTGGACCTCCACCGACCGCCAGCGCAGCGAGCAGCTGCTCCGCACCCTGCGCGACGGCCTGGACGGGCACCCCACTCCCGGGCTGCTGCTGGTGCTGGACTCCGACGTGCTCACCGAGGGCCGCGACGCCCCGGCCCGCGCGCTGCTGGGCCGCAACCGAGCCCTGTCCCCGGCCAGCGACCCGGACGGGACCCGTACCCGCGTGTCCGGCATCGTCATCGCCGCCACCGAGGAGGCGCTGCCCGCCTCCTGCACCGTGGTCGTCACCGTGGACGCCGACGCCGAGGCCACCGTCGTCCAGCCCGGCGACTCCGCCACCGTCGAGCAGGTCGTGCTCGCGGGCCTCGACCTCGAGACCGCCCGGGCCTGCGCGATGGACCTCGCCCGGTTCGAGGACCCCGAGCTCGTCGTCCCCGGCGCCGCGCTGCCCGGCCTGGTCCGGCTGCCGCCGCTGCTCGGCGTCTCCGAGGTCTCCGGCGAGGAGATCACCCGCTCCTGGGGCGCCGCCCGCGGCATCCGCGCGCCGATCGGCGTCGGCGAGCAGGGTGCGCTCACCCTCGACCTCGTCCGCGACGGGCCGCACGGCCTGGTCGGCGGGACCACCGGGTCCGGCAAGAGCGAGTTCCTGCGGTCGTTCGTCGCCGGCCTCGCCGCGCTGAACGACCCGACCCGGCTGACCTTCATCCTCATCGACTTCAAGGGCGGTGCGGCGTTCGCGGCCTGCGAGCGGCTGCCGCACACCATCGGCACCGTCAGCAACCTCGACGAGCAGCTCGCCGACCGGGCGCTGCGCGCACTCGAGGCGGAGATGCGCTACCGCCAGCGGGTGTTCGCCTCCGCCGGCGAGGGCGTCGACAACCTCGACGCCTACCTCGCCACCAAGCCCGCGGTGCCGATGCCGCGACTGCTGCTGGTGGTCGACGAGTTCGCCATGCTCGCCAAGGAGTACCCCGACGTCCTGCAGTCGCTGGTCTCCGTCGCCGCCGTCGGCCGGACGCTCGGGGTCCACATGATCCTGGCCACCCAGCGTCCCGCCGGTGTCGTCAACGACGACATCCTCGCCAACACCAACCTCCGGGTCGCGCTGCGCGTGCAGAGCCGCGACGACTCCAGCAACGTCATCGGCGTGCCCGACGCCTCGGCGATCGGGCGCACCCAGATGGGTCGCGCCTACATCAAGCTCGGCCAGGACGACATCACGCCCGTGCAGACGGCGCTGGTCACCGGCCGCGCCGAGACCGAGTCGTCGGTGATGATCGACGCCCAGCCCGTGTTGTTCGGCCGCGAGCCGGAGCCCAAGAAGACCGGGCCGGTGCGCGAGGACGCCGCCACCGACCTCGACCTGCTCATCGACGCGGTCGTCGAGGCCAACGACGCCGCGGGGTACGGCCCGCCGCGTCCCGTGTGGCCCGAGCCGCTCGGCGAGCGCGTCTCGCTGGCGGTCACCGAGCCCGACGGGCACGGCGACGTCGGCGCGATGGCCGACGGCGTGCTGCAGTTCGCCGTCGCCGACGATCCCGACGGCCAGCGCCAGCTCCCCGCCGGGTGGGACATGGACCGCGGGAACATCATGTTCTTCGGCATCCCCGGCAGCGGGACGAGCACGTCGCTGTCCACGATCGCGCTGACGCTGGCGGCGACGTACTCCCCCGACGAGCTGGACCTGCTCATCCTCGACATGGGCACCCGCGACCTGGCTCCGCTGGCCGAGCTGCCGCACACGGCGGCGTACGTCGGCTCCGGCGCGGCCAACCGCGAGCAGCAGATCCGGCTGCTGAAGTACCTGCGCAGCGAGATCGACAAGCGCAAGGCCAACCCCGGCGGGCACCGCCGCACGGTGCTGCTGCTCGACGGCCTGGCCACGCTCAAGGACGAGTACGACGACTTCGAGGGCCTCGCCCACCTCGAGGGCCTCTACCGCGCGTACGCCGACGGTCCCGACGTCGCGATGTGGACGGCGGTGGCGACGACCCGCGCCAAGGCCGTGCCGTCGGCGATGGACGAGGTCACCACGCAGAAGATGCTGTTCCGGCTGGCCGACAGCTACGACTACGCCAGTGCCGGGGTTCCCGCCAAGCTGGCGCCGCCGGCGGTCGCCGGTCGCTGCGTGGTCGCCGAGACCAAGCTGCACGCCCACGTCGCCACCCCGGCGACGTCGCTGCGCGAGGCGGTCGCCGAGGTCGCCGGGCGCTGGGGGCCGGTGGAGCCGAAGCCGACGGTCGTGGGTCAGCTGCCCGACTTCGTCACGCTGCCCGACCTCAAGGTGCAGGCCAGCCTCGTCGGCGAGCCGTGGCGGATCCCCGTCGGGATCCGCGAGTCGGACCTGAAGCCGGCGTTCTGCGAGGTCTACGAGAACGAGCACATCCTCATCGCCGGCCCGGCCCGCTCGGGCAAGTCGACGGTGCTGCTCGCGGTGCGCGAGGCGCTGGAGGAGGCGGCGCGCGCCGACTCCGAGGAGCTCGCGGTGTGGGGCCTGGCCGGGCGGCGCTCGCCGCTGCACCAGGCCGGGCTCGCGCGATGCGTCGGCGAGGACCAGGTCGCGGCGGTCGTCGCCGCCGCCCGGGTCCAGAAGGGGCGACTGGTCGTGCTCATCGACGACGCCGAGTCGTTCGCCGACGCCGACCAGTCGATCGCCGGGCTGATCTCGGCGAAGCTGCCGAACCTCAAGCTGGTCGTCGCCGGGCGCGCCGACGAGATGCGCTCGCTCTACGGCCACTGGACCAACGCCGTGCGCAAGTCGCGCTGCGGGCTGCTGCTGGTGCCCAACGTCGACTACGACGGCGACCTCGTCGGCACCACGCTGCCGCGCAAGCCACCGGCCGGGCCGGCCACCGCGCGCGGCTACCTCGCCCAGGGCGGCGCCTGCGAGTACGTCCAGTTCATGGCACCCAGCGGCTACACCAAGCAGGGCTGAGTTGAACACTCGCGAGAGGCCCGAGGTCTGGCCGCTGTGGGGCCGCGTGCTCGTCGCGGTCGGCTTCGCGGCGGTCCTGGTCATCGCTGCGGTGCTCGCCCTCAGCGGCCGGGAGGACGGCGCCGGCGCGGGTGCCCGCGTCGTCCTCAGTGTCGGCATCGCAGGGATCGCGCTGGTCGGCATCAACCTGCTGGCTGCGCGCCTCACGGTGCGCAGCACGCGGCGCTTCGCAGCCTCCCTCGACGACCTCGAGCGCAGTGCCGGCACCGACCGCGGCGTCGTGGACGCCGCCCGCCGCGCCCGTGCCGAGCTCGACGCCGGCGACGTCGAGGCGGCCCGGGCGGTCGTCGAGGAGCTGGCCGCCGATCCCCGCGGCCTCCTCACCGGGCCCGCGGCAGCCGCTGCCGGACGGAGCCGTCGTACGGCCCGGAGCGCGGCACGGCTGCACCGCCGTCAGCAGCGCGTCTCGCGCTGAGCCCAGTCGGCCGGGCTCCTACCGGCCCCTGGCCGCAGCGGCGTGCGCCTCGGCGCTGAGGAAGCAGCCGGAGTCGAGCAGGTCGATGCCGGTGCTCCTCTCCCCCGAGATGCTGAGGATGTTGCCGTAGCGACCGAAGAACGACACGTCGTGCAGACCCGGCTTGTTCACGGTCACCTCGACCCGGTCGTACCCCTCCGGCTCCAGCACCGCCCCCACCCGCCGGATGGCCTCGTCCCAGTCCTCGTCGGGGATCGCTCCCCCACCCCCGGTGGCGTAGCCGAACACCCCCGCTCCGTCCACGTCGCTGAACGGCTCGCGGCACGCGCTCTCGCTCGTGCGCAGAGGCGGGCCGTCGTCCCAGGCGACCCCGGGCGCCAGCTCCTTCAACGTGTCCCGCACCCGCACCAGCTGCTCGCGGTACATCGCCTCGGCCTGCTCCGCCGTGGGCCGGGCCAGGAGCTGCTCGGTCGGTGTCATGCCGTTCTCCTTCGCACTGCTGTCGTCCGCCGGCCCCGTCCCGCTCGCACACCCTGAGACGAGCAGCAACCCGAGCAGGAGGGCGGCGCCCGTGCGCCGCTGCGCGCAGAGGGATCTAGCGGCCAAGGAACTCGAACCCCTTGTTCAGTCCGTAGAGGCCCTGCCCGATCGGGCTCAGCAGCAGCAACGGGTTGTCGAGGTGGTCGCGCAGGGCCAGCTCGTCGAGCCGATCGGTGTCGCGGCCGAGGAGGAGCTTGTCCTGCTGGTTCACCAGGAGCCGACCCTGGTTGTAGCCCGACGTCGTGCCCTCGGCGACGTAGGCGCCGAACGGGTGCTGGGTGACTCCGGAGAGCGGCGCCCCGGACGTCGGGTCGGTCGCGGAACGGGTCTCGAGGTGCCTCACCCCCGGCACCGTGCTGGGGTCGGCGCCGAACTGCCGCGCGTCGGCCACGGGGTCGTCGTCGCCCTCGGAGTAGAAGACCTGGCCCCGCGGCACGTCGAGCTCGCCGGCGTCGTCCACCCCCATCCCCGGGGACTCCGAGAAGTACGCCGTGTCGATCCCGGTGCCGTGGTGCTGCGCGGCGTACCCCTGCACGGTGGTGCCGTAGGAGTGCGCCATGGCCAGGACGTGCGGGTTGCCGTGGGTGCCGTGCGCCCGGGACTGGTCGAGGCCGCGGTAGAAGTCGGCCAGCGCCGCTCCGCCGACCTTCGCGGTGTGGGAGGAGGCGACCGAGTTCGAGCTGAGCAGCGAGCCGGGCGAGACCTGCGGGGCCTGGTAGTCCAGCCAGGTCACGGTGGCGACCTGGCCGCGTGCTTGGGCCAGAGCCTGGGCCCTTCCACCCGCGGCGGCGATCTGGTCGGGGGTCATCGCGTCGACCAGGTTCTTCGCCCCGCGCTCCCGCAGCAGACGCATGTCGTCGTCACTGCCCCCCATCCCCTGGACGGTGGACGTCAACCCGGGGGTGAAGACCGAGGTGTACGCCGCGGTGTCGAGGTCGCCCTGGGACACGATCGCCTGCGCCCGCTCGTGGCTGAGGTCGAGCCCGATCACGTGGTGGTCGTCGCGCTCGGCCAGCTCCGCGACCCGCTCCACCGAGGCGATCTTGTCGTCGAGCAGGTCGAGCTCGTGCAGCAGCTCCGAGAGCCGACCGGGGTTGGTGTAGCGCTGCTGGATGTAGTCGCCTGCGGCGAGCCCACCGTGCTGGAGGTCCTCGATCGCCCTCGTCAGCTCGGTCCGCCTCGCGTCGAGCTGTGCGGCGTACGTCGTGATCTGGGAACGGTTGGCGAGGTCCCGGGCCCAGAAGGCGACGCCGTCGACGTTGCCCAGCCCCGGACCGGTGCGGATGGCCTGCATCTGCTGCACCGGCGTGAGGCTGCTCCACCAGGACGCCGCGTCGGTCGGTGACATGTCCGCGACGAGATCGAGCCCGGGAACGGCAGTGGTACCGCTGCCGGGGTCGGTCCACTGCGCGAGCGCGGCCCACGCGTCCGCGGTGGACAGCGACTCGACCCCGGCCAGGTCGTCGAGGCCGGTGCTCGCGTCGACCGCGGCGCTGATCCGGTCCGGGCTGAGGGCGCTGGCCCCGGGGGCGGCGCGGTCGGTGAGCGCGTCGACCCGCGCGGCCGCGGAGCGCGCGAGCCGCTCGTACCGTGCCTTGGCGGCGACCGCGAGGTCCGCGTAGTGGGTGTACCCGGTCTCGCCGTCCCCGTGGGCCGCGCTGCTGGCGGTGTCGCACGTCGGTGACGCGGGGTCCAGTCGGGCCACCGCCTCGCGTGCCTCGCTGCGCGCGTGCTCGGCCATGCGGTGGTACCGAGCGACGTCGTCGATGGTCGTCTGCAGGTCGGCGGCGAGCTTCGAGAGCACCTCGGCGAGCGAGCCGAGGCTCGTCGAGACGTCCCCGGCCTGGGCGGTGACGCCGTCGGCGGCTGCACGGAAGCGCAGCGACTGACCGCCCTGCCACTGCCCCGCGTCCAGCGCGGTCTGCGCCTGGGTCCGGACGGCCGTGGTCTGCTGGTCGACGTGGCCGGCGACGTCGCGCAGGCTGCTCGCCGCGGCACGCAGGGTGCCCGGCTCGCCGTCGGGCGGGGTGAAGGGGTCCATCACCCACCCGCCCGGTCGAGCTCGCCGGCCGTGGACTCCGCGAGACGTCCGACCGCCTCCACCTGGGTGGCCAGGTCGTGCGTGAGGCGCGACCACGCCGTCGCGCACCGGGTCAGGGCGGCCGACGCCGTCGCGTCGCCTGCCGCACCGGCGGCCGAGGACCCGGCCGCCAGCAGCGGGTCCGACATACCCGACAGGGCCGTGGCCGCGTGCCCCAGCGACCTGCCACCTGCACTGATGAGCTCGGTGTCACCACCGACGTAGTCCGCCACGACCGCTCCCGAGAAGAAGAATCGACCCCGGGCGCAGCCTACGCATTTCGCTGGACGTCGGGGCAGGACGAACGGCAGACCTGACTCGACCGACCTGCCGAAGTCCGTCCTCGGCCAACTCGGGGCCGCCGGCGGCGACTCCTGCCGGTCGGTGGTGCTCGCGTCGGTCAGGAGCGTTCAGCTGAGACGGTTGCCGTAGTTGGGCAGGCGCCACGAGCGCTCCCAGTGACCGCCGTCGAAGTCGGTGCTGCGGTTGCCGACCATGGCGAGCACGGAGTAGCCGCGCTGCTGGAAGGAGGTGCGGCAGCGCACCTTGCCGGTGGCCAGCGCCTCGCCCTGGCGGCGCACGCAGATCCCGGTGTAGTCGTAGCCCGCCTGCCTCAGCTTGGTCGGCACCGTGCCCAGCTGGGCCTGGGTGCGCCCGGTCGCGAAGAACACCGCGACACCGAGGCTGCGCGCGATCTTGGCGTAGCGCAGCACGATGGGCGTCGCACGCGGGAAGGCGTAGTAGGTCTGCAGCGAGGTGTTGTCGATGTCCAGCACGACGGCCATCTGCTGGCCGGGCCGGCGCTCGGCGACCCGGCCGCGCAGGTACGACTCCGCGCCGACCATCGCGGTCTCGGTGCCGCGCAGCCAGGTGGCGCGACTGGGCAGCGCGGCGGCGTGGACGGGGGCGAGGGACGAGGCCAGCAGGGCGGCCGCGACGATCAGGCTGGAGAGGGTTCGACGCACCCCGGCACCGTAGCCCCGGTCCGACATCTCGGGCACCCCTTTGCGCTCAGGCGGTGAACAGGTCCCCGTGCTCGGCGACCCGCTCCAGCACGTCGGCGAGGGTCAGCTGCTCCAGTGCCAGGACGTCGTCGGCGCCGGCCTCGACCTCGTTCCACGAGCGCGGGGCGGCGACGTACGGCGTCTCCCGCCCGCGCAGGGAGTACGGCGTGATGGTGGTCTTCGAGGCGGCGTTCTGCGACCAGTCGAGGAAGACCTTGCCGGCGCGCTTGGCCTTCGTCATCTGCGAGAGCAGCAACTTCGGGTGGGCCTTCTCCAGCTCGCGGGCGACGGCGTGGACGTAGTCGCGCACGTCGTCGGAGCTCTCGTCGCCGGGGAGCTCGGCGTACAGGTGGATGCCCTTGCTGCCGCTGGTCACCGCCCGCGTGTCGAGGTCGTCGGCGGCGAGGCGCTCGCGCACCAGCAGCGCGACCTCGGCGCACTCCCCCAGCCCGGCGCCCTCGCCCGGGTCGAGGTCGATGACCAGCCGGTCGGGCCGCTTGGGCTGACCGTTGCGGCCGACGCGCCACTGGTGCACGTGCAGCTCGAGGGAGGCGAGGTTGGCGAGGTAGGTCAGCGAGGCCAGGCCGTCGATGACGGGGAAGTGCAGGCGGTCCCCGTGCCTGCTCTCGCCGCGGCTGCCGGTGGTCGGCACCTTCGCGATCCGCAGCCACGAGGGGGCGCCGGCAGGAGCGTTCTTCTCGTAGAAGCGGTGCTCCTCGGTGCCGTTCGGCCAGCGGATGCGGGTCACGGCGCGGTCGGCGACCAACGGCAGCAGGACCGGCGCGACCTGGGCGTAGTAGTGCAGCACCTCGCCCTTCGTGGTGCCGGTGCGCGGGTAGAGCACCTTGTCGAGGTTGGACAGCTTCAGCGTCCGCCCGTCGACCTCGGCCAGCGTCTCCTCGCCGGCCATCAGAGGTCCTCGGGGGCGAGGTCGGCGCGGGTGCCGCGGTACGACGGCTGCCGCAGCCGGCCCGCCTCGCTGCGCATGAGGTGCTCGACGTCGACGACGACGCGCGGCTCGACCCAGTGGGTGCCGCGGGCGTCGAGGCGCGGGACCTCGTCGACGAAGGGGCTGTCCGCGCGCTCCTCCAGCCGCTCCAGCAGCGCGCGGCCGGCCTTGCCCGCGAGCCCGGAGCCGACCTTGCCGCGGTAGGCGAGCCCGTCGGGGGTCGGCTCTCCCACCAGCACGGCACCGAGGCGCTGCGGGCTGCCGGTCTCCCCGCGCCAGCCGCCGACCACGAAGGACGCGGTCGGGCGGATCGGGAACTTCAGCCAGTCGCGGCTGCGGGTCCCCCACCGGTAGCGGGCGTCGGTGCGCTTGGACACGACCCCCTCGAGGCCCTGCTCGCGCGCGGCAGCGTGCAGCGACGGCCCGTCGTCGTACGTCGCCGGCACCTGCCAGGAGACGTCGTCGAGGCCGAGGTCCTCCAGCACCCGACGCCGCTCGTGCCAGGGCCGCTCGGTCAGGTCCTCGCCGTCGAGGCGCAGCACGTCGAAGACGAGCAGCGTCACCGGGTCGGCGGCGGCCAGCCGCTGCGCCTTGCGCGGGTCGGTGAGGTGGATCCGGTCGGCGAGCCCGGCCAGCGTCGGGCGGCCGCGGCCGAGCCGGACGACCTCGCCGTCGACGAGCAGGTCGTCGTACGCCGCCCCCAGCGCGGCCACCTCGGGGAACGCGACGGAGACGTCGCGCTCGGTGCGGGTCCAGACCCGCCCCTCGCCGCCGGTGCAGTCGACCAGGGCGCGCACGCCGTCCCACTTCACCTCGTGCGCCCACCCCGGCCCGTCGGGCACGCGCTCGCCCTTGGTGGCCAGCATCGGGCGCCCGGGCGAGGCGCGCCGCCGAGGTGCTGTCATGGACCGACCCTAGGGCGTCGCGGACCAGACCTCTGGCGCGGCTCGGCCACACAGGGAACACTGGTCACATGCGCGCGATCTGGAAGGGTGCGGTCTCCTTCGGGCTGGTCAGCGTGCCCGTGAAGCTCTACGCCGCGACCCAGTCGCAGGACATCTCCTTCCGCCAGGTTCACGCCAAGGACGGCGGCCGGATCAAGTACCAGCGGATCTGCTCCCTCGACGGCGAGGAGGTCGCGTACTCCGAGATCGCCAAGGGCTACGAGACCGAGGACGGCGAGATGGTGATCCTCGACGACGAGGACATGGCCGACCTGCCCGTCACCGGCAGCCGCGAGATCGCGGTGGAGAAGTTCGTGCCGTCGGAGCAGATCGACCCGATGCTGTTCGAGAAGTCGTACTACCTCGAGCCGGAGAAGACCGGCGCCAAGCCGTACGCCCTGCTGCGCCAGGCCCTCGAGGACTCCGACCGGATGGCGCTGGTGACCGTCGCCATCCGCAGCCGTACGTCGCTCGCGGTGCTGCGGGTGCGCGACGACGTCATCGTGCTGCAGACGCTGATGTGGCCCGACGAGATCCGCACCCCCGACTTCGGCTCCGTCGACACCTCCGACGCCAAGCCCAGCGAGGTCAAGATGGCCTCGATGCTGGTCGAGACCCTCGCCGGCGACTTCGACTCCAGCGAGTTCGAGGACGACTACCGCGCCGCCGTCGAGGCGCTGGTCAAGGCCAAGGTCGAGGGTGGCGAGGTCAAGCGCACCCCGGAGTCCACGAAGTCCTCCGGCGAGGTGGTCGACCTGCTCGCCGCGCTGCAGCGCTCCGTCGACGCCGCCAAGGCCTCGCGCGGGGAGGCGGGCGACACCGCGGACGAGAAGCCGTCCGGGTCCACGGCGAAGAAGACCGCCGCCAAGAAGACCGCGGCGAAGAAGTCCTCGGGGTCGACGACGAAGAAGACCACCGCCAAGAAGACCGCGGCGAAGAAGTCGTCCGGCTCGGCGACGAAGAAGACCGCCGCGAAGAAGCAGCCGGCGCGGAAGGCGAGCTAGGCCGCCGCTGCGGGTTCACCACGGTATGCCGGAGTGACTACGGCATACCGGACATCGGCCCGCGCCTCCCACGACGGGCCGGCACTTCCCACGACGTACAGGGTGTGGGGAGTGCGGGTACGTCGTGGGAAGCCCTCGCGCATGTCCGATTCGTCGTGGTCATCCCTGCATACCGTGGTGGACCCGCACCCGGGCGGCGGCAACACCGGGAGTCACGGCGCCGCCCTGCGCCGCTCCTACGCCGGGTCGCGCCGCGCCGGCAGGCCGCGAGCGGCGCGCGAGTCGGGGAAGACCGAGTCGGCGGCCCACATCACCGCGTCGGACAGCCGCGGGAGGAGCAGGTTGGCGACCTCCGCGGCCGAGCCGGCGAGCGTGTCGAGGGTCAGCGGCCGGTCCTCGAGCGCGCGGACGACCCGGGCGGCCGCCTGGTCGGCGCTCAACGCCGGGGTGTGGCGGTAGGCCTCGGTCGCCGCGACCATGTCGGTGCGCACCAGCGAGATCCGCACGTTGGAGAACGTCACGTTGTCGCCGAACGCCTCGCGCCCGGCGATCCGGCTGAAGGTGTCCAGTGCGGCCTTCGAGGCGATGTAGGCGGAGAACTTCGGTGCCTTCACCTGCACGCCCCAGGTGAGCACGTTGACGACGTGGCCGAAGCGCTGGGCGCGCATCTGCGGCATCAGCGCGAGGATCAGCCGCACCGGCCCGAAGTAGTTGACCGCCATCGTCCGCTCGACGTCGTGGAAGCGGTCGTACGTCAGCTCCAGCGAGCGGCGGATCGAGCGGCCCGCGTTGTTGACCAGGTAGTCGACGTGGCCGTGCTCGGCGAGCACCCGGGAGGCCAGCGCGTCCACCGCGTCACCGTCGGTGAGGTCGCAGACGTACGTCGACGCCGTCCCGCCCGCCGCGCGGATCTCGCGCGCGACGGCCGCGAGCCGGTCCTCGCGCCGGGCGACGAGCAGCACCCTCGCACCGCGCGCGGCGACCTGGCGGGCGGTGGCGGCGCCGATCCCCGACGAGGCTCCCGTGACCAGGACGACGCGGTCGCGCAGCGGGCTGGGGACCGGCAGCACGAGGCCCACCGTGCGGCGCGCGAGGGCGGTGGGCGTGAGGAGCAGGGTGGAGAGCGCGCCGAGCGCGCCCGCCGGGCTCACTGGGCGACGCCGCAGCGACGCATCGCCAGCACGGTCAGGGCCCGGGCCACCGAGACCACCTCGGAGACGCGCACGTGCTCGAGCGGGGCGTGGGCCCAGGTCGGGTCGCCGGGGCCGTAGTGCAGGGTCGGGATGCCGCCCATGCCGGCGTAGATCCGCAGGTCGCTGCCGTACACCTCGGCGCGGACGTCGGGCTCGGCCGCGCCCGAGTCGACGGCCGCGGTGGACACCTCGGTGATCAGCGGGTGCTGCAGGTCCAGGCGGCCGCTGGCGAACTGCCCGCCGGGCCAGGTGACGACCGGGCGGTGCTCGCGCAGCCACGGGTCCTTGAGGCTCGCCTCGGTGACGGCGTCCTCGAAGGCGACGCGCGCGGCCCACGGCTCCTCGCCGAGCTGGACGCCGTAGCGGCCCTCGACGACCATCCGGTCCGGGACGCTGCTCGCCCAGTCGCCGGCGTGCAGCATCCCGATGGACAGCGAGTACGGCAGGTCGCGACCCGCGAACAGCGGGTCGACGTCGCGGTTGCGGTCCGCCTCGAGCGCGAGCAGCGCCTCGTGGACGGGCAGGAACGCCTCGAACGCGCTGTAGCCCTCCTTGCGCAGGCTGCCGTGCGCGGAGCGCCCGGGCACCTCGATGCGGAAGGTGAGCGCACCGGCGTTCGCGACCACCAGCCGGTCGGCGGTCGGCTCGGTGATGACGGCCGCCTGGCCGCGGTGCCCGCGCCGCATCGTGGCGAACGCCCCCAGCCCGCCGTCCTCCTCGCCGATCACGCCGTGCACGGCGAGCGGCTCGACGAGGCGTACGCCGGCGGCGCGCAGCGTGTCGAGGACCGCGACGTTGGCGGCGAACCCGGCCTTCATGTCGCAGGTGCCGCGACCGTAGAGCAGGCCCTCGTGCAGCTCGGCGGAGAACGGGTCGGTCATCCCCCACGGCTGCGGGTCGCCCGGGGGCACGACGTCGAGGTGGCCCTGCAGCACGAGCGCGGGCCGCTCGTCGGTCACCCGGTCGACGGCGGCCAGGCCCAGGGCGCGCTCGCGCGGGACCTCGGTGCCGGGGAACCACGGGTCCTCGGCCAGCTCCTCGACGTCGATCTCCCACTGGTCGACGACCATCCCGGCGTCGCTGAGCAGGTCGCTCGCGTGCTCGACGACGTCGATCTCCTCGGGGCTGCCCGACACGCTCGGGATCCGCACCAGCGCCGCCAGCTGGGCGACCAGCCGGTCCTCGTCGAGATGGTCGAGCACGCGACGCTCGAGGGGGGAGAGCTCCATGCTCGGCACGCTAGCAATCCGGCTCAGCCGGGCCGGCGGGAGGAGCGGACGGTCCAGGGCCCGCGGCGTCCGGTGGCGAAGCGCTGCACGCCGAGCGTCATCGCCACGAGCAGCACGATCCCGACGAGGCCGCCCTCGACGCCGAACGCACCGCCGGTCATCACGTCCGGACCCGTGAGGCGCTGGACGAGGACGGGGTGGTCGAGGGAGAACGCGCTCTCGGTGAAGCCGAGGGAGACCGCCGCCGAGTTCCACACCCAGCGCTGGCCCAGGCCCCACCAGATCCGGCCCGAGCGCCAGCGGGCGAGACCGGTCAGCGCGTTGGTGACCACGGCGCCGACCACGGCGAGGACGCCCGCGTCGGGGTTGAGCGAGTACGGCAGCGCGACCAGCACCGCCGTCACGACCCAGGCGGCGGCCCGGCCGGCGACCACTCCGAGCCCGGTCATCAGCAGCGAGCGGAACGCGAGCTCCTCGAGCGCGAAGAGGACGAGGAAGTAGACCCAGATGCCGACCACCCCGGCGCCGGGCGCCTGGACCCGGACGACGTCGCCGATCCCGAGCAGGGGGAACGCGGCGACGAGCACCACGAGGAAGGGCAGCGAGAAGACGGCGCCGCGCAGCAGCTCGACGAGCGCCCCGTCGCGCACCCCGAGGCCGACAGTGGTCCGTCCGGCGCGCGCGGCGCGCCAGGCCACGGCGCCGAGCACGACGGCGGGCACGAGCAGCGCGGCGGTGAAGATGTCCTGCGGGTCCATCGGGGTCCTCCTGGGCTCCGTCGATCACGCGGTTCTTCACCACTGTATGATTTTTGACATGGGTGTCAAAGAGTCCACGTTCCACCAGCGCGCGCGCCGGGAGCAGCTGGTCGACCTGGCCGTCGAGCTGATCGGTGAGAGCGGCGTACGAGCCCTGAGCACCAGCGCCGTCGCCCGGCGCGCCGGGGTCAGCCGCGGCGTCGTGGGCTACAACGTCGGCGACCTCGACGACCTGCTGCGCCTCGTCGTCGAGCGCGCGTACGACGTCGGCCGCGCGCGCGTGCGCCCGGCCGTCGAGGCGGCGGACGGCCCCGTCGAGGCGGTCCTGGCCTTCGTCGCGGCGAGCCTCGAGCTCTACCGCGAGGCGCCCGCCCTCATGCGCGCCCTGCGCGAGATCTTTGCCGACCCCGGCCTCGTCGACCGGTCGGCAACGGCCGAGCACCGCCGTGAGAGCGACGAGCTCGGGGAGCTGCTGCGCGCGGGCCAGGACGACCGCGGCATCGCCGCCGGCGACGTCACGCTCCTCGCCCACGTCGTCCGCTCGGCCCTCGACCTCGCGGCGGCCCGGATCGCCGCCGGCGAGGACGACCCGGGGCTGCCCGCGGAGCTCACCGCGCTCGTCGAGCGGCTGCTGCGCCCCTGAGGCGCGGCGCGACCGGGCCCTCCGGCGTCAGCCGACCAGGGAGCGCACCACGCGCAGGCCCACCGACAGCCGAGCGAGATCCGAGGACTCCTCGGCGCAGATCTCCTCGAGCGTCTCGGCCGCGGCGGCCACGCGGGCGTGGTCGACCGACTCCCAGTCGTCGACCCGCGCGGCGGCGCTCTCGTCGCCGGGGGTCCGCGCCAGCACCTCGGCGGTGAGGCTGGCGTGCACGCCGTGCAGGTCGTCGCGCAGCGCGGCGCGGGCCAGCGACTCCCAGCGGTCCGAGCGCGGCAGGGCCAGGATCCGCTGGACGACGGTCGGCAGGCCGAGCCGCTCCCCCAGCGCGAAGTGCACGCGGGCCACCTCGAGGGCGTCGAGCTGCTCGCGGCGGGCGGTCTCGACCACTCCGACGACCATGTACGCCGGCGGCAGCGCCGCCACCTTCGCGGCCAGCGCGTCGGGGACGCCCTGGTCGACGTACTCCTGGCGGCGCTCCTCGAAGGCCGCCAGCTCGCGGCCGCTCATCAGGCTCGGCAGCTCGGCGATCACCTGCTGGCCCAGCACGCCGAAGTGCTCGACGATCGCCTCCGAGTCCAGCGGCGCGCGGAAGTTGTCGACCAGCCAGCGCGAGACCCGCTCGACCAGGGTGCGGACCTCGACCCGCATCCGGGTCTGCACGGCGGCGTCGATGACGAAGTCCTGGGCGTGGATCTCGCCCAGCAGCGCCTCGGTGCCGAGCACCTCGCGGGCCACGAAGTTCGCGCGGGTCAGCTCGGCCACCGGCGCCCCGGTCTCCTCGCCGAGGCGGTGCAGGTAGGTGATGCCGGCCTCGTTGATCAGCCGGTTCACGATCTGGGTGACGACGATCTGCGGGCGCAGCGGGTGGTCCTGCATCGCCTGGCGGTACTCCTGGCGCAGCGGCCCCGGGAAGTACGAGAACAGCTCGCCGCGCAGGAACGGGTCCTCGGCGATGTCGGTCTCGGCCAGCTGCTCGGCGAGCACGATCTTGGCGTACGCCAGCAGCACCGACAGCTCGGGGACCGTCAGCCCGCCGCCCTGCTCGACACGGGCGGCGACCTCACGGCGCGACGGCAGCCCCTCGAGGTCGCGGTCCAGGCGCCCGGCGCGCTCCAGCCACCGCATCATCGCCTCGTGCACGTGCAGCAGCGAGAACGCGCGGGACGCGGAGTTGGCCAGCGCGAGGTTCTGCTCGTCGTTGTCGGCCAGCACGAGAGACGCGACCTCGTCGGTCATCGAGGCGAGCAGGTCGTGGCGCGCCTGTGAGCCGAGGTCGCCGGCCGAGACCACGCTGTCGAGCAGGATCTTGATGTTCACCTCGTGGTCGGAGGTGTCGACGCCGGCCGAGTTGTCGATGAAGTCGGTGTTGATGCGCCCGCCCTCGCCGCCGCGACCACGGCGGGCGTACTCGATGCGCCCGCGCTGGGTGAGCCCGAGGTTCCCGCCCTCGCCGACCAGGGCGCAGCGCAGCTCCTTGCCGTCGACGCGGACGAGGTCGTTGGCCTTGTCCCCCGCCTCGGCGTTGGTCTCCGTCGAAGCCTTGACGTACGTGCCGATCCCGCCGTTCCACAGCAGGTCCACCGGCGCCAGCAGGATCGCGCGCACCAGCTCGGGCGGGCTCAGCGACGTCACGTCGTCGTCGAGCCCGAGCGCCGCGCGCACCGGCGCGCTGACCGGCACCGACTTCGCCTTGCGCGACCACACGCCGCCGCCCTCGGAGATCAGCGAGGCGTCGTAGTCCTGCCAGGAGCTGCGCGGCAGCGCGAACATCCGCTGCCGCTCGGCGTACGACGCGGCGGCGTCCGGGTCGGGGTCGAGGAAGATGTCGCGGTGGTCGAAGGCGGCCACGAGCCGGGTGTGCTGCGAGGCGAGCATCCCGTTGCCGAACACGTCGCCGGACATGTCGCCGATCCCGACGGCGGTGAAGTCCTGCGTCTGGCAGTCGATCCCGCGCTCGCGGAAGTGCCGCTGCACCGAGACCCACGCGCCCTTGGCGGTGATGCCCATCGCCTTGTGGTCGTAGCCCACCGAGCCGCCCGAGGCGAACGCGTCGCCGAGCCAGTAGCCGTAGTCGGCCGCCACGCCGTTGGCGATGTCGGAGAACGTCGCGGTGCCCTTGTCGGCGGCGACGACGAGGTAGGTGTCGTCGGGGTCGTGGCGCACCACCCGCGCAGGCGGCGCGACCACCCGGGCGCCGGCGCCGGGCTCGTCGACGAGGTTGTCGGTGAGGTCGAGCAGCCCGGAGATGAAGGTGGTGTAGCAGGCGACGCCCTCGGCGAGCCACGCCTCGCGGTCGCTCGGGTCCGGCAGCCGCTTGCCGACGAAGCCGCCCTTCGCACCGACCGGCACGATCACGGTGTTCTTCACCATCTGCGCCTTGACCAGGCCGAGGATCTCGGTGCGGAAGTCGTCGCGGCGGTCGGACCAGCGCAGCCCGCCGCGCGCGACGGCGCCGAAGCGCAGGTGCACGCCCTCGACGCGCGGGGAGTAGACGAAGATCTCGAAGCGCGGGCGCGGCGCGGGCAGGTCGGGGACCTGGCGCGGGTCGAGCTTGAACGAGACGTAGTCGTGGTCGACGAGCTCGCCGTCGACCTCACGGCCCTGGAAGTAGTTCGTGCGCAGGGTGGCGCGCACCAGCCCGAGCAGCGAGCGCAGGATCTTGTCCTGGTCGAGCGCGGCCACCTCGTCCAGGCCGGCGGCGACGCGCGCCTCGACCTCCTCGCAGGCCGCGGCCCGCCCGGGCGCGTCGGGCTCGCCGAGAGCCGGGTCGAAGCGGGCCTCGAACAGCGCCACCAGGTCGGCGGCGATCGCGACGTTGCCGGCCAGCGTCTCCTCGACGTAGTCCAGCGAGTACGACGACCCGCCCTGCCGCTGGTAGCGGGCGTACGCGCGCAGCACCGAGACCTGGCGCCACGACAGCCCGGCCGCCAGCACCAGCGCGTTGAAGCCGTCGCTCTCCGCGCGGCCGTCCCAGACCGCCAGCACCGCCTCCTCGAAGGCCGCGACCCGCTCGGCGGGCCAGCCTTCGGCGCGGTGCAGGCCGAAGTCGTAGAGGTGGCTGGGCGCCGGCCCCAGGCCGTGGAAGAGGTAGGGCCGCTCGTCGACGACGTCGACGCCCATCGCGGTCAGCATCGGCAGCACGGTGGACAGCGAGACCGGGTCGCCGGTGCGGAACATCTTCAGCCGCGCCTCGCCGCCGAGACCGGTGGCCAGCGAGACCTCGACGTCGTCGGGCTGCATCGCGGCCAGCCGGCTGAGGTCCCGCGCGCCGTCGACGGGCTCGTAGTCCTCCTTGTACGCCTCCGGGACGCCGGAGAGCTGCTCGCGCAGCGTCCGGGCGGGTACGTCGGCCCGCTCCAGGCCGCCGGGCCCGGTGCTGGCCTCGACCAGCTCGTCGTCCCACGACCGCGTCGCCGCGGTGAGCTCGGCCTCGAGCTCGGCGGTGTCGACGTCGAGCAGCTGCTCGCCCTCCGCGGGCCGGGCCACGAGGTGCAGCCGGGCGGCCAGCGCGTCGGAGACCCGCGCGGTGAACTCGATGCTCGCGGCGCCGGTGCGCTCGGTGAGGATCGAGGTGAACCGGTCGCGGACCGGGGTGTTGTAGCGGTCGCGCGGGAGGTAGACCACGCAGGACACGAAGCGTCCGAAGTCGTCGCGGCGCAGGAACACCCGCAGCTCGCGGCGGGTGCGGAAGCGCGAGACGGCCCGCGCGATCGGGACCAGCTGGTCCGGCGAGGTCTGGAACAGCTCGTCGCGCGGGTAGCCCTCCAGGACGTCCATCACGGCCTTGCCGTCGTGGCTCATCTGCTCGAGCCCGGCCAGCTCGAGGACGCGGCGCGCGCGCTCGCGCAGCACCGGGATCCGGGTCACGGACTCGGTGTAGGCGGCCGAGGAGAACAGCCCGAGGAAGCGCCGCTCGCCCACCAGGCGGCCCTGGGAGTCGACCTTGCGCAGCGCCACCTGGTCCATGTGGGAGGGGCGGTGCACCGTCGAGCGCTGCCCCGCCTTGGACAGGTGCAGCAGCCGCACCGCACCGCCGGGCTCGGCACCGCCGGTCGGGCCGAGGTCGCCGGCCAGCTCCGCGGCCGTCTCCTGGGCGCGGTCGCTGCGCAGCAGGCCCGAGCCGGTGCCGGGCACGGCGCGCAGGACGGGCGGCCCGTCGGAGCCGTCGGGGCCTGCGGGGCCGGGGACGAGGTCGTACTCCTGATAGCCGAGGAACGTGAAGTGGTCGTCGGCCAGCCAGTGCAGGAACGAGCCCGCCTGCTGCGACTCCCACGACTCGCGCAGGGTGGCGTCCTCGTGCAGGCCGGCCGAGACGGCCTCGGCGCGGCGCCGCATCCGCGGCCAGTCCTCCACCACCCGGCGCACGTCGTCGAGCGCCGAGGAGACCGCAGCGGCGACGGCCTCCCGCTCGGCCTCGTCGACGCTCTCGATCTCGATGTGCATCCACGACTCGTGGCCGGTGTCCGAGGCGGCGACGGAGGCCTCCTGGCCGCGCACCTCGACGATCGAGCCGTCGGCGTCGCGCTGCACGACGTACTGCGGGTGCAGGAGCAGGCGCACCTCGTGCCCGGCGGCCTCGAGCGCCATCTGCACCGAGTCGACGAGGAACGGCATGTCGTCGGTGACCACCTCGACGGCGGTGCGGCCCTGCAGCGACCAGCCGTCGCGCTCCGCGCTGGGCGTCGAGACGTCGACCAGCGCGGTCCCGGCGGGCCGGCGCTGCGCGAGCGAGAGGTGGTGCAGCACCGAGGCCCCGAGCTCGCGCGCGGCGCGGCCCTCGACGTCCTCGGCGTCGAGGTCGCGGTAGTAGACGCGGATCAGCGACTCGAGGTCGACCCCGGGAACCGCCGGCAGCCGGCGCGCCCCCTCGACCAGCTCCTCGACCACCGGCGGCACCGAGGTCCGCCGGTCGGCGGTGGTGTCGGCGGGGGAAGCACTTTCTGCGCTGAGTCGGGAGGCCACGGACCGACCATAGCCACCACGGGGACCCGGTGCGGACCCCGCTCGCCGCGCCTAGTCGAGGTCCGCCATGCCCAGCACCTCGACCTGCGGGGCGTACGCCGCCATCACCGCCAGTGCGCGCTCGTGCGCCTCCGGCGAGGACCCCGCGCAGGCGTCGCCGACCACCCGGACGCGCGCCCCGGCGTCCGCCGCCGCGAGCGCCGTCGAGAGCACGCAGCAGTCGGTCGCGACCCCGCACAGGACCAGGTCGCGGACGCCGCCGGTCAGGGCGAGGAGGTCGTCGCCGTACTTGCCCATCGTGGGGCGGGTGAGCACCGGGACGCCGGCGACCTCGGCCGGGTCGAGGACGAGGTCGTACGTCCCCGGGTCGCTCTCCAGCGCCTCCAGCGCGAACGGCCAGGCCCGGTAGTAGTCGGCCCACGAGCCCTCCGGCGGCACGGCCGGCTCGAAGCGGGTGAGCACCGCGCGGCCGGCGAAGCGGCCGAGCAGGTCGCGCGCCCCGGCCAGCGCGCGGTCGACCTCGGTCCCGCCCCACGGGCTCGCGGGGTCGGTGAAGACGTGCTGGAGGTCGACGACCACCAGCCAGGGGGCGCCGCTCACGCCTCGGAGCGGCGCACCCGGCCGCCGGAGAGGGCGGCGTACCCGACGGCCCCGATGAGCAGCGCGACGACGACGCCGAGGCTGGCCCCGGCCCACGCGCCGTCCTTGCCGCCGACCAGGCCCATCAGGTAGCCCTGCCAGCTCAGCCAGCCGGCGTAGGTGTTCGTGACCAGCCCCCAGCCCACGACGGTGCCGACGACGAACGAGCCGAGCGCGGGCCAGCCGACGGCGCCGTAGCGACCGGACGGGTCCATCAGCGCGGCGTCGTCGTAGTCGCGGCGGCGCAGCGCGATGTCGGCCACCATCACGCCGGCCCAGGCCGCGATCGGCACCCCGAGGGTGATGAGGAAGCCCTGGAACTGGCTGACGAAGTCGCCGGGTGCGAGGAACAGCACGTAGACGGACCCGAGCACCATGATCGCGCCGTCGATCAGCGCCGCGGCGGGCCTCGAGACCGGCAGGCCGAGCGCCAGCAGCGACAGGCCCGAGGAGTAGATGTCGAGCAGCGCACCCGACACGAGCCCGACGACCGCCACCACGACGAAGGGCACGAGGAACCAGGTCGGCAGCAGCGAGGCCAGCGCCCCGATCGGGTCCCCGCCGATCGCGTCGGCGAGGTCGCCGTCGGAGCCGGCCAGGCCGATCCCGACCACGAACAGCACCACGCTGGCCACCGACAGCCCGGTCGCGGTCCAGCCGGCGACGCCGCCGCCCGAGGCGCTGCGCGGCAGGTAGCGCGAGTAGTCGGCGGCTGCGTTGACCCAGCTCAGCCCGGTCGCGGTGGCCATCAGGATGCCGACGCCGACCAGCGCGGCCAGGCCGCCGCCGGGCAGGTCGCCCACGGCGCCGAGGTCGACGCGGTCGGCGACCAGGACGACGTACACGACCGTGAGGACGACGCCGACGTAGGTGATCCAGGTCTGGATCCGCATGATCGCGTCGAAGCCGAGGAACCCGCCGCCGACGATCAGCGCGATCACGACGACCAGCGCGACCGCGAGGGTCCCGTCGCCGCCCCCGCCGCCCAGCTCGCGCACCACCGTCGCGGCCGCCAGCGCGGCGAGCGAGGTCAGCACCGTCTCCCAGCCGACGCTGAGCACCCACGAGAACGCCGCCGGCACCCGGTTGCCGTGCACGCCGAAGGCGGCGCGCGAGAGCACCAGCGTCGGCGCCGAGCCGCGCTTGCCGGCGATCGCGATGACGCCCGCGAGAAGCCCGGCCAGGACGATGCCGACGAGCCCGGCGACCAGCGCCTGCGGCGCGGAGACGCCGTACCCGAGCGCGAAGGAGCCGTAGGAGATACCGAACACCGAGATCGACGCCGCGGTCCACGGCCAGAACAGGTCGCGGGGGCGGCCCTTGCGCTCGGCCTCCGCGATGACGTTGACGCCGTTGGTCTCGACGCGGGTCGGGCTGGTCCC
Source organism: Rhynchospora breviuscula (assembly GCA_027562975.1). NCBI lineage: Eukaryota > Viridiplantae > Streptophyta > Magnoliopsida > Poales > Cyperaceae > Rhynchospora > Rhynchospora breviuscula. The sequence goes on along the minus strand of JAMQYH010000009.1, from coordinate 363,194 downwards.
GGGCTCCGTCTGCTGCACGCTCACGGTGCGAGACGCTAGTCGCGTGCGAGCCGTCCTGCAGCGTGTCAGCAGCGCCCGGGTGCTCGTCGACGGCGAGGTCGTCGGCGCGCTGGACTCCCCCGGGCTGCTGGTCTACCTCGGCGTCACCCACGACGACGGGCCCGACGACGTCGCCTGGACGGCCCGCAAGCTCTGGGGCCTGCGGCTGCTGCGCGGGGAGCGCTCGCTGTCCGACCTCGCCGAGGCCGGCGAGGACGCGGGCGTGCTCGTGGTCAGCCAGTTCACGCTGTACGGCGACGCGCGCAAGGGCCGCCGGCCGACCTGGGCCGCCGCCGCGCCGGGGGCGGTGGGCGAGCCGGCGTACGACGCCGTGTGCGCGGAGCTCGCGCGACTCGGGGCCCACGTGGAGCGCGGCGTCTTCGGCGCCGACATGGCCGTGGAGAGCACCAACGACGGGCCCACCACGCTGATCCTCGACAGTCCCCGCCCCGCGTGAGCCCGCCTCGGGCATGATGTGCGCGTCCCCCACCGGCGTCGAGGAAGGACCCGTGCAGTGAGCAAGTCGATCCGCCACGAGATGAGGTACGACGGCGCCACCGCCGAGCAGGTCCACGCGATGCTCGCCGACGAGGCGTTCCGCGCGGAGGTCTGCGAGTACCAGGGCTTCAGCGTCAACACGATCACCATCGCGCCGAAGCCCGACGGCGGCATGGACGTGACCGTCGACCAGGTCCAGGGCGCGACGCACGTGCCGTCGTTCGCCAAGAAGGTCATCGGCGACAGCGTCAACGTCCTGCAGAAGGAGGACTGGACCTCCGCCGACCAGGCCGCGCTGAGCATCGTCATCCCCGGCAAGCCCGGCGAGATGACCGGCTCGATCACGCTCAGCGAGGACGACGGCGGCACCACCGAGACGGTGGCGATCACCGCGAAGGTCTCGATCCCGCTGATCGGCGGCAAGCTCGAGGGCCTGATCACCGACCTGCTGCTCAAGGCGCTCAAGGCCGAGAACAGCGTCGGCAAGAAGTACCTCGCCCGACAGGGGTCCTGACGCCTCAGGCGCTCTCGCGCGGCACGCTGAGCCGCGGCACCCCGCCCAGGCCGAGCCGGTAGCGGGTGGAGTCGGGGTAGCGCGCGAGCGTGTCCCACAGCGCCGCGTGCGCCGACCACGGCAGCGGCGCCGCCGGGTCGCGCTCGTCGTACCAGCGCTCGCCGAAGGAGATCCACACCGGCACCCAGTCCGCGGCGAGGTCCCACGCGCCCCGCTTGGCCATCAGCAGGCGGCGGCGCACCTGGAACGCGCGCCGCGGGCCGTCGAGGACGAACGGCGCCGTGGCCACGCGCCACAGCCACAGGTCGAGCCCCATCAGCTCCAGCTCGAGGTCACCCAGCACGGACGGCGCGACCAGGACGGTCGCGACGTTCTCGTGCGGGGACCTCATGGCGGAGCGGGCCGGCCTCAGCCCATGTGCGGGTAGCGGTAGTCCTTCGGCGGCACCATCGTCTCCTTGATGGAGCGCGGCGAGACCCAGCGCATGAGGTTGCCGACCGACCCGGCCTTGTCGTTGGTGCCCGAGGCGCGGGCCCCGCCGAAGGGCTGCTGCCCGACGACGGCCCCGGTGGGCTTGTCGTTGATGTAGAAGTTGCCGGCCGCGAAGCGCAGCTTCCGCGAGGCCTGCTCGATCGCGTGGCGGTCCTGGGCGATGACCGCGCCGGTCAGGGCGTACGGCGCGAACGACTCCATCTGGTCGACGACGGCGTCGTACTCGGCGTCGTCGTAGACGTGCACGGCGAGGATCGGGCCGAAGTACTCGTCCTTGAACATCGGGTCGGTGGCGTCCTCGGCGACCACGATCGTGGGACGGACGAACCAGCCGACCGAGTCGTCGAGCGTCCCGCCCGCCACGACCTCGAGGCCCGGCGCCGAGTGGGCCCGCTCGATCGCGGCCTTGTGCTTGGCGAAGGCGCGCTCGTCGATCACGGCGCCCATGAAGTTCGACAGGTCGGTCGGGTCACCGACGGCGATCGCCTCGGTCTCCGCGACCAGGCCCTCCTTGAGCTCGGGCCACAGCGAGGCGGGGACGTAGGCGCGCGAGGCGGCCGAGCACTTCTGCCCCTGGTACTCGAAGGCGCCGCGGATCAGCGCGGTGCGCAGCACGTCGACGTCGGCCGAGGGGTGCGCGACGACGAAGTCCTTGCCGCCGGTCTCGCCGACGATGCGCGGGTAGGAGCGGTACGACGCGATGTTCGCACCGACGGTGCCCCACAGGCGCTGGAAGGTCGGCGTGGAGCCGGTGAAGTGGATGCCGGCCAGGTCCGGGTGCTCCAGCGCGACGTCGGAGACCTCGATGCCGTCGCCGGGGAGCATGTTGATCACGCCCGGCGGGAGCCCCGCCTCCTCGAGCAGCCGCATCGTCTGGTGCGCGGCGAACTGCTGGGTCGGCGACGGCTTCCAGAGGACCGTGTTGCCCATCAGCGCCGGGGCGGTGGGCAGGTTCGCCGCGATGGCGGTGAAGTTGAACGGGGCGATCGCGTAGACGAAGCCCTCGAGCGGGCGGTGGTCGGAGCGGTTCCAGGTGCCGTCGGGGTTCATCGGCGGCTGCTCGGAGAGGATCTGGCGCGCGAAGTGGACGTTGAAGCGCCAGAAGTCGGCGAGCTCGCAGGCCGCCTCGATCTCGGCCTGCCAGGCCGTCTTGGACTGGCCGAGCATCGTCGCGGCGTTCATCGTCGCCCGCCACGGGCCGGTGAGCAGGTCCGCCGCCTTGAGGAACACGGCCGCCCGCTCGTCGAAGGGCAGGTCGCGCCAGGCCGGGGCGGCCGCGGCGGCGGCCTCGATGGCCGCCTGCGCGTCGGCCTTGGTGCTGTTGCGCATCGTGCCGAGGACCTTGGCGTGCGCGTGCGGCTGGACGACCGTGATCTCCTCGCCGCCGCCCATCCGCTGCTCGCCGCCGATGGTGGCGGTCAGCTCGATCGGGCCCTGCGCCTGCAGCCGAGCCAGCTCGGCCTCGAGGCTCGCGCGCTCGGGGCTGCCGGGGGCGTAGGACAGGGTGGGCTCGTTGCGGGGTGCGGGAGGGGTGGTGACGGCGTCCATGCCCGCGATGTTGTCACCCGCGCGGCCCGGGGACCAAGCCGCTCAGGGCAGCAGCTGGTCGAGCTCCTGGGTCGCGAACCAGCACAGGTCGTCCTGCCGCTCGGCGTCCTCCACGGACAGGTCCGCGTGCACGGCCGCGACGTCGTGCAGCGGCACCGCGCGGGTCACGCGCACCTCGGTCGGGTCGCCGCCGGCGTCGGCCAGCTCCACGGCGTCGTCGGCCACGTCGACCGCCAGCACGACGCGGCGGCGTACGTCGTCCTCGGCCCACAGCGCCGCGCAGTCGTCGGCGGCCAGGCACAGCGCCTCGTACTCCCACTCCTCCTCGGAGGAGTCCTGCCACTCCGCGCGGACCGCAGCGGTGACGGCGTGGCCGGCGCCGGGGGCGACCTCGCCGCCGGCGTGCAGCTCGGCGAGGCCGCGCAGGGTGGTGGGCAGGTAGGTGCGGATGCTCATCGACGGGGTCCTTCCGTGGCTCGTCCTCGGGGGGCTCGGGCGCGGTCGTCGCGGGCCGTGTCGAGCAGCTCGTCGAGCGACTCGCGCAGGCACTGGGCCAGCACCTCGACGTCGGGCAGCGCCTCGCGGTCGGCGACCAGGCCGTAGCCGACCGAGCCGTCGTACGACGTCACCCCGATGCTCAGCCCGAAGCCCGGCAGCAGGGGCGGGACCGGGTACGACTCCGTCATCTCCGCGCGGGCCGCGAACATCGGGAACTGCGGGCCGGGGACGTTGGTGAGCACCAGGTGCACGTCGTGGTCGTCCTCGAGCGCGACGCGGGTGCCGAGGGCGTGGAACGTCGTGGGCGCGAACCCGGCGACCCCGGCGATCCGGTCGGCGGCCACGGCGCGCCCGGTCTCGGAGTGCGCGCGCAGCGCGTAGGAGACCTGGTGCAGGCGCACCACCGGCGACGGCTCGCCGATCGGCAGGTCGATGAGGTGGCCGATCACGCTGCTGCCCAGGCTGGTCGGCTCGCTCTCCTCGTCGATGACGCTCATCGGCACCAGGGCGCGCAGCCGGCGCCCCGCGCTGACCGACTCGGCGCGCGTCATCAGCCAGGTGCGGACCGCGCCGGCGACGGTCGCCAGGACGACGTCGTTGACGGTGCCTCCGTGGACGCGACGCACGGTGCGGTAGTCGCGCAGCGCGGTGCGGACCAGCGCCACGCGGCGCTGCTCGCTCGGCTCGAGCGTGAAGGGCAGGTCGCCGCCCGGGCGGCGGCGGTGCAGCCCGACCGCCGCGCCGACCCGCTCGCCGACCACGCCGGCGCCGCGGCGCACCGACCCGACGGTGCTGCGGGCGGTGTCGACCGCGCGGGCCGGGTCCAGCGCCAGGTCGCGGACGCCGCCGAGGAGCAGGCCGGGGCCCGTCGGCGCCGGGTGCGGCGTCCAGTCCTCCCGGACCAGCTGGCGCGGGCCGGGGTCGACGTCGAGCAGCACCTGGCCGATGTCGACGGTGCGCGAGCCGTCGACGAGGACCTGGTGGGACTTGGAGAACAGCGCGACCCGACCGCCCTCGAGACCCTCGACGACGTACATCTCCCACAGCGGGCGGGCCCGGTCGAGGCGCCGGGAGACGACGCGCGCGACGAGGTCGCGCAGCTGCTCGGTGGTGCCCGGGCGCGGCAGCGCCGAGCGGCGCACGTGGTAGGTCAGGTCGAACGACGTGTCGTCGATCCAGACCGGGTTGGTCAGCCGTCCGGGCGAGGTGCGCAGCCGCTGGCGGTAGCGGGGCACGAAGGCGATGCGGTCCTCGATGTGGGCGAGGACGTCGTCGTAGCCGAAGCCGTCCGGGCCCGGCTGGAAGATCTCCAGCGTCGCGTTGTGCAGCGGGGTGCGGGCGGTCTCGCGGGCGAGGATCGTGAGGTCGCCTGAGCTCAGCCGCTGAGCCATCTCGCACCTCCTCGGGGACTGCGCGCGCGTGGGGACCGCGAACCGTCGCGAGTCTGTCAGAACCACCCACCCGGCAGGATGGGTGCATGCCCGCGACGACCTCCCGCCGCCCGTACGCCGCCCGTCTCGTCCCCGGCCTCCTGCTCGCCGGGGCCGGGCTCCTGCTGAGCGCCTGCGGCGGCGGGTCGGACCAGTCGTCCTCCCAGACCTCCTCCCAGTCCTCCTCGTCGTCCGCGGGGTCGTCCGGCGACGCCTCGTCGCAGGCAGGGCAGTCGGGGCAGTCAGCGCAGTCGGGGCAGACCATCTCGGTGCGCGTCCAGGGCGACACGGTGACGCCGGAGAACGAGCGGATCCAGGTCGAGGCGGGCGAGCCGCTGACCGTGCGCGTGGAGTCCGACCGCGACGGCGAGCTGCACGTGCACTCCTCGCCCGAGACGACGTTCGACTTCGGGCCCGGCACCAGCTCGAAGACTTTCACCATCGCCCGCCCCGGGATCGTGGAGATGGAGGAGCACGACAGCGATACCCTCGTGGCCCAGCTCGAGGCCCGCTGAGGTGAGCCCCGCCGTCTGGGTGCCGCTGCACGGGGTCGGCGGCGCCCGCGACCTGCCCGTGCCCGCCGGCCTCGCGATCGCGGCCGGCGTCGCGGCGCTCGCGGCGTCGTTCGTCGTCCTCGCCCTGGCCTGGCGGACCCCGCGGTACGACGCCCGCACCGCCGGCCGCCCGCTGCCGGCCCGGCTCGCCGCGCTCGCCGACTCCCCCGCCACCCGCTGGGTGCTGCGCATCGTCGGGCTGGTCGCTGCCGGGTACGTCGCGTGGCCGCTGTTCGCCGGCCCCGACGTCGTCACCAACCCCGTCCTCGGCGTGTTCTACGTGCTGCTGTGGGTGGGGATCGTGCCCGCCTCGCTGCTGCTCGGTCCGGCGTACCGGCTGCTCAGCCCGGTGCGGACGCTGCACCTGCTGCTGGTCCGCGCTGCCGGCGGCGACCCCGAGCGCGGGCTGGTCGCCTACCCCGCCCGGCTGGGGACCTGGCCCGCCGCGCTCGGGCTGCTGGCCTTCGTCTGGCAGGAGCTGGTCAACCCGAGCTCGACGCTGCTGGACTCGGTGCGGCTGTGGCTGGTGCTCTACCTCGCCGTGGTGCTGCTCGGCGCCGTGGTGTTCGGCGACACCTGGTTCGCCCGTGCGGACCCCTTCGAGGTCTGGTCGGAGCTCGTCGGCCGGCTCGCCCCCGTCGGGCGGCGCGGCGACGGCCGGCTCGTCGTGCGCAGCCCGCTGGCCGGCCTCGACGGCACGCCGGTGCTGCCCGGGACGGTCGCCGTGCTCGCGGTGATGTTCGGCAGCACCGCCTTCGACAGCTTCAAGGACCAGCTGCGCTGGATCGACCTCCTCCAGGCCCAGCCGCTGCCGCAGACGCTCGCCTCGACGCTCGGGCTGCTCGGCTTCTGCCTCGTCGTCCTCCTCACCTTCACCGCGGCAGCGGCAGCGACGCGGGTGGGGCCGGCGTACCCCCGTCGCGAGCTGCCGGGGCGCCTGGTCCACGCCGTGGTGCCGATCGTGGTCGGCTACCTCGTCGCGCACTACCTGACCTACTTCGTGGAGCAGGGGCAGACGACACTCATCCAGCTCAGCGACCCGATGGTCGACGGGTCGGACCTGCTCGGCACCGGCGGCTGGAGCGTCGACTACTGGTTGTCCTCGCACCCGGCGCTGCTGGCGACGCTGAAGGTGCTGGCCGTCGTCGTCGGCCACGTGACCGGAGCCGTCGCCGCGCACGACCGCGCCCTGCGCCTGCTCCCCCGGGGGCACCAGGTCACCGGCCAGCTGGCGATGCTCGCGCTGATGATGGCCTACACCGGCACCGGGCTCTGGCTGCTGTTCTCCTCCTGAGCCGACTGCCGGCTCAGGCGCGCCGGCGCCGCACCCCGCGCGGCGTACGACGCCCCGCCGGCACGTCCACCGACCCCGGGAAGACCGCGCTGGTCAGCTCGCCCAGCGCACGGCGCAGCGGGCCGTCGCGGCTCTCCACCAGCGAGAGCCCCTCGGTCAGCGCGGCGTCGCAGGAGGCGCGGTCGTCGGGCAGGAAGTGCACGCCGAGCGGGCGGGCGAAGCCCTCGACCATCCGCGTGACGTCACCCTCGTCCCAGCCGAGGCTCTCGCGCATCCGGTTGACCACGACGCGCACGGCGACGCCGGGCACGGCCTCGCCCAGGTCGTGCAGGGCGCGAGCCAGGCGCGAGAGCCCGACCGGGTCCGCGGCCCCCACCACCACGACCTCGTCGGCGACCGAGAGCGCCTCCAGGGTCATCCGGTTCCGCCCGCCGCCGGCGCGACCGAGCTCGGAGTCCAGGTCCTCGAGGCAGAAGCCGGTGTCGGCCACGACGTCTCCGATCCGGGCGGCGGCGGTGACGATGTCGGCCGTGACACCCTCGCGCACCTCGACCCAGCGGTCGGCCCGCGGCAGGCCGCTGAGCAGCTCCAGGCCGGGCGAGACCTGGCGCCGGGTGCCGGTGAAGCGGCGCTCGTCGAGCTCGCCGAGGTTGGCCAGCCGGGCCGCCGCGAGCACGCCGGAGACCTCGTCGACGGCCCCGAGGTGCTGGGCGACGGAGCCGCCGTACGGGTCGAGGTCGGCGAGCACCACCCGCACCGCCCGGCGACCGGGCCCCACGCCACGGTGGGCCCGCTCGGCGGCCAGGCCGAGGGCGACCGTGGTGCGGCCCGGGCCGCCGGTGGGCCCCCAGACGACGACCACCCGGCCCGGGACGGCGTCGGCGCCGGGCAGCTCGGGCACGTCCGGCTCGGGCTCCGGGTCCGGGACGAGGTCGCGCCGGGCGGCGTCGCGGACGGCGTCGGGCAGCCGCGCCAGGTCCGCGGTGGCGACCAGATCGACCACGCCGATGCGGGCCAGGCTGACCCGGCCCTCCTCCCCCACCGCGACCGTGCGGACGTCGTGGCGCAGCAGGTCGGTGACGGCGCTCGCGTCGAGCCCGGGTGTCTCGGCGGCGACCACCGCGACGTCGGCCTGACCGGCGGAGGCGCTGGCCAGCAGGTCGGCGAGATCGACGCACCGCTTGACCACGACGACCGACGCGGAGGCCAGCGCCGCCAGCGCGGCCGGCTCCCAGTCCGCCCCGGCCGCCGCCAGCAGGACGGTGGGGCGCTCCTCGCCGGCCACCTCAGCCCTGCCTGGTGACGACCACGCTGCCCGCCGCGCTGCGGCCCAGCGCGGGGCCGAGCTCGTCGGCCTGGGCCGAGTTGACGCCCACGACGACCTGGCGGGTGCCGGTGGGGGCGAGGGAGTCCTGCGGGCGGGCGACCCGGACCACGACGACGTCGTCGAGCACGCGCTCGGCCTCGCCGGCCCGACCGTCGGGGCCTCCGGCCCCGTCGGCCCCGGCCGCGGTCGCGGCGTCGGGCGTCACCCAGACGTCGACCACCGACCCCTCGCGGACGGTGGCGGGGACGGCGTCGTCGTCGACGGACAGCGGCACCTCGACCAGCTCCTCCGAGGAGCCCTCCAGCGCGGCGCGCGGCAGGAGCTCCCCCGCACCCACGGCCCGCCCGAGCACCCGGTCGCCGGGCACGGCGTCGTCGGCGGACAGGTAGCGGTCGGCGTCCTCCGAGCGCGTGAAGCGCACCTGCCGGCTCACCAGGTCGCCGCGTCCCACCTCGGTCCCGGCGGGCAGGTCCGTCGTCGCGGCCCACACCGCGACCGTGTCGTCGGCCGACGCCAGCACCCGCACGCCGAGGAGGACCGACGCCGCCACGATGAGCAGCCCGACCAGCATCCGCGGGTCGCGCCAGCCCTGGCGGCGCGGGCGGGTGGCGGCGGGCGCCACGCCCGCACCCGACGTACGGCCGAGCGGTCCGGGGGCGTCGTCCATCGAGGGTCTCCTCGTCCGAGAGCAGTCCGAGCTGGGGGCGCCCCGGTGCTGGTTCCGGTGTTCGTTCCGGTGGCGCCGGGTCCAAGAGTGCCCGCTTTCGGGGCGTTCGGCACCGTTCTCCACAGGTCCGCGGTGCGGCGTACCGGCCCGGAGGGCGCGGGTGGCACAGTGGGCGCATGCCGAGCGCTCCGCGATTCCTGCAGCTGAGCGACGTCGCGGAGGTGCTCAACACCTCCAGCGCCCAGGTGTACGCCCTCGTGCGACGCGGCGACCTGCGCGCGATCAAGATCGGCGGACGCGGGCAGTGGCGCGTCGAGGCCAGCGAGCTCGAGGCCTACATCGAGCGGATGTACGCCGAGGCCGACCGCTTCGTGGCCGACCACCCGTTCGTCGAGGCCGACGGCGAGCCCCGCGAGGCCCCGGACCCGAGCGGCGCGAGCAACCCGAGCGGCGCCGGGGCGCCCCGCCGGGAGCCCTGACCCCGGGGCCAGCTCCTGCGACTCTCGCGACTCAGCGCCGCTGCTGCACCCCGGCCACCGCGGAGAACGGCACGAGGTCGTGCCCCTCCGCGGTGGCCGGGAGCAGCCGCGCCTCGACGAAGTCCGCGCCCACCCGGCGCAGCAGCCCCTCCAGCCGTACGCCGTCCACGAGATGCAGCAGGCACTCCCCGCCGTCGTCGGCCAGGCCGCGCAGCACCGACGCCAGGGACAGCCGGCGTACGACCCCGAGCACCTGGTCGGCGACGGCGCGCGGCGGCGCCCCGTGGACCGCGGCCAGCGCACCCGCACGCACCACCCACTCCCGGCCGCCCTGCTCGCTGAGCAGCAGCCAGTCCGTCCCGGTGCGCAGCACCGCCCCCTCCAGGCGCAGCCCGCCGAGCAGCCGCAGCCGCACCCACCGCCCGTCGAGCGCGTGGACCCGCGAGGCGAGCGAGACGCGGGCGAACTCCGCGCGCGCCCGGTCCTCGACCTCGAGGTCGCGCTCGAGCAGCGCCGCGCCCTGCGCCTGCTGCTCCAGGTCGTCGAGCAGCGCCAGGATCGAGCGCTCGGCGCTGCCGCCGGAGCGCGCTGCCGGGGTGCGCGTCACCCGGCATCCCTAGCCGGTGGGCGCCCGGGTCGTCAACGACCGGTCCCGCGCACCAGTTGTCCACAGGGCCAGCCTCCTGACCGTTGACAGTCGTCGTGAACGAGCGTTGCATGACGCAAACAGAGGCAAACGCAACGTTCGACGGAGGACAACAGCCATGCACACGATCCGGCGTCCGAGGGCCATCCTGCTGTCCGGTGCCCTCGCCGGGCTCGACGTGCTCGTGTGGTGCGCGACGGCCGGGGACCGGGCCGCGGCGCTGGGTCCCGCACCCACCCTGGTCGACCTGGTCACCGCGCTCGCGGGCCTGGCCGTCCTCGGCGCCCTGGCCTGGCTGACGCTGCTCGTCGTGCTGCTCGCGCTGGAGACGCGCGGCTCGGGAGAGCTGACCGCGCGGGCCGGCTGCCCGCCGGCCCTGCGGCGGGCGCTGCTGGTCGTGTGCGGCGTCGCGGTCGCCGGGGCGGTGGCCGTGCCCGCCCAGGCCGCGCCGGCCGCCGACCCGGCCCCCAGCCACTCCGCGGCCGCCCGGGGCGACGACGGCCCGTCTGCGCTGCTCGACGGGCTCCCGCTCCCGGAGCGCCCGGTCGGCTCCGCTCCGCGGGGTACGACGACCCCCGCCCCGGCCGACGCCCCCGCCGAGGCCCGGCCCGACACCCGGGCCGACACCCACCCCGGCACCCAGGCCGGCGCCGCCGACGTCCCGTCCCGGGACGAGCCCGACGTGGACCGGCCGCCCCGCTCGGCGGCGGCCTCCCCCGACACCGGCGTCGCAGCAGGGCCCGCGACCGGGCACGTCCCCGGCCGCCACGCCGCGGGTCACGGCCCGGCCACGCCGACCCCGCCGGCCACCGCGTCGTCCGACAGCGACCCGGCGGCCGCGGCGGGTGCGCCCGAGCGCTCGACCGAGCACGTCGGCGAGCCCGGCACCGGCGCCACCCGGGTCGTACGCCCCGGCGACACGCTCTGGGCGCTCGCGCGCGCCGAGCTGCCGCCCGGCGCCCCGGCGGCCCGGGTCGCGCAGGCCTGGACGGCGATCTACGCCGCCAACCGCGACGTCCTCGGGCCCGACCCGGACCTGATCCACCCCGGCACGACCGTGCACCTTCCGACCCACCAGGAGGACCAGCCATGACGCAGCCCACCACGACCGCCGGCGAGGTCCGCGCGGTGCCGCTCCGCTCCGGGGTCGCCGCCGTCACCCGGCTGGTCCCCGCCGAGCGACCCGCTGTCGACGGCGCACTCGCCCTGGCCCGAACCACCGTCGCCCCCGGCCCCCGGGTGAGGATCGGGCGACCCGACCTGCGCCTCGTCGACGGCGGCGCGGGCGCTGCCGCCTCGACCCGGGCGTGGACGCTGCGCTTCGTACAGGTCCTCGTCGAGGTGCTCGGCGGTGACCGCAGCCCGCAGCAGCTGCTGCGCTGCACCAGCCCCGAGGTCTACCTCGACCTCAGCCACCGCTGCGAGGTGCTCAACCGGGTGGCCAGCCCGGTCCAGCGCCGTCGCCGGGTGCGCGCCCGCGTGCGCAGCGTCCACCTCAAAACGCCCGCACCGGGGGTCGCGGAGATCTGTGCTCGCGTGGAGCGCGGCGGGCGCAGCCGGGCCGTGGCCGGCCGGCTGGAGCTGCGCGACGGCCGGTGGACGTGCACCGCCCTCGAGCTCGGCTGAGCCGCCCGGCCCGTCAGCCTCCGGCGCGCGTCGTCTGCCCGGTCGGCCGCCCGGGCCACCGTGGCAGCGCTTGAACTTCTTGCCCGAACCGCACGGGCACAGCTCGTTGCGCGAGACGCCGGCGTACTCGTCCTCGACCGCCGTGGCCGCGCCGCCGCCGCGCAGCTCGGCCTCGCCGTCCTCGTCGGGACCGGAGTAGCTGAGGTTCGTCGCCGGCTTCGGCGCGTCGAGCCCCTTGGCCGAGACGTGCGGGCGCGACGCCGCGGCGTCGCCGCTCGCTGGCCGCGTCCCCCGCCGCCCAGCGCGGCGAGCAGGCTGTCGGCGGACGCCGCGGCGGCGTCCTCGACGCTGATCGTCACCGGCTCGGCCGGCTCGTCGAGCTGGACCTCGACGTTGAACAGGTAGGCCGACGGTCTCCTCGCGGATGCCCTCCTTCATCGCGGAGAACATGTCGAAGCCCTCACGCTGGTACTCGACCAGCGGGTCGCGCTGGGAGTAGGCGCGCAGCCCGATCCCCTCGCGCAGGTAGTCCATCTCGTAGAGGGTGCTCGCGCCACTTGCGGTCCAGCACCGAGAGCAGCACGCGCCGCTCCAGCTCGCGCATGACGTCGGCGCCGAGCTCGGCCTCACGGGCGTCGTACGCCTTGTGGGCGTCGGCCTGCAGCGCCTCGCGCAGCTCGTCGCGGTCCATGCCGTCGCGCCCGCCGACCTCGGCCTCCAGGTCCTGGTGGCGCAGCGAGACCGGGTACATCGTGCCCAGCGCGGTCCACAGCGCGTCGAGGTCCCACTCCTCCGGGAAGTCCTCGGTCGCGGCGTCGACGTAGGAGGCCACCGCGTCGCTGATCATGGTGCGGATCTGGTCGTGCAGGTCCACGCCCCTCGAGCACGTCGCGCCGCTCGGCGTAGATGACCTCGCGCTGGCGCGACATCACGTCGTCGTACTTGAGGACGTTCTTGCGGGAGTCGAAGTTCTGCGCCTCGACCTGACCCTGCGCCGAGGCGATCGACTTCGTCACCGACTTGTTCTCGATCGGCACGTCGTCGGGGACCTTGAGCGCCAGCAGGACGCGGTCGACCCAGTCGGACTTGAACAGCCGCATCAGCTCGTCCTCGAGCGAGAGGTAGAACCGCGACTCGCCGGGGTCGCCCTGACGCCCGGAGCGCCCGCGCAGCTGGTTGTCGATGCGTCGCGACTCGTGCCGCTCCGTGCCGACGACGTACAGCCCGCCGGCCTCCTTGACCTCGTCGTGCTCGCGGGCCACCTGCTCGCGCATCGACTCGACGGTCTCGGACCAGGCGGCGTCGTACTCCTCGGCGTGCTCGACCGGGTCGAGCCCGCGCGAGCGCAGCTCCTGGTCGGCGAGGAACTCCACCGAACCGCCGAGCATGATGTCGGTGCCGCGGCCGGCCATGTTGGTGGCGACGGTGACGGCGCCCTTGTGGCCGGCCAGCGCGACGACCTTCGCCTCGTCGGCGTGCTGCTTGGCGTTGAGGACGGTGTGCGGGATGCCCCGCTTCTTCATCAGCCCCGAGAGCAGCTCGGACTTCTGGACCGAGACGGTGCCGACGAGGACCGGCTGGCCCTTCTTGTGCCGCTCCTCGATGTCGTCGACGACGGCGTTGTACTTGGCCTCCTCGGTCCGGTAGACGAGGTCGGCCTGGTCGGCGCGCGCCATCGGCTTGTTGGTCGGGATGGGGACCACGCCGAGCTTGTAGATCTTGTCGAACTCCGAGGCCTCGGTCATGGCCGTGCCGGTCATCCCGGAGAGCTTGTCGTAGAGGCGGAAGAAGTTCTGCAGCGTGATCGTGGCGAGGGTCTGGTACTCCTCGCGGACGGTCACGCCCTCCTTGGCCTCGATCGCCTGGTGCAGGCCGTCGTTGTAGCGCCGCCCGGACAGCACGCGTCCGGTGTGCTCGTCGACGATGAGCACCTCGTCGTCGATGACGACGTACTCCTTGTCGTTGCGGAACAGCTCCTTGGCCTTGATGGAGTTGTTGAGGAAGGAGATCAGCGAGGTGTTGACCGAGTCGTAGAGGTTGTCGATGCCGAGGTGGTCCTCGACGCGGGTGATGCCCGGCTCGAGGATCGAGATGGTCCGCTTCTTCTCGTCGACCTCGTAGTCGGTGTCGAGGGTGAGCCGCTTGGCGACCTTGGCGAACTCGCCGTACCACTTGACCTCGTCCTGGGTGGGCCCGGAGATGATCAGCGGCGTGCGGGCCTCGTCGATGAGGATCGAGTCGACCTCGTCGACGATCGCGAAGTGGTGCCCGCGCTGGACGCACTCCTCGAGCGAGTTGGCCATGTTGTCGCGCAGGTAGTCGAAGCCGAGCTCGTTGTTGGTGCCGTAGGTGATGTCGCAGGCGTACGCCTCGCGCCGCTGGTCCGGGGTCATCTCGGGCAGGATCACGCCGACGGTGAGCCCGAGGAAGTGGTGGACGCGGCCCATCATCTCGGACTGGAACTTCGCCAGGTAGTCGTTGACGGTGACGACGTGGACGCCCTCGCCGGACAGCGCGTTGAGGTAGGCCGGCAGCGTCGAGACCAGCGTCTTGCCTTCGCCGGTCTTCATCTCCGCGATGTTGCCGAGGTGCAGCGCCGCGCCGCCCATGACCTGCACGTCGAAGTGCCGCTGGCCGAGGACCCGCTTGGCCGCCTCGCGCACGGTGGCGAACGCCTCCGGCATGAGGTCGTCGAGCGACTCGCCGTCGTCGAGGCGGCGGCGGAACTCGTCGGTCATGGCGCGCAGCTCCTCGTCGCTCATCGCGACGAAGTCGTCCTCGATCGCGTTGACCGAGGTGACGACGGCCTGCAGGCGCCGGAGGATCTTGCCCTCGCCGATGCGCAAGACCTTGTCGATCATCGACACAGCAGAACTCCTGGAGCGTTGGTGCGGAAAGAGGCCTTTGCCATGCTACTGGCCGCAGGCCACCTCGACCGCCAGGGCGGCGGCGAGGTCGCCCCGCCCGCCCACCACGACGTCGGAGAGGCCCAGCCAGCCGGCCAGCCGCCACAGCTCGGCGGCCAGCTCGGGCGCCGTCCCGGCCGGCGCGTGGTCCTCGGCGTACGCCGCCGGCACCCGCAGCACGCCGGCCGCCCGGTCGGCCTTGAGGTCGACCCGGGCCACCGGCTGGTCGCCGAGCAGGAACGGCAGCACGTAGTAGCCGTGGCGGCGCTGCGGCTCGGGGACGTAGATCTCGATGCGGTAGTGGAAGCCGAACAGCCGCTCGGTGCGCTCGCGGCGCCACACCACCGGGTCGAAGGGGCTGACCAGAGCCCGGGCGTCCACCCGTCGTGGCAGCCCGCGCTCGGCGACGTCGCGGTGGACGTACGCCGGCGCCGTCCAGCCCTCCACCTCGGCCTCGACCAGCTCGCCGTCGTCGACGAGCGAGGCGACCGCGGGCCGGGACTCGGCGTGGTTCATCCGGTAGTAGTCGCGCAGGTCGGGCTCGGTGGCGACGCCGTGCGAGCGGGCGGCACGCCGGACCAGCTCGCGGTGCGCCTCCTCCGGCGAGGGCGTGCGGACGGCCAGCACCTCGGCGGGCAGCACCCGCTCGGGCAGGTCGTAGCGGATCTCGAAGGCGCTGTTGCGCCCCGCGACAGCGACGAGCCCGCCGACGAACATCGCGTCGAGCGCGCGGCGCGTGCGCGACCAGTTCCAGCCCCAGTGGTCCTTGGTGCGCGGCAGCCCGTCATCGAGGTCGCGCGCGGTGCTGGCGCCCCGGTCGGCGATCTCGCCCAGCAGCGAGTCGACCAGCTCGGGGGTCACCCCGTCGTTGCGCCACTTACCGTTGCGCGCGCGGTACGCCGCCATCCGGTGCTGCATGTGCGGCCACAGCTCGACGGGCATCAGCGCCTGGACGTGGGCCCAGTACTCGACGACGCGGCGTGGTGCCCGCTCGGCCGCCCGGTGCAGCAGGGCGGTGTCGTACGCCCCCATCCGCGAGTACAGCGGGACGTAGTGGGCGCGTGCGAGCACGTTGACCGAGTCGACCTGCAGCACCCCGGTGCGCTGCAGCGTGCGGGAGAAGGTGCGCATGGTCGGCACGGCCGGGCGCGGGTCGCGGAAGCCCTGCGCGACCAGCGCGAGGCGGCGCGCCTGGGCGGCGGACAGCCGCAGCGCCGGGGACCCCGCGCTCACGGCAGGTCGAGGATCTTCTCGCGCACGGCGTACATCACGGCCTCCATGCGCGAGTGGAGCTGGAGCTTCTCGAGGATGTTGCGGACGTGGTTCTTCACGGTGTTCTCGGAGATGAACAGCTGCCCGGCGATGTCGCGGTTGGCCAGTCCGGTGGCCACGAGCTTGAGCACCTCGAGCTCGCGGGCGGTCAGCCGCGGTCCCGGCACCTCCTCGGTGCGTCCGGCGCGCGACATCTCCTTGAACTCGTCGAGCAGCTTGACCGCCATCGACGGGCTGATCAGGGACTGGCCCTCGGCCACGACCCGGACCGCCTGGGCCACCTCGTCGATGGAGGCGTCCTTCAGCAGGTAGCCCGAGGCGCCGTTCTTCACCGCGTCGTAGAGGTCGCCCTCCTCGTCGCTCATCGTCAGCATGATGATCCGCACCGACGGGACGAGCTCCTTGATCTCGACGCACGCCTCGAGCCCGGAGCGCTTGGGCATCCGGACGTCGAGCAGCACGACGTCGGGCGCGACCGAGGCGGTCAGCTCGGCGGCGGCGGCACCGTCGCCCGCCTCGCCGACCACCTCGATGTCGGGCTCGACCCCGAGCAGCATCGTCAGGCCGCGCCGGAAGAGCTCCTGGTCGTCGACCACGACGACCCGGATCGGCTCCCGTCCGGTCCGCGGACCTCCGCCCGCGCTCACCCCGGACCCGTCAGCTGGCACCGGGCCATCGTGGCAGACGCCGGCGCGGCCCCGCCCGGACGCCCGGGGCTCACCCCTCGGCGACCCGCAGCGGCGCCTGCGCCGCGTCGGACAGGTCGAGGGCGATCACGCCGTAGTCGTAGCCGCGCCGGCGGTAGACCACCGACGGCGCGCCGGTCCCGGCGTCGACGAAGAGGTAGAAGTCGTGGCCCACCAGCTCCATCTCGTACAGCGCCTGCTCGACGGTCACCGGGGCGGCGGGGAACGTCTTCTCGCGCACCACCAGCGGCCCGTCACCCTCGACCCGCACGGGTCCGGCGGCCCGGTCCGGCTCGGCGAGCGCCGCGTCGTCGGCCGCCGCCTCGGCGGGCACCTCCTCGGCCAGCGCGTGGCGCAGCGACGCGGGGGCGCGCTGCCCGCGGTGCACCTTGCGCCGGTCGTTGGCGCGGCGCATCTGCTCGGCCATCTTGTCCAGGGCGAGGTCCAGCGCGGCCATCTTGTCCTCGGCGCACGCCTCGGCACGGGCCACCGGGCCGCGCGAGAGGGCGGTGAGCTCGACGCGCACGGCGCAGTCCGGTCGCGAGGAGACCCCCTTCTCGACCGTGACCTCCATGCGGATCAACCGGTGGTCGTGCTTCTCCAGGCGCGCCAGCTTCTCCTCGACGTGCTCCCGGAACCCGGCCGACACCTCGCAGTGCCTGCCCTTGACGACGATGTCCATCGCAACCTCCCGCTAGCTTCGAAAAAGACCGCGACCCGGGCACCGCTCGGGGGCCCGGGTCGCGCATGGAGTGTGGTCGTCCATGACGTGACGCTAGTGCGTCGACGGTCACGGCACCAGGGCCGACCGGCCACGACGCCGCCGTGTCGCCGCCACGCAGGCGATCCCGCCGACCCGGAGGCCGGCGACCTCCAGCGCGCGCTGGGACTCCCGCGCGGTCCACCCCGTGGTGAGCACGTCGTCGCAGACCACGACCAGCGGCGGCGGCCCCGCAGCGGCCAGGAGCCGGGCCACCGGCCGGGCGCGGGCGCCGGTCGAGCCGAGCAGGTTGCGCCGGCGGTCCTCGGCGTCGAGGCCGGCCTGGTCGCGCGGGCGCCGCACCTGCCGCAGCAGCACCTGCACCCGCACCGGCGGTCCCGGTCCCGCCGACAGCACCCGGGCGGCCCGTCCGGTCATCCGCAGCACGGGGTCGTGACCGCGTGCCCGCACCACCGAGGGCCGCGAGGGCACCGGCACCAGGACCACGCCGGTCACATGCGCTCCTCGCGTGCCGTCCAGCAGCCCGGTGACGGCCAGGGCCAGGAGGTCGCCCAGCACCCGGGTGAGGGCGAGGACGGCGTGCTCCTTGTGGGCGAGGACCATCGCCCGCAGGGCGTCGGCGTACGCGCCCGCCGCGCAGGCCGGCGCGAGGCCCGGCGGGCAGGGGTCGGGCGCCGTCGCGAGCGGCGCGAGGGGCAGCCGCGACCTGCACCGCGCGCACAGCGCGCGACCGGGTCGCGCGCAGGCCACGCAGGCCGACCCGGTGACCAGGTCGAGCACGGCGTCGGTGAGGGTCGCGGGCTCCACGCCGTGCAGCCTGCCCGCGCGCCGGTGTCCCCGGCCGGGACCCGCCCGCGGCCTGTGGACGACCGTGCCCGTGCCCGGCGCCGGGGACGCGGGACGGATCAGCCGGCGTACGTCGGACCCAGCAGGCCCGGGTCGAGGGCCGAGTCGCGCCAGCGCCGCGTCGCGCGGTCCAGCACCAGCACCCGGCGCCCGGCGCGCTCGTCGGGCACGACGAGGTACAGCGGGAGCGAGGGGTCCCACGACCCGACCAGCCCGAGCGCGGCGCCGCGCCAGGTGTCCGGCGGCACGACGTCGGGGTCGCCGGGAGAGCCGTCGACGGTGGTGAAGGTGACCTCGGAGACGCCCGTGGCGGGCCGCCCGAGCACCGCGACGTCGGAGGGGCCGTACCAGCTGAGGTCGACCAGGGTCCCCAGCTCGGCCGGCACCCCCGGGACCGCCCGCGCGCCGAGGACACGGCGCACGCCGCCGTCGGCGTCGCGCAGCAGCAGGTTCGAGGTGAGCCGGCGACCGTCGACGAGCGCCACGAGCCGCGTGCCGTCCCGGCTGACGAGGAAGGCGGTCACCCGCCGGCCGGTGACCCCCGGCACCTGCACGACGCGGGCCCCGCGGTCGTCGACCAGCACGACCCGCGCGCCGCCGGGACGGCGGTCGACCAGCCAGGTCCGGTCGAACATGTCGTAGGCCGGGCGCAGGACGTCGACGCCGGTGTAGACGCGACGTACGCCGCTCAGCGCGTCGTCGCGGTCCAGCGACGCGGCGAGCACCGAGCGCCCGTCGGCGCCGACCCCGGTCGCCCGGTCACCGGTCACCGCGACGCCGACGCTGCGCAGGTCCAGCCCGCCCGCCCCGAGGGGCCCGTCGACGGCGCTGCCGCTCCCGCCGCCCGAGACGAGCCGGCCGCCGCGCAGCCCGTACACCGCCTCGCTGGAGCCGTCGACGCGTGGGGAGTAGCGCGCGCCGTACTCCACGGAGACCGATCGCTGCCCGTTGGGCAGCGTGAGCGGCGCGTCGCCGTCCCGCAGCCGCACCCGGCGGATGGTGGGGACCTGACGCAGCGTGGTGGTGACCTGGGCGAGGACCTGGGCCAGCCGCGGCCCCGGCAGCGAGGCGACCGGGCCGGACAGGGGCACGTCGGCGACGCCGTCGCGGACCACGACCGAGAGGTCCAGGCCCGTCCGGGCCGGGACCGCGGTGCGCGTGACCGGCGCGAGGGCCGCTCCCGGGCCGCCGAGCAGCCCGCGCACCAGCGCCGTCGGGGCGTCGTCGCCGCGGGGCACGAAGACCCGGTTGGGGACCAGGGTGGTGCCGGTCTGGTCAAGGAAGTACAGCGAGAGCGGCCGGTAGTGCTCGGCGAAGAACCAGGTCGGCACGACGAGCGCGTCCGGCGGGTCGCTGACCCGCCACTCCCCGTCCTCGACCGTGAGCCGCAGCGTCATCCGCCGGGTGGTCGACTCGCTGCCGCCGAGCCAGCCGCCGCGCGAGTCGAAGCGGCGTACGCCCCCGAGGGTCACGCTCACCTCGCCCACCGTCGCCGAGCCGGTGACCCGCGCGGAGTCGTAGGCGACGATCGCCTGGCTGGGCCGCCAGGTCTCCCGGGAGGCCGCGTCCAGGAACCGCCGGGCGACCGGGATGCCGACCGGGTTCCCGGTCATCGCCACGAGGAAGCCGGACACCACGTCCTCGGCGGAGTCCCCGCCGGCGGGGCCGGGCGGCATGAAGCGCGCCGTCACCGGGCTCCCGGTGGCACCGCTGCGACCGACGTGGCGCACCGCCCCGGAGGTCGGCAGCACGCCACACCCGCTCAGCGCCACGAGCGCGGCGAGGAGCAGCACCAGCAGGGGGCGGCGGGCGCTCACCGGACCTCCGTCCCGCCGGGTCCCGCGGCCGCCGGGCGACGCCCGAGGTCGCGCAGCGTCCCCGGCGACAGCGGCAGCGGGCTGTGCTCGACCTCGTGGCCGGCGCGGCGCGGCAGCGTGAGGCGGAACTGCGCACCGCGACCGGGCGAGCCCCAGGCCTGCAGCCAGCCACCGTGCAGGCGGGCGTCCTCGAGCGCGATGGCCAGGCCCAGCCCGGTCCCCCCGGTCGTCCGCGCCCGGGCGGGGTCGGCGCGCCAGAACCGGTTGAACACCTGCGCGCTCTGCCCCGGCTGGAGCCCGACCCCGTGGTCGCGCACGGTCACGGCGACCGCCCGGGCGTCGGCCTTGAGCCGCACCTCGACGAGGTCGCCGTCCGCGCCCGCGAGCGAGGTGCCGGAGACGTCGGCGTGGTCGACGGCGTTGGTCAGCAGGTTGCGCAGCACCCGCTCCACGCGTCGTACGTCGACCTCGGCGCTCACCGGCCGCAGGCTGCGCTCGTCCACCGCGACCTCGACGCGCACCCCGCGGTTCAGCGCGAGCGGCTCGGCGGCCTCCACGGTCCGGCGCACCACCGCCAGCAGGTCCACCTCCTCGACCTCCAGCGCGGCGGCACCGGCGTCGAAGCGGCTGATCTCGAGCAGGTCGGTCAGCAGCGTCTCGAAGCGCTCGAGCTGCGCCTGGAGCAGCTCGGCCGCGCGCCGCGTCGTCGGGTCGAAGGCGTCGCGCTCGCGGTGCAGCACCTCACCGGCCATCCGGACGGTGGTCAGCGGGGTGCGCAGCTCGTGCGACACGTCGGAGACGAACTGCCGCTGCGCCGTCGAGAGCTGCTCCAGGCGCCGGATCTGGGTCTGGAGGCTGTCGGCCATCGAGTTGAACGAGCGCCCGAGACGAGCGATGTCGTCCTCGCCGGAGACGTGGACGCGCTCGGTCAGCTGTCCCGAGGCGATGCGCTCCGCGACCCGCCGGGTCAGCTGGATCGGGGTGACGACCTGGCGGGTGACGACGTACGTCATCCCGGCGAGCAGGACGAGCAGCAGCACGCCCGCGGTGAGCAGCGAGCGGCGCAGCAGGGCGACGGTGTCCTGCTCCTCGCCGAAGTCGAAGAGCAGGAACAGGTCGTAGGTGCCGCCGTCGGAGGGCAGCCGCACCTGGTCGCCGACCGCGACCCCGGGCACGGCGTCGCGCTGCCCGGCGTCGTAGCGGATGCGGGTGTAGGTCCACGAGACGCCGCTGGCGCCCTCCACCTCCCGGCGCAGGTCGCGCGGCACGCTCTCGGGGCGTACGCCGGGGCTGGTGCGGGTCCCCTGCCCCTCCTCGGCGTCGACCGGGCCGCGCACGACGACCTCGAACCCGCGGGCCCGCCCGCGCTCGACGAGGCTGTCGACCAGCTGGCGCAGCTGGGTGGTGGGGTCGGCGTCGGTGGTGCCGGCGGAGTCCAGCCGCTCCTGGGCGACCCGGGTCTCGTTGCCGGCCTCCGCGACGGAGATCTCGACGCGGTTGTCGACCAGGCCGTCGGAGATCTGGCGGATCAGCACCCAGCCGACGACGCCGACGACGATCGCCGACAGCACGATGACCGAGAGGACGACGCGAGCCTGGACCGAGCGGCGCCAGAGGGCGAACCGCCGGTCCTCAGAGGGCGAGCGGGCCATCGGGGCTACCGTCCGCGGCACCGGGGCCCTCGTCGACGCCGGCCTTGTAGCCGACGCCGCGCACCGTGACGACGACGCGCGGGTTCTCGGGGTCGGTCTCGACCTTGGCGCGCAGACGCTGCACGTGCACGTTGACCAGCCGGGTGTCGGCGGCGTGGCGGTAGCCCCAGACCTGCTCCAGCAGCGCCTCGCGGCTGAACACCTGCCACGGCTTGCGGGCCAGGCAGACCAGCAAGTCGAACTCCAGCGGGGTGAGGGGCAGCGGGGTGCCGGCCCTGGTGACGGCGTGGCCGGCGACGTCGATGGAGACGTCGGCGACCTGGAGGTGCTCGGGCCCGGCGTCGCCGAAGCGGCGGACCCGCGCCCGCAGGCGGGCGAGCAGCTCGTTGGGCTTGAACGGCTTGACGACGTAGTCGTCGGCGCCGGACTCGAGACCGGCGACGACGTCGGCGGTGTCGGTCTTGGCGGTGAGCATCACGATCGGGACGCCCGACTCCGCGCGGATCTCGCGGCAGATCTCGATGCCGTCCTTGCCGGGCAGCATGAGGTCGAGCAGGACGACGTCGGGACGGTAGTCGCGGAACGCCGCGAGCGCGCGGCTGCCGTCGGCGACGACCTGGGAGACGAACCCCTCGGTGCCCAGCACGAGCGACAGCATCTCCGCCAAGGCCTCGTCGTCGTCGACGACGAGGACCTTGACGGGCTGCTGGCCGGCTGGCGGCTGAGTCGTGCTGGGCGACACGAGGGTGGCGGTCCTGGGTCCTACCGCTGCATCAGTAGCGGTAGTGGTCGGACTTGTAGGGGCCGGCCACGTCGACGCCGAGGTAGGCGGCCTGCTCCTTGGTCAGCTCGGTGAGCTCGACGCCGAGGGCGTCGAGGTGCAGCCGGGCGACCTCCTCGTCGAGGTGCTTGGGCAGCACGTGCACACCGAGCTCGTACTCGTCGGACTTCGTGAACAGGTCGATCTGGGCCAGCACCTGGTTGGTGAAGGAGTTCGACATCACGAACGAGGGGTGCCCGGTCGCGTTGCCGAGGTTCAGCAGGCGGCCCTCGGAGAGCACGATGATCTTCTTGCCGTCGGGGAACACCCACTGGTGGACCTGCGGCTTGATCTCCTGCTTCACGACGCCCGGGATCTTGGCCAGGCCGGCCATGTCGATCTCGTTGTCGAAGTGGCCGATGTTGCCCACGATCGCCTGGTGCTTCATCTGCGCGAAGTGCTCGTCGCGGATGATGTCGAAGTTGCCGGTGGTGGTGATGAAGATGTCGGCGGTGTCGACGACCGACTCCAGGCGGCGCACCTCGTAGCCGTCCATCGCGGCCTGCAGCGCGCAGATCGGGTCGATCTCGGTGACGATGACGCGCGCACCCTGGCCGCGCAGCGACTCCGCGGAGCCCTTGCCGACGTCGCCGTAGCCGCACACGACCGCGACCTTGCCGCCGATCATCACGTCGGTGGCGCGGTTGATGCCGTCGACGAGCGAGTGGCGGCAGCCGTACTTGTTGTCGAACTTCGACTTGGTGACCGAGTCGTTGACGTTGATCGCCGGGAACAGCAGCGTGCCCTCGCGGAAGCGCTCGTACAGGCGCAGCACACCGGTGGTCGTCTCCTCGGAGACGCCCTTGATGTCGGCGGAGACGCGGGTCCAGTAGCCCGGGTCCTTCTCGAGCGAGCGGGCGAGGACCCGGAGGACCTCCTTGTACTCCTCGTTGTCGGTGCTGTCCTGCGGCGGCACGACGCCGGCCTTCTCGAACTCGACGCCCTTGTGCAGCAGCAGCGTGATGTCGCCGCCGTCGTCGAGCAGGACGTTCGGGCCCACCGTGCTGCCGTCGGCGTCGGTGAAGGCGAAGACCTTCTCGGCCTCGTCCCAGTACTGCGCGAGGCTCTCGCCCTTCCACGCGAAGACCGGCGTGCCGGCCGGGGCGTCCTGCGTCCCTCCGCTCTCGGGACGGCCGACGACCACCGCGGCCGCGGCGTGGTCCTGGGTGGAGAAGATGTTGCAGGTGGCCCAGCGCACGTCCGCGCCCAGCGCGACCAGGGTCTCGATGAGGACCGCGGTCTGGATCGTCATGTGCAGCGAGCCGGCGATGCGGGCGCCCTTGAGCGGCTGGTCCTTGCCGTAGCGCTCGCGCATCGCCATCAGGCCGGGCATCTCGTGCTCGGCGAGCTCGATCTCCATGCGGCCGTAGTCGGCCAGGGTGAGGTCAGCGACCTGGTAGTCCATGAATCGTCCTTCGTTCGCGTACGTATGAGTCGGGCGCCGCACGCAGTGTGCGGCGGGCGTCTGGCCACGATCTCGTGCGAAAGGCGCGGTACCGACTCTACCCAACCGCGGCAGGACCGGGCCAAACCCGCGGGACGGGGTCGCTCAGCGCGAGCGGCGCAGGTCCGGCTCGAGGTAGACGGCCCGGGCGGTCGGCTCGGCCTCGCGCAGCGCGGCCTCGGCGCGGTCGATGGCGGCGGCCACGTCGGCCGCCGACTCGGTCGGCGGCACCGCGATCTTGGCGGCGACCAGCAGCTCCTCGGGACCCAGGTGCAGCGTCTTCATGTGGATGACGCCGTCGATGCCGTCGGTCGCCTCGACCGCGGCGAGGATGCGACGCTGCGCCTCCGGCGCGGCCGACTCCCCCACCAGCAGGCTCTTGGTCTCGATCGCCAGCACCACGGCGACCGCGACCAGCAGCAGCCCGATCAGCGCCGTCCCGGCGACGTCGAAGTACTGGTTGCCGGTGACCAGGCTCAGCCCGACGCCGAGCAGGGCGAGCACCAGCCCCACCAGCGCGGCGAAGTCCTCGAGCAGGATCACCGGCAGCTCGGGCTGCTTGGCACGGCGGATGAACTGCGGGTACGACGCCGACCCCTTCACCTGTGCCGACTCGCGCAGCGCGGTGCGGAACGAGAGCCCCTCCATGAGGATCGCGACCACCAGCACGACCACGGGCACGAAGCGGCGCCAGTCGTCGACGGTCTCCGCCTCGCCGGCGCTGACCTCGTGGAACTTGTGGTACGCCTCGTACATCGCGAACAGCCCGCCCAGGCTGAACAGCACGATGGCGACCACGAAGCCGTAGACGTAGCGCTCGCGGCCGTAGCCGAACGGGTGCTCCGGGGTCGCCTGCTTCTTCGCCTGCTTGCCGCCCAGGAGCAGCAGCAGCTGGTTGCCGGAGTCGGCGACCGAGTGGATCGCCTCGGCCAGCATCGAGGAGAAGCCGGTCAGGAAGAACGCGACGAACTTCGTGACCGCGATCCCGAGGTTGGCCAGCAGCGCGGCGACGACGGCACGGGTCCCACCCTCGGCAGACATGGGCCGAGGGTAGAGGTCGCGCTACGCGCTGCCCAGGTCGAGGTACGCCGCCGTCCAGTCCCCCAGCGCCACCAGTGCCGCGTAGCGGGCCAGGGCGCCCCCGGGCGTGCCGGTGCCGAGCACCTCGACCCGCAGGCCGCGTTCGTCGGCCAGCCCGACCAGCGCGGCGCGGGCGGCGAGCGGGCCCGGCTCCTCGCTGCCGTCGTCGAGCAGCACCAGCGACGGCGGCGCGGCGGCGGCCTCGTCGTCGAAGGGGTCGGCGAAGACGTCGCGGCCCCGGGAGGCCTCGAGGACCGGCACCAGCTGCTCGACGTCGCCGGCCAGGCAGGCGCGGCCGGTGACGCGGCGTACGGCCTCGGCGGTGCGGCGGGCGGCCCGGGCGGCGACGACCGAGCCGCCCCACAGCAGCGGGGTCGTGTCGGCGACGGCGCTGGCCAGCGACTTGGCGCGGTTGGTGGCGAGGTCGCGGTACGGCGAGCACTCGACGGCGACCGCGTCGAGGGCGCCGGCCACCTCCTCGGTCCCCTCGCGCGGCGCGAGCCCCAGGCGGTGCAGCAGCGCGAGCGCGGCGACGCAGGCGCCGAGCGGGTCGCCGGACCCGGTCGGCAGGTGGACGCGGTCGACCCCGGCGCGCGGGCCGTCGGCCAGCGGCTCGGCGGCCAGCGACCTACGCGGCGCGACGAGCACCAGCGAGCAGCCGCGGCGCAGCGCCTCGGCCACCGCCGCCGCGCTCTCCGGGTGGTCGCCGGACGGGGCGAGGACGACGACCAGGTCCAGGCTGCCCCCCCAGCCGGGCAGGCGCGGGCCGCCGTCGGTGGCGTGCGGCCAGGCGACGAACGGCACGGGGCACGACGGCTCGAGCACCGCGCGCAGCAGGCGCGCCTGCGGGCCGACGACCACCAGCGCCCGTGGTCGGCCGCCGGCGAGCCGCTCGACGCCGACGTCGACCGACTCCTCCGCCGAGGTGGCGTCCGAGCGGACCCGGGCGCCGGACTCGGCGAGGTGCCGCAGCCGCAGGTCGACCCGGCGCAGCGCCGACTCGTCGTCGAGCAGCTGGTCGTCGAACACCGCGGAGCCCGTCGGTCCCGCGCGGCTCAGGCCAGCGGCCGGGCGTCGTCGAGGAGCATGTCCGGGATGCCGTCGTCGGAGACGGCGTAGCGCAGCTCGCACGCCGGGCAGACCAGGTCCGAGGCCGCCTCGTCGTCGCTCAGCGCGCCGCGGCAGCGGGGGCAGACGAGGATCGCGCGCAGCGCGGGGTCGAGGTTCACGAGGTGCTCCGGATCTGCTCGAGGACGCGGTCGCGGACGTCGCTCATCGTCGCACGGTCGCGGCCCTCGGCGTTGAGGCGCAGCAGCGGCTCGGTGTTCGACGGCCGGACGTTGAAGGCCCAGTCGGCGTGGGTGACGCTGAGGCCGTCGAGCCTGTCGACGCCGACCCCCTCGCGCTCGCCCCAGACGCGCTCCAGCTCGGCGATCACGCCGGGCGCGTCGGCGACCGTCGAGTTGATCTCGCCGGAGGCGACGTACCGGCTGTACGGCGCGAGCACCTCGCTGAGCGGCGCCTCGGACTCCGCGAGCGCGGCGAGGGCGTGCAGCGCGGCCAGCATCCCCGAGTCGGCGCGCCAGAAGTCGCGGAAGTAGAAGTGCCCGGAGTGCTCGCCCCCGAAGACCGCGTCCGTCTCGGCCATCGTGGCCTTGATGTAGGAGTGGCCCACCCGCGTGCGCACCGGCCGCCCGCCCTGCTCGGCGACGATCTCCGGCACCGCGCGGGAGGTGATGAGGTTGTGGATGACCGCCGCGCCGGGCGACTTGGCCAGCTCGCGGGTCGCGATCAGCGCGGTCAGGGTCGAGGGGTCGACGAGCTCGCCGCGCTCGTCGACGAGGAAGCAGCGGTCGGCGTCGCCGTCGAAGGCCAGGCCCACCTCGGCACCGGTGCGCACCACCTCGGCCTGCAGGTCGACCAGGTTGGCCGGCTCGATCGGGTTCGCCTCGTGGTTCGGGAACGAGCCGTCGAGCTCGTAGTACATCTCGACCACGTCGAGGTCGAGGCGTCCCAGCACCTCGGGTGCCGTCAGCCCGGCCATGCCGTTCCCGGCGTCGACGACGACCTTGAGCCGGCGACCGGTGACCGGCGCGAGGCCGAGCAGGTGGTCGGCGTACGCCGAGAGCAGGTCCTGCTCGCTCGTGGTCCCCGGCGTCGCGGCGCCGGGCACGTCGTCGGCCAGCACCCGGTCGCGGATCTCGCGCAGCCCGGTCTCGGAGCCGATCGGCACGGCGTGCGCGCGGCACATCTTGATGCCGTTGTACTGCGCCGGGTTGTGGCTCGCGGTGAACATCGCGCCCGGCAGCCCGAGGTGGCCCGAGGCGAAGTAGAGCCCGTCGGTCGAGCACAGCCCGATCAGCACCACGTCCGCGCCCGCGCGGTTCGCCCCGGCCGCGAACGCGCGCGCCATCCCCGGCGAGGACGGCCGCATGTCGTGCCCGACGACGACCCGCTGCGCCCCCGTCACCGCCACGAACGCCCCGCCGACCCGCTCGGCGAGGTCCTCGTCGATCTGGTCGGGGACGGTGCCGCGCACGTCGTACGCCTTGAACGTCGCGTCGAGCCGGGCCTGGAGGTCGCTGGTCACGCCGCTCAGGCTAGCCAGCCCCCACCCCCGACCTCGGGAGGCCCCGACCCGAGGAGACCGAGCAGGGAACGCCGGCGCACGCCACCCACGACCGCCACCACCGGAGGTCGAGCAGAGAGCGAGCGCCAGCGAGCGAACGCCCGTCGAGACTCCATGACCGAGCGGCACCGACTCCTGCAGGTCGAACACATGTTCGATACACTGTTGCCATGTCCTCCCCGATCACGCAGCTCGCGGCCTGGCGCGCCACGGCGGCCGCGACGGCGCCCGACGCGCTGGGTGAGGCAGAGCTCGTGGACCTCGTCGCCGAGGCGGAGCGGCTCAAGGCGACCTTGTCCGCCGTGCAGGTCCGGGCCACCGCGGTGCTCGACGCCCGCGCCCGCCGTGAGGCACGCACCAGGGATCAGCAGGTCGACGCCGGCCGGTCCGTCGGCGGGATGATCGCGCTCGCGCGGCGCGAGTCGCCGCACACGGGCGGCCGCCACCTCGGGCTCGCCCGGGCGCTGTCCACCGAGATGCCGCACACGCTCGCGGCGCTCACCGCCGGCGAGATCAGCGAGTACACAGCGATGGTGCTGGTCAAGGAGACGGCCGTCCTCTCTCGCGAGGACCGCACCGAGGTCGACGCCCGCCTCGCCGACCGGATGGCGTCCCTCGGCGTCGCCCGTCTCGGGCGCGAGGCCCGCGCGATCGGTTACGAGCTCGACCGCGAGTCGCCTCTGCGCCGGGTCCGCGGCGCGGAGTCCGACCGGCGAGTGAGCATCCGCCCGGCGCCGGGGCCGATGACCTGGGTCGGCGCCTACCTGCCGGTCGCCGCCGGGGTCGCGGTGTACGCCGCTCTCCGACAGGCGGCCGCGGCCGCCCGCGCCGGCGGCGACCGCCGCGCCGACGGCCAGGTCATGGCGGACACGTTGCTGGCCCGGGTCACCGGCGCCGAGACCGTCGAGCAGATCGGCGTCGAGGTGTCGGTGGTGATGGGTCAGGCGGCCCTGCACGAGGGCTCGTCGCGACCGGCGTGGGTCACCGGCTTCGGTCCCGTCCCGGCCGCCCTGGCCCGGCGGCTGGTCCGGGCCGCCGACACCGCCTGGGTACGCCGGCTCTACGCCGACCCCACGACCGACCAGCTGGTCACCATGGACTCGCGCCGTCGGACGCTCCCCGAGCGGCTCCGCCGCCTGTCCGTCCTGCGCGACGAGGTCTGCCGCACGCCCTGGTGCGACGCGCCGGTGCAGCACGTCGACCACATCACCGACCACGCCGCCGGTGGCCCCACGTGCGACGCCAACGCGGAGGGCCTGTGCGTCTCCTGCAACCAGCGCCTCAACCACCCCGGCTGGCGCACCGCCGGCACGAGCACCGAGACGACCGTCCGCACGCCGACCGGACACGCGTACTCGAGCCGTCCACCGCCGCTGAGCGGGGTCAAGCCCAACGTCGTGCACCTCGTCTCGGTCAGTGCCGACGTCCGGCTCGACTGGGCGAGCCCCGCCGCCTGACGCAGGTTGAGCTGTTCCGAGGCCTCAATGGCGCCGTCCGTTGCGCTCACCTCGTCGGAAGTGACAGCGGAGCAATGGCTGGACCAGGGGCTCAGGTGTCGTAGTCGTACCCGTCCCACGGCGCGTAGTAGGCGATGAAGTCTCCCGGGGCGACATCGATCGAGATGGTCCGGTCGTCGAGATGCTCGATCACCCACCCGAAGGTGACGCCGTTTATCGTTCGAGTGAACGGCTGCACCGTGATGGGCCGTAGCTTGTACTCGCCGAGCTCGGCTAGGCGCCTGTCCACCAGGTCATCCGCTCCGGCACTGCCCGCCTGGCCCGATGGGAGCCCCTCGGCCTTACCGATCTCATCGACCCGGAGGTCAGCAAACGTCCCGTCGCGGTTCCAGAGGAAGAGGCCGACATAGCCCGTGTCGCCCTCGAAGAGCTCGTCGCTCAAGAAGAACCGCCGACCGTCCGCGGCGACGCCTGCATAGGGCACGTGGTAGTCGTCGGGCCGAATGGTGATACGGGCGGGAACGGCAGAAGGATCGACCGGAGCCACCGAACGCTCATCGACCGCTCCCGCACTGTCTCGAGACGATGCCGGTTGGTAGCCGCACGCCGCCGTCGCAGCGAGTGCAGGGAAAGCGAGTGCGAGGAGAGCGTGACCGAGACGCACCGGACGTCCTCAGTCGTCGACGGGACGCAGGACGCGCAAGTGGCGCGAGCGGGCGTCCATCGGCACCGGCTCGCCCGAGGGGTCGCGGCGGGGGCCGGTCGGCGCCGGCGGCTTGCCGGCCTCGCGGACGAGGTCGGCCAGGGCGGCGAGGTCGTCGCCCGAGGGGCCCTGGGCCGACGGGTCGGGCCCGAGCCGCAGGATCTGCCAGCCGCGGGGCGGGCTGAGCCGCTCGCTGTGGCGGGCGCAGAGGTCGTACGCGTGCGGCTCGGCGTACGTCGCCAGCGGCCCGAGGACGGCGGTCTGGTCGGCGTAGTTGTACGTCAGCGTGGCCACGGCACCGTTGCCGCAGGCCGTTCGCGTGCACCGACGACTGCTCACCCGGCGCACGCTACCTCCCGGGCGGGCGGCTCCCGTCTAGGCTCGCCCCATGTCCGGCCCCGCCTTCGACCAGTGGCCGGACCGCCCGGAGCCAGGGCCCGCGACGCCCGCCGCCCCGGCGGCTCGCGAACCCGCTCGGCAGCCGTCCGGCGCCCCGCAGGAGGAGCTCCCGGACCCGCCCGCCGCACGCGCCCGCACCGGTCGCCGCGACCGGCACGGCCGGGGTCGCCGCGGACCCGACCACCGCGCCGGGCTGCCCGACCCGCGCGGTGCGCCGTCGCTGGCGCCGCACGGGGTGCCGGCCACGCGCACCCGCCGCCAGCGCTTCGACCAGGTCGCGCTCGACGTGCTCGACGACCTCGAGGCGCGGCTCGGCGACCGTCTCCCTGCGCTCGACGTCGCGGTCGAGGACGTCCCCGCTGTGCCGGCCGGCTGGCTCGGCGACGAGGCGCCGCTGGGCACGCTGGTCGAGGCGACGCGGACCAGCCGGGCGCGGGTGGTGCTCTACCGCCGGCCGATCGAGCACCGGGTGCACGGCCTCGCCGAGCTCACCGCGCTGGTGCTGGTGGTCGTGGTCGAGCAGGTCGCCGAGCTCCTCGGCACCGACCCGGCGACGCTGCACCCGGGCTACCCGCAGGACTGAGCGCGTCAGCCGCCCGGTCGCACGTCCGGGACGCGCAGCGCCTCGAGCAGCGGCACCAGCGGCAGCAGCGAGGTGCCGTCGTCGCGACGGACCCGGACCGCCCCGGTGACGCCGCCGTCGGAGGTGACGACCACGGACGCGGCTCTCGCGGGCACCTCGGCGGAGACCGTGGTGCGCGTCCCCACCCGAACCGTACGACGCTCCACGCGGCGGCCCCGTGCGTCGTACGCCGCCACGGACACGGCGGCTGCGCGCGAGCGTGCGGTGAGCTCGACCCGGGCGCGACCGCTGCCGGGGAGCGCGGCTGCGGCCGGCCCCTCCCAGCCCGAGCCGGACACTCCGTGCACGAGGTCGCCCGCGCCGGGGGCCTGGTACCCGCCCACGAGGGGTCCGTCGGCGTCGACGACCAGCGCACGGGCCGACGACCCGACCGCCGAGCCGAGCGGCACCGCGACGGTGCTCTGCGGCGGCACCGTGGTCTGCGAGAGACCCTCGGGCTGGCTCAGCCCGTCGGAGCCGCTGAGCCGCAGCCGCGCGGTCACCGACCGCTCGCCGGGGTTGAGCAACACCACGGACGCGCCCTCCTGGAGGCTGGCGGGCAGCCGGTCGCGACCGACCACTCCCCCGGCGGGCTCACCCAGGCCGTTGACGGTCAGGCGGCGGCTGGGACCGCGCGCGGCCGGCAGGTCCTCGTCGGCGCCGGAGCGGGCGGCCAGCGGGACGACGGTGTCGAGGAGGCTCGAGGAGACCAGGCCCCGGCTCACGTCCACGTGGACGGCCAGCGTCCCCGGCGAGGGTGCGAGGTCGGCGAGCCGCAGCGAGGTGGACTCGCCCGGCTTCAGCGACACCCCACGCAGCTGCGGTCCGGGCACCTTGCCCTCCGGCCCCCACACGTCGACGTCGAGGACGGCGGGGCCGGTGCCGGGGTTGCTCAGCCGCAGCACCGAGGAGTGCGACGGCGAGCCGCCGGCGCCGGCGTACCACCACGACGCCCGCGGCGACACGCAGCCGGCCAGCCCGCTGCCCCCGACCTCGGCGGTCGCGAACAGCCCGCGGGTCGCGCCGCCGGTCGCCGTCAGCACGTCCGGCTCGTCGGCGGTCGCGTCGCGCGAGACCACCCCGCCCGCGGGGACGTCGACCTGCTCGCCGCCTGCGCTCACCTCGCCGTCGGCACCGGGCAGCAGACCGACGCGCGTGGTGCCGGCGCGCGACCGGGCGGGGCACACGACCTGCTGCTGGTCGGGCTCGACCAGCTGCTCACCGCCGCGTGCGGGCGCGAGCGGCCCGGCGCGCCCGGCCAGCCAGAGCGCGGCCCCGGCGACGAGCACGAGCACCACCAGCACGACCGGCAGCACCCGCGACCCGCCGCTGGGCGCGACCGGCTCGGGCACCTCCGCGCGACGACGTCCTCCAGCCCTGGTCATCGGGTCCTCCGCGAGGCTCGGGTCGGGGTGGCCAGCACGACGACGGCGACGACCGCCAGCACCTGCAGCACCAGCAGCGCCGGGCGCCACCAGGCCCGGGCGTCGTCGAGCGCCGACAGCGTGGGCTCGTCCTGCAGCCGCCACGCCGCGTCGGACGGGTCCGGCGAGCTGGCCCGGGAGAAGCCGGTCGCGGCGTCCAGGCTGCCGCTCACCGCCGGGCTCACCGGCGACGGGGCGTAGACGTAGGCGACGCCGTACGACGCCAGCGTCCGGGCGTCCTCCGGCTGCGGGTCGCCGACGAGCTGGGCGACGGTCGCGGTCAGCCGGCGGTCCGGCTCGGTCACGGCCACGACGCCGTCGTCGCCGAGGCGCAGCGGGCCCTCGCGCAGCAGCCGGTACGTCACGCCGTCGCGCCGGTCACCGTCCAGCACGAGCACGCCGCTGGCGGGATCGGACTCCGCGAGCTGGGTCATGTACGCCGGCACGCCCTCGACCGGCCCGCGCTCCAGCGGACCGCCCGGGCCCGCCACCCACCAGGCGGCGGTGCCGACGACCCCGACGAGGGCGGCGGCCAGGGCGAGGAGCCCGGCGGGCAGGCGCAGCGCCGCCAGCGGGCCGCCGCCGCCCGACGACGTGCCGAGCCGGGCGCGCAGGCCGTCCCCGGCGACGACCGCGGCGACGACGAGCGCGGCGTGGACGACGAGCAGGAAGAAGCCAGCGTACGGCCGCAGGTCGCCGTCGACGCCGGGCAGCGACACCGACAGCACGGACCACCCCGCGAGGAGCAGCGCCCCCACGGCGGCGACGACCCACGCGCCGACCACGCGGGACCGGGTGTCCGCGCGCAGCCCGGCGAGCAGGCCGGCCAGCACGGTCCCCGCACCGAGCCAGGCGGGAGCGGCGCCCGCTCCCCCGGCCCGTCCGAGCAGCAGGTCGAGCGACCCGGCGTCGGGCGCCGGGTAGCCGGTCCAGCCGGCCTCGAGCAGCCAGGCCGAGGGGGTCGCGAGCGTGCCCGCGAACCACGGCAGCACCAGCACGAGCGGGACGACGGCCACCGCCACCGGGCCGGCCCACCACGCGCGCCGGCGCCAGCGGCCCCGGTCGCGCACCAGCCCGCGGACCAGCAGGCCGGCGAGAAGCAGTGCGGCGAGGAACCACGCGGGAGGGACGAACGCCACCAGCAGCCCGAGGCCCAGCGCCGTGCGCCACACGGCGCGCCAGCGGCGGTCGTCGTCGGGGTCGGTCAGCCGCAGCGCGCTGGTCGCCACCCAGGGCAGCAGCACGGCGGCGGCGACGGTG
The DNA here is from genome assembly GCA_027562975.1 of Rhynchospora breviuscula. Classification (NCBI taxonomy): domain Eukaryota; kingdom Viridiplantae; phylum Streptophyta; class Magnoliopsida; order Poales; family Cyperaceae; genus Rhynchospora; species Rhynchospora breviuscula. The sequence continues at coordinate 329,844 of JAMQYH010000009.1, read as the reverse complement.
CCCAGCCGGCCCTGCCCGGTCGCGCCCGCGGCGACGGGCAGCAGGGCGTAGGCGACCGCGCCCCACAGCGGCGCGACCCGGCCCGGCACGACCCGGCGCAGGAAGCGCAGCGCGGACAGCGCCGCCAGCGGCACCCCGAGCACGAACAGCAGCCACACGACCGCGCCGGTCTGGCCGAGCAGGACGATGGCGAGCAGCGCCACCGGCAGCAGGTACGCCGGACCGGGGGCGTCGGTGCCCGCGCCGAGCAGGTGGGAGGAGGCCGCCCAGGTCGACCACCAGTGCCCGACGTGGTCGGGAACCGGGAGCAGCGCCCCGCCCTGCAGCCTGCCGCCGGTCAGCACGTCGCGCCAGGCGACGACGGCCAGCACGACGCTGCCCACCACGAGCCAGAAGCGCGGGTTGCGCACCAGCAGCCCGAGCAGGCCGGGCTCGGTCGCGGCGTCCTCGTCCTCGAGGTCGACGGTGTGGGCGGTGCGCACCTCGCGGCCGGCGACGACCTCGCGGGCCACGTCGACCAGCGCGGTGAGGAACCCGCCGACCGAGTCGAGCAGGTGGCGCAGGGGCAGCCACCGCGGCGCCAGCAGCGGGACGACGTCGGCGTGCGGCAGGCGTGCGGTGCGCTCGCGCTCGCGCCGGGCCTCGCGCACCCGGCCGGGGCGGCCGAGGACCCCGGCCGCGCCGACGACCTCGTCCCACGACTCGCGCGGGCTGCGCACCAGCAGGAAGCCGACCGCGCGCAGCAGGCTGCCCACCGCCAGCAGCAGCGCCTTCAGCGGCAGCCCGCGGGCTGGCCCGTTCGCCATGAGGGTGCGGACCGCGCCCGCCCGGGTCTCGCGGTGGGGGTGGCTGCGCCGCGTCTCGCGCACCCCGCGCCCGGACGCCTCGGCGTGGAAGACGACGGCCTCGGGGACCACCACGCTGGCGTGCCCGGCCCGCGCGAGGCGCCAGCCGAAGTCCAGGTCGGTCCCGATCACCGGGATCCGCGGGTCGAGCCCGATCTCGGCGAGGACGTCGCGGCGCACCAGCATCCCGGCGGTGTTGACCGCGAGGACGGCGCGGTGCTCGTCGTGCTGGCCCTGGTCGTACTCCCCGCGCTCCAGGCCCGTCTCGCGCCGGCCGGTGCCGGAGATGGTGACCCCGACCTCCAGCAGGCGCCGCAGCGAGGGCCACTCGCGCAGCTTGGGCCCGAGCGCGGCCGCCTCGGGCCACTCCTCGGCCGCGGCGAGCAGGTGCTCGAGGGCGTCGGGCTCCGGCGCGCAGTCGTCGTGCAGCAGCCAGACCCACTCGGCGTCGGACGCGCGGTCGAGGCCGGAGGCCACCGCCTCGGCGTACGACGCCTCGGCCCCCAGCCGGTCGACGTCCCAGCCGGCCTCGCGCAGCAGCTGCACCGAGTCGTCGCGCGAGCCGGTGTCGGTGGCGACGAGGGCGTCGGGCCGGACGCTCGAGCGGGCGAGAGCCGCGAGCACGTCCGGGAGCCAGCGCTGACCGTTGTGGCTGACGAGGACGGCGGTCACCCGAGGGCTCGACCCGGGCGCGGGGTCGGGGGTCACTCGTGCGGGGGCAGACACGAGGAACCACCTTAGTGGGGGCCCGTGAGGCCCCCGGCGAGCCTCAGACGGCGCGCTTCTTCAGCTTGCGCCGCTCGCGCTCGGACAGACCGCCCCAGATGCCGAAGCGCTCGTCGTTCTCCAGTGCGTACTCCAGGCACTCCCCGCGCACGTCGCAGGTCAGGCAGACCCGCTTCGCCTCGCGCGTGGACCCTCCCTTCTCAGGGAAGAACGCCTCGGGGTCGGTCTGCGCGCACAGCGCGCGCTCCTGCCACCCCAGCTCCGCGGACTCGTCGAACAGATCGTCCTCGAGAAGGTACAGCTCTCTCATGTCTCGCCCCTTCGACCCGGCCCGACCCCGGTGTTGGTCGAGCCCCTGCGCCCGGGGTCTAATGGACGACCCCGCGTGACACGGGCGTGTCACGGTTCACCAGTGCCCCGGCGGCGTTGCACCCGGCGAAACAACACTGGTGTGATTAGATGCCCGATCCTCCGGGGAAGTCAAGCGGAACGACAGCTTTGGGAGAACGTTGAACCTGCACATTCCGGGCCGGATCACCGTGGTCTCGGGAGGGGTCGGCGGGGCCCGTTTCCTCCAGGGTCTGCTGCGGCTGCTCGAGCGCGAGGGCGCCTCCGAGTCCGTGGTCACGGTCGTGGCCAACACCGGTGACGACATCTGGCTGCACGGGCTCAAGGTGTGCCCCGACCTGGACACGGTGATGTACACCCTGGGCGGCGGGATCGACGCCGAGCGCGGCTGGGGCCGCACCGGCGAGACCTGGCACGCGAAGGAGGAGCTGGCGGCGTACGGCGTCGAGCCGACCTGGTTCGGCCTCGGCGACCGCGACCTCGCCACCCACCTGGTGCGAACCCAGATGCTCGACGCGGGCTACCCGCTCTCCGCGGTGACGCAGGCGCTGTGCCGTCGCTGGCTCTCCGAGCAGTACGGCGAGCGGCTGCGGCTGCTGCCGATGAGCGACGACCGCACCGAGACCCACGTGGTGGTCGACCTCCCGGACGGTGAGGGCCCGAGAGCCATCCACTTCCAGGAGTACTGGGTGCGCCACCGCGCCGAGCCGCCCGCCCACGGCGTCACCGTGATCGGCCTGGACGCCGCCGCCCCCGCCCCCGGAGTGCTGGAGGCGATCACCGACACCGACCTCGTGCTGCTGCCGCCGTCGAACCCGGTGGTCTCGATCGGACCGGTCCTGGGCCTGCCCGGGGTGCGCGAGGCGCTGTCCGCGACCACCGCCCCCGTCGTCGGCGTCTCGGGGATCGTCGGCGGCGACCACGTCCACGGCATGGCCCGCCAGCTGCTCACCGCGACCGGCGTCGAGGTCTCGGCCGCCGGGGTCGCCGAGCACTACGGCGCGCGCTCGGCCGACGGGGTGCTGGACGGCTGGCTGGTCGACGAGGTCGACGCGGGGCTGGTCGAGCGCGTCGAGCGGGCCGGCATCGCGTGCCAGGCGGTGCCGCTGATGATGACCGACCACGACGCCACCGCCGACATGGCCGCGGCGGCCCTCGCCCTCGTCGGGGCCTGAGCCGTGCCGGCGTCGCCGTCCGGCGTCCCCGGACGGATCGAGGTGCTCGCCCCCGACGGGGTCGGCGAGGTCGCGGCGGGCACCGACCTGGCCGAGCTCGTGGGTGCCGCCCTGCCCGACCTCGCCGACGGCGACGTGGTCGTGCTGACGTCGAAGGTCGTCTCCAAGGCCGAGGGGCGCACGCGGCCCGGCACCCGTGACGAGGCGCTGCCCGAGCAGACCGTCCGCGTCGTGGCGCGGCGCGGGCCGACCGCGATCGTGGCCAACCCCCAGGGGCTGGTGATGGCGGCCGCCGGCATCGACGCCTCCAACGTCGAGCAGGGCCACGTCCTGCTGCTGCCCGAGGACCCGGACGACTCCGCCCGCCGCGTGCGCGAGGCGCTGCACGAGCAGACGGGCCGCAACGTCGCCGTGCTCGTCACCGACACCGCCGGCCGCGCCTGGCGCCACGGCCAGAGCGACCTCGCGATCGGGGCCGCGGGGATCGAGGTGCTCGACGACCACGCCGGCCGGGTCGACGCCCACGGCAACGAGCTCGCGGTCACCGCGCCGGCCCTGGTCGACGAGCTCGCCGGGGCCGCGGACCTCGTCAAGGGCAAGCTCACCGGGCGCCCGGTCGCCGTGGTCCGCGGGCTGGCCGGCCTGGTGCTGGCGCCGGCCGAGCACGGGCCCGGCGCGCGCAGCCTGACCCGCGAGCTGGGCGGCGACCTGTTCGCGCTCGGTGCCCGGGAGGCCGTCGTGGCCGCGCTGGCCGGCGAGCAGGCCGACGCCTTCGGCGCCCCGGCGCCGGTCGAGGACGTCGTGGACGCGCTGGCCCGGCTCGGGGTGCGCGCGAGCGCGACGGACGGCGGCGTACGCCTCGAGGACGCCGGCGACCCCACCGCGCTCGCCGCGCTGCGCCACGCGCTGGCCTGGGTCGCGGCGGACCCGGACGGCCGCGAGTGGCTACCGGCGCCTGGCTAGGCTCTGCGCACCGGCGCACCCGCCGCCGACGACCCACGACCACCCGAGCCGAGAGGGCCCCGTGGCCACCAAGAAGCAGAAGCAGGACGACCGCCGCGCCCGGGCGGAGGCGGCCCGCGCCGCCCAGCAGGCCGCCGCACGCAAGGAGCGCCTGCGCGGGTTCGCGATCTTCGGCGCGGCCGCCGTCGTGGTGATCGGGCTGATCGCCGCGGCCCTGGTGCCGTACCTCAAGGACCGCGCCGCCGACCGCGAGCTGGCCGACGCCGACCTGGCCTCGCTCGGCGTCTCGCCGTCGGCCGCCGGCTGCCGCGCGCCGACCACGAAGACGGCCACCGGCAACAACGAGCACCTCAACCCGGGCACGCCGATCAGCTACCCCGACCACCCGCCGGCCTTCGGCAAGCACTGGGGCAACTTCCTCTACGGCTCCGAGATCCGCACCTTCTACTCCCGCCAGGACCGCCCCGAGCTCGAGCGGATGGTGCACAGCCTCGAGCACGGCCACACGATCGTCTGGTACGACGACTCGGTGAAGGCCGGGAGCGCGGACTACGAGGCGCTGCAGCAGATCACCAGCAAGCTCGGCCTGGACTCCTACATCATGGCCGCGCCGTACGACCGCGCCGACGGCGGCGCCTTCCCCGGCGGCGCGCACATCGCGATGACGCACTGGACCGGCCCGCAGGACCAGAAGGGCGTCTGGCAGTACTGCGACAAGGTGTCGGGCTCGGTGGTCGACTCGTTCGTGAAGAAGTACCCCAAGGAGGACACGCCGGAGCCCGGCGCAGCCTGAGGGGGGCCCTACAGCAGGTCGTCGTGACCGGCGGCCCGCAGCTGCTCGACGAGGCGCTTGACGTCCTGGGCGCGCTCGGCGCGGGTGACGAGCACGGCGTCGCCGGTGTCGACGACGACCACGTCCTCGACGCCGGCCACGGCCAGCACCCGGCCCGGCGAGGGGACGACGATCCCCGACGCCTCGTGGGCCACCACCTGCTCGACGTCGCCGAGGACGGTCAGCGACCGGACCTCCGCCCCGCGCTGGAGCAGCTCGCGCAGCGAGGCGAAGTCGCCGACGTCGTCCCAGCCGAAGGCGCCCGGGACCACGGCGACGCGGCCCGCGGCCGCGGCGGGCTCCGCGACGGCGTGGTCGATGGCGATCTTCTGCAGCCCCGGCCAGCGCTCCTCCAGCGAGTCCGGCTCGGCCGCGATCGCGCGCAGCCCGGCCGCCAGCGGCGGGTGGTGCTCGCCGAGCAGGTCGAGCAGGGTCGAGGCCCGCGCCACGAACATCCCGGCGTTCCACCGGTAGCCCGCGCCGACGTACGCCTGCGCACGCTGCGCGTCGGGCTTCTCGACGAACTCGACGACCGCGCGCGCCGAGGAGAACCCGCCCAGCGGCTCTCCGGGCCGGACGTAGCCGAAGGCGGTCGACGGCCCCGTCGGCTCGATGCCGATGGTGACGAGCAGGCCGGTGTCGGCCACCGCGGCGGCCTCAGCGAGCGTACGGCGGAACAGCTCGTCGTCGCCGATGACGTGGTCGGCGGCGAAGGACCCCACCAGCGCGTCGGGGTCGCGGCGCTCGACGTGCGCGGCGGCCAGGCCGATCGCGGCCATCGAGTCGCGCGCCGCCGGCTCGGCCAGCACCCGCTCGCCGGGCAGGCCGGTCTGGGCGAGCACCGCCTCGCGGTGGGCGACGCCGGTGACGACCACCAGCCGCTCCCCCACCAGCGGCACCAGCCGGTCGACCGTCGCCTGCACCAGCGTGCGGCCCGAGCCGGTGAGGTCGTGCAGGAACTTCGGCGACGACGCCCGCGAGAGCGGCCACAGCCGGGTGCCGGCACCGCCGGCCGGGACGATGGCCCACAGACGCTGCGTCACGTCGTCGCTCATGGCGCGCATCCTCGCAGGTCGAGGTCACCGACCGGGTTCGTATCCTCGCCCGCATGGCACACCGCACCTTCGAGCAGGCGCTCGCCGCCCGGCTGCGCGACGACCCCGGGCGACCGTTCGTGACCTTCTACGACGACGCCACCGGCGAGCGCACCGAGCTCTCCGGCACGACGTACGCCAACTGGGTCGCCAAGACCGCGGGCGTGCTCGTCGAGGACGTCGACCTCGCGGAGGGCTCCACGGTGCGGCTGGACCTGCCCGCCCACTGGCTCGGGCCGGTGCTGCTCGGCGCGTGCTGGCTGACCGGCGCCGAGGTGGTCGCGCCCCCCGGCGCCGACCTGTGGGTCGGGACCCCGGAGCGGATGCCCGCCTCGGGCGAGCGGCTGGTCAGCGCCCTCGGGCCGTTCGCGGCGCCGGTGCGCACCGAGCTGCCCTCCGGCGTGCTCGACCTCGGCCTGCTGTGGCCCGGGCAGCCCGACGCCTTCCTCGGGCTGCCCGCCGGTCAGGACGCCGCGGCGTACGACGCAGCCACCTGGGCCGACCTCGCCGCCGCCTCCCGGAGCACGGCGGACCGCGTCCTGACCGACCTCAACCCCGTCGACCCCGAGGGCGTGCGGCTGCTGGTCGGCGCGCTCGTCGGCGGCGGCTCGGTCGTCTGGGTCGCCGAGCCCGACCCCACCGGCTGGGACCACCGCGCCGGCGTCGAGCAGGCGGGTGTGGTGCTTCGCGCCGACGGCTGACGACAGCAGCGTCGGCGTAGCGCGGTCCGTGCCCGGTCGTTGACCAGGGAGGACCCGCGAGAGCCGCGGGTGCTGAGCGGAGGCGTCATGCAGCTGCCGGAGACCCGCGCGGGCCGTCTCGGGGCGACGGTGCTGGTCGTCGGGGTGACCTTCCTCGTCCTCATGGGCTACCTGCTGGCCACCCGCTCCGCCGGGACGGCCGCGGCGCCGTACGGCGCGCCCGGTGCGGGCAGCTCCACGGGCCCGGGCGGGGGCCCGGGCGGGAGCGCCGACGGGGGCTCCGCCGGCGGGGCCGCCGCCCGGCCCGCGGCGACGCTGCGGGAGCGGGCCGAGACCGAGGCGCGCCGCGACTCGGTGTTCGCCCCGGCCACCTCCGCCCCCACCACCCGGCGCTACACGCTCTCGGTGCGCACCGACGGCAGCCCGGTGAGCTACCAGTACCTCTGGCGCGACCGCTACCGCACCCGCGAGGCGACCACGACCTCGCGCGCCTCGACCAGTCGCACGGTCGAGGCCGCGCAGCCCGCCGCCGCCGTCTGGATCCAGCTCGGCGTCGACGGCGGCCGGGCCACGTGCCGGGCGAGCGACGGCGGACGGACGGTGACGCGGACGATCACCGAGCCGTACGCCGTCGTCTTCTGCGTGGCCTGAGGCTCAGCCGCCGAGGTCGTACGACGTCAGCCCCGGCGCGAGCAGCCGCTTCGGGCCCAGGCCGGTGAGGGTGCCCGGCACCAGGTAGACGTCGCCCGTCGCCTTCTGGCGCACCACCAGGTCGGGCAGCCGGTCGCCGTCGACGTCGCCGGGACCGATCACCCAGTCCAGGCTGCCCGCCGGGGCGACCCGGGCCAGCGCGGCGGCCGCGCCGCCGGGGGCGTACGGCGTGAACCCGCCGCCCGCGGAGAGCAGCAGCGAGGCGAAGTCGCTGCCGTTCCACAGCGCCGACCCGATCTGGTTGAACGAGCGCAGCTTGGTGGGCGCCCGGAACCCGATCTTGACGCGGTGGTCGCCGTCGCCGGCGTAGATGAGCATCACGCCGTCCTTGTTGCGCCCGACCAGGTCCGGGCGGCCGTCGCCGGTGACGTCACCGACGGCGGTGAGCTGGCGCACGCTGGCGAAGCCGTAGCCCATCTCCTGCATCGGCCCGAAGCCGCCCTTGCCGTCACCCGCGCGGAACCACAGGTAGGTGCTCGTGGCGGTGCGCGTGGCGAGGTCGGCGTGGCCGTCGCCGTTGAAGTCGCCCAGGCTGATCAGCTGGCCCGCCTCGGGCAGTGTCAGCGACGTCGACGCGACGCCCGCGACGTTCGTGCGCCCGTTGCCGGCGAGCGTCAGCATCCGGTTGCCGGCTCCCCCGCCCACGACCCGCACGCCGCCGGTGCTGGTCATCGGGGCGGCGCTGAGGAACCGCAGGCCCTTGAGCGCGGCGAACGGCCCCATCGCCCGGGGGTTCACCGAGCCGCGGCCGTCACCGGCGTAGACCTGGGTCAGGCCGTCGGTCAGCCGCACGAGGACGTCGCTGCGCCCGTCGCCCGTCACGTCCCCGGCGACCACGCTGTCGGCGGACGCCGTCGAGACCGGCAGGGTCCGGGCCGGGCCCACGGAGGTCCCGCGGCCGGGGTAGACCTTGAGCCGGCCGTCGGAGCCCTTGACCAGCAGGTCGGGGCGCTTGTCGCCGTCGAGGTCGTCGACCGCCTGCACGACGCTCGAGCCCCAGCGCGCGGCGAGCACGGTGGCCGGGGCGAAGCGCCCGCGGCCGTCGCCCCGGGCCAGCACCAGGCGGCCCGAGCCGTCCGCGCCGATGAGGTCGCGCCGGCCGTCGCCGTCGAAGTCACCGGCGGCGCGGATCCACCGGTACGACGCGAACGCCGCCGTGGGCGCGCCCGTGGACGGGTAGGCCCCGGCACCGTTGCCGCGCAGGACGTAGGTGGCCTTGGTGCTGCGAGCACGGACCACCAGGTCGCCCTTGCCGTCGCCGGTCAGGTCGCCGGCGGCCGACATCTGGTCGACCCAGGCCCACGACCGCGACGAGGTCGCCGGGGTGGTGAACCCGAACTGGCCGCCGGTCATCAGCACCTTGATGCGGTTGGTCCCCTTCTCGCGCACGACGAGGTCCGGGTAGGAGCTGCCCAGCACGTTGAGCGCGGCCGGGAGCTTGCTGGCCGGCTTCGGGGTGATCGGCGGCCCGGTCGGCACCGGGGTGGGCTTCGGAGTCGGGGTGGGGGTGGGCTTCGGGGTCGGCTTCGGGGTCGGCTTCGGGGTCGGCGTGGGCGCCGGCGCGCTCCCCTTGGCCTGGATGGCCGCCGCGAGCCTGCGGATCTCGGGGATCTTGGCGTACAGGTAGCGGCCGGGGCACGCGGTGGACTTGGTGTCGCGGTGGCCGCTGATCGCGTGGAACCGCCGGCCCTTCATCGTCACCATCGAGTCGGCCTTGATGCCGTAGAGCGAGAGCTTCCAGGCCATCAGCGAGGCGAACGCGTTGACGACGGCCTGCGGCGGCTGCGCGACGTCGAAGTTGCCAATCGCCGAGCCGGCGAACGAGACCTCGTTGTAACCCTCGGTGTGGGCGCCCTGGACGGCGCGGGCGATGCCGCCGTACCGGCCCTCCCAGATCTTGCCGAAGCGGTCGATGAGGAAGTTGTAGCCGAGGTCGCGCCAGCCGCGGCCCTTCACGTGGTAGGCGTAGATCCCGCGGATCAGCGCCGGCACCTGGGCGGCGGTGTAGCTGTTCGCGTTGACGGTGTGGTGGACGAACCCGCCCTGGATCGTGCCGTACGACGGGTTGCCGCTCTCGCGGATGCGCTCGTCGGCGCCCCACTGGGCGCGCGAGTAGATGGTCGGCTGCCGCACCGCGGCGCTCTTGGCCGCCGAGAGGCGCAGGTCGCCGCGGTCGGAGCCGATCGTGGCCTCGCTGGTCAGGTCCGGGCGCGAGACCTCGGTCTTGTCCTGGCCCGGGTCGATGAGGACCACGCGCAGGCCCTTCGGAGCGCGGCGCTGCGCACTGAAGACGCGCACCTCGACCCGGTCGGCCTTGCCGACGACGGACGGGTCGGTGCCGTCGCGCTCCGAGGCGTCGCCGGCGTCGGGCCCGTGGTCGTCGTGGTACTCCAGCGCCTCCCAGCCGCTCCACCGCCCGCCGGCCAGCGTGCGGACCTCCGCCAGGAGTCCGTCCTCGGGCTGCGGGTCGGTCCGGTCCCAGGTGACCCCGACGGTGGCGAGCCCCGTGACCGCCTGGGTGCCCGAGGTCGCGACGAGCGGCATCCCGTTCTTCGTCGGCACCGGGCCGGAGGGGTCCGGGGCGGGTGGCTTCTCGCCGAACGAGACCTGGCGGACCCGCGGTGCGACCGGCTTCGGCGCGACGGGCGCCTCGTCCGCCGAGGCCGTCTGCTCCTCCGCGCGGGCGCCGGACCCCGGCGTGATCCGCAGGTCGAGCACTCCGGCTGCGGTGAACGCGAGGGCCATCACCACCGCCGTGGCGAGCAGCTGCTGGCAGAAGGTGACGTAGCGGGACTTCGACATGCGGGTGGCTCCGAGCGGCTGGGGAAGGGAGACGGTTCACGTCGCCCCGACCGGCGAAATTGCCCGGAAAAGGGAAACGACGCACCGAGTTTCACACCAGTCACACTCGCCACGGAAGTGAACAGAAATAAGTACAGCGGTGTAATTCGTGAATGACACCGCTGTATTTCCGGCGATTGTCAAATCGTCGGTCGGGAGATCCCCGTCAGACGTCCGCCCCGAGGGCCGCGTCCTGCTGGGCCGAGGTGCCCGACTCGGTGCCGTCCTCGTCCTCGTCGTAGTGCAGGTAGCGGATCCCGCCCTGCACGCTGCCGTCGGGCACGACCGCGGAGTCGTAGTTCAGGTGGCCCGACTCGAGCACCAGGATGCGGTCGCACATGGACTCCACCGAGGCGGCGGCGTGGCTGACGTAGAAGATCGTCGTGCCCTGCTTGCGAATCTCCTGCATCTTGGCCATGCACTTCTGCTTGAACGGCCGGTCCCCCACCGCGAGCACCTCGTCGGCGAGGAAGACGTCGGCGTCGACGTGGACCGCGATGGAGAACCCCAGCCGGGCGTACATCCCCGAGGAGTAGTGCGAGACCGGGGTGTCGAGGAACTCCCCGATGTCGGCGAAGTCCACGATCTCGTCGAACTTCGCCTTCGTCTCGGCCTCGTTCATGCCGAGGATGGCCGCGTTGAGGAAGAGGTTGTCGCGACCGGACAGCTGCGGCTGGAAGCCCGCTCCGGTGGCGATCAGACCCGCGATCCGGCCCCGGGTGCGGACCGACCCGCGGTCGGGCTTCATCACGCCGTTGATCAGCTTCAGCAGCGTCGACTTGCCGGAGCCGTTGAGGCCCATCAGCCCGACCGACTCCCCCTGCTCGACGCTGAAGGAGACGTCGGTGAGCGCCTGGAAGGACTTCGAGGTCTCCTGGCGCCGGACCAGCCCGACGGTGAGCTGCTTGAGCGTGCGGTGGTAGTGCATCGAGAACACCTTGCTGACGTCCTCGACCTCGATCGACACGGTCATCGCGTCCTCAGATCCTCTCCGGGAACTTCGACTCCAGGCGGCTGAACGCCTTCTGGCACAGCCACAGGAGGAGCGCACTGACCACCAGCGTGATCCCGGCGCGCCAGAACATGTCCGGCGGGAAGCCGGCTGCGCCGTTGATGCCGGTGGCCTTGCCGTCGTGGTTGTTGGTGCCGTACCAGAAGAAGCGCTGGACGAGCAGCACCGCCTGGCAGGCCGGGTTGGCCATGTAGAGCTGGTACAGCACCGGGTGGTCGGCGCCGAGGTCCTGGATGCGCGAGATCGGGTACATCATCGGCACCATGAAGTGGATCATCTGCAGCAGCGTGCCGACGATGTTCTGGAAGTCGCGGTAGTAGACGTTCACCGCGCTCAGCAGCAGCGCGAGCGCCGTCGAGAACAGCACGATGATGGCGATCCCGAGCACCAGCGCGAGCAGGCCCGTCCAGTCCGGGGAGAAGCCCGCCAGCACGCAGATGACCGCGAGCAGCGCGAACTGCGGCAGCGTGTGGTAGGCCGCGACCAGCATCGACGACACCGGGAAGACCTCCCGCGGCATCGCCATCTTCTTCACCAGCGCGCGGTTGGTCCAGATCGAGCGCACCCCACCGCTGACCGTCTCGGAGAAGTAGTGGACGAAGACGATCCCGCAGAACAGGTGGATCGCGAAGTTCGGCGTCCCCTGGTGGATCTTGAACACGTAGCCGAAGATCAAGAAGTAGACGACGAAGCGGAACGCCGGCTGGATGTAGGACCACAGGAAGCCGAGCAGCGAGGCGGCGTACTGCTGGGCCAGCTGGCGACGCACCAGGAGCCGGAGCAGGTACGGCTGCTGCAGGACACCCACGATGCCGCCCTTGGGCACCGGCGACTCGAGCTGGGCCCCCACCGCGCGTTCCGACCGCGGCCCGTCGAGGCTCGGCGCGACGGGCATCTCGGCCTTCGTCCGCGAGAGGATCCGCGCACGCTTGGCCGCGTTCTCGCGACGACCTTCCGGGGGCTGCTCGGTCCTCGTCGCGTCGCGCTGGCTCATCGCGTCCCCTTCGTCGCCGCCGGCACACCCGGGGTCCCGCCCTGGGGACCGTCGTCCGGCGCGGTCGCCTCGAAGGTACGCCGCCACGCCTCGGGGCTGGTGATGTCCCCCAGCGCGGCGCGGTAGCGCTCCGCGAGCTCGGGCCACTCCGCGAGCAGCCGCCGGTGCAGACCGACCGTCTCCTTGGCCAGTGCCCGGAAGTGCTCCGGGTCGCGCTGGTAGAGCGCTGCCGAGGTGCCGTCGTTCATCGAGACCACGGCGGAGTCGAACGCCGCGAGGCGGTACCATTTGGCGTCCATCGCCGGGATCTCGACCTCGGGGTGCCGCCTCGAGAGGGGCCGCACCGGGCGCAGCTGGCGCAGCGGGGCGAGCAGCGCGGTCAGGCGCACCTGGGTGGTCGTCGGGATGCCGTCGAGACCGCGACCCTTCTTGGGTGGCTTGGTGCGACGTACGTCCGGGAAGGCCTCGCGCTCGACGTGCAGCTGGGCGTCGGTGAACTGCTTGCGGTGCTTGTTGACGTCGCCGAGGCGCGTCGGCAGCATCTCGTGCAGCCGCTCGGGTCCGGCGAGGACGTCGCGCAGCGCCATGTGCCGGATCTCGATGGTGGAGTACTGCATCGCGGTGAGCATCGCGATCGTGTGGTTGAGGTCCTCGCGGACCATCCGGCCGCCACGGGGGTAGCGCGAGTGCAGCAGCGCGGCGACGAACCGGTTGCGCACGTGGAAGTACGCCTGCCAGTCCAGCGCGTCGTTCTTGTCGGTCCACGGCACGTGCCACACGGCCGCGCCCGGGAACGTGACGGTCGGGAACCCGGCGGCCTGCGCGCGCAGGCCGTACTCGGAGTCGTCCCACTTGATGAACAGCGGCAGCGACAGCCCGATCTGCTCCATCACCACCCGCGGGATCAGGCACATGAACCAGCCGTTGAAGTCCACGTCGGTGCGCTTGTGCAGCCACCGCGACGAGCGCAGGTTGCGCGCGCCGAGGTCCCAGTCGGAGTAGCCGTCGAGCGGCGTCTGCCACCAGAACCGCCACGGCTGGACGATCTCGCCGAAGCTGTGGAGCCGGGAGCGCGAGTAGAGGCTGAACATGTGGCCGCCGACGATCGTCGGCCGCTTGGCGAGGTCGCCGAACGTGACGGCGCGCACGATGCCCTCGGGCTCGCACACCACGTCGTCGTCCATCATCAGCGCGTACGTCGCCGTGCCGGCCGCGACGGACTCCAGCTGGCCGCGCGCGTAGCCGCCGGACCCGCCGAGGTTGGCCTGCTCGATCACCTGCAGGCGGTCGCCCAGCGACTCGGCCGCCTTGGCGAACAGCTCGGAGTCGGTGACCTTGTCGGTGCCCTGCTCCATCACCCGGACGGTGTCGAGGTAGGGCCGCAGCACCTCGTCGTCGGCGATCTGCCCGAGCAGCTTGGCGCAGAAGTCCGGGCGGTTCATGGTGGTGATCGCGAGGTCGGTCGTGCCGTGCTCGGCACAGTCCTCCGGCACGATCGCCGACCACTCGGCCTGCTCGACGACGGCGTCCTCATCGCCGGCGACGACGTCGTACCAGTACCAGCCGCCGTCGACGAACGGCTTCAGCGACAGCTCGAACTCGTGCAGCGTGCTGGACGAGGTCTCGGCGGTGGCGGCGTCGACGCGCTGGGAGCGGCCGTTGGCCATCGACTTGTAGACGATCACGGTGCTGCCGCGCCCGCTCACGGCCAGCCGCAGGGTCACGGTGTCGACCACGGTCCAGCGCCGCCAGTAGCTGGCCGGGAACGCGTTGAAGTAGGTGCCGAAGGAGATCCGCTCGCCCTCGGGGACCCGGAAGGCGGTGCGGGAGACGACCTGCTCGGTCGCCACGGCCCTCCCGGTCGAGGTCGACTGCCGGATGGCGGCGTTGTTCAGGTCGCGCGCCGCGCGGTCGCCGCCGATCTCGTACTTGTCGGCGTCGAGGCGCGCCTCCTCCGGGTCGACGTAGAGGGGCAGCACGTCGAAGTCGCGGTCCAGCGGCATGATCTGCCGCTGCAGCAGTCGTCGGGTCATCAGGCGTCCACCCCTCCCGAGGTCAGCGCCTCGCCGTCGGCGAAGTGCGGGCGCAGCTTGTTCTCGAACATCGACAGCGCCGACCCGATGGCCATGTGCATGTCGAGGTACTTGTAGGTGCCCAGGCGCCCGCCGAACAGGACGTTGTCCTCGGCCTTCGCGCGGTCGCGGTAGCGCATCAGCATGGCGCGGTCCTCGGGGGTGTTCACCGGGTAGTACGGCTCGTCGGTGTCCTCGGCGAAGCGGGAGAACTCCTTGAAGATGACCGTCTGCTCGGAGTCGTAGTCGCGCTCGGGGTGGAAGTGGCGGAACTCGATGATCCGGGTGTACGGCGCGTCGGCGTCCGGGTAGTTCATCACCGGGCAGCCCTGGAAGTCGGGGGTGTCGACGACCTCGCGCTCGAAGTCGACCGTGCGCCACGACAGCCGGCCCTCGTCGTGGTCGAAGTACTCGTCGACCGGGCCGGTGTAGACCACGGGGACGCGGCCGACGTACTCCTCGCGGTGCTCGCGGAAGTCGACGCCGGTGCGCACCTCGATGTTCGGGTGGTCGGCCATCCGCTCGAGCCAGGCGGCGTACCCGTCGACCGGGAGACCCTCGTAGGTGTCGTTGAAGTAGCGGTTGTCGTAGGTGTAGCGCACCGGCAGGCGGGTGATGATGTCCGCGCTCAGCTTCTCGGGGTCGGTCTGCCACTGCTTGGCGGTGTAGTGCGCGATGAACGCCTCGTACAGCGGGCGCCCGATCAGCGAGACGCCCTTCTCCACGAAGTTCTCCGGCTCCTTGCCGCCGAGCTCGGAGGCCTGCTCGGCGATCAGCTCGCGCGCCTGCGCGGGGCTGTGGGCCGAGCGGAAGAACTGGTTGATCGTGCCCAGGTTGATCGGCAGCGGGTAGACCTCGCCGCCGTGCTGGGAGTAGACGCGGTGCTGGTAGCCGGTGAAGTCGGTGAACCGGTTGACGTACTCCCAGACCTTCGCGTTCGAGGTGTGGAACAGGTGGGCGCCGTACTTGTGCACCTCGATGCCGGTGTCGGGGTCGGCCTCGGACCAGGCGTTCCCGCCGAGGTGCTCGCGACGCTCGAGCACCAGGACCTTGAGGTCCAGCTCGGCCGCGCAGCGCTCGGCGATCGTCAGTCCGAAGAATCCGGCGCCGACGACCACCAGGTCGGGGGCCAGATCAGGGTTCACAGCCACAACAACTCCGTCAGGCATCGAGGACAGGCAGGCAGCCACGGCGCCGGGGGCGGGAACGGGGCCGGATTCACTGTAGCGAGGCGGGCGGCCCGGCTCGACGAGCCGAGTCGGGGACGTGTCGCATCCCACGCGAGGACCGCAGGGCCCGGAGCACGTTGCGGGCCTGCCCCGAGCCGCCCTGCACGGGGGCGAGCAGGAGCACGGCGAGCGTGATCAGCCACGGCTTGAGGCGCACGGCGAGGTTCTCGCCGTAGCGCTGGTGGACGACGAAGAGGTTGCGGAACATGTAGAACCCCTTCCAGCCGGCGAGGTCGTGCTGCTGGTCGAAGTCGAGCTGGCGCACGAGCCGCGCGTCGCGCACCGCCCAGATGCCGAAGCCGGCCCGGCGGGCCCGGATCGCGTAGTCGCAGTCGTCGTAGAAGATGAAGAACGAGGGGTCCGGCAGCCCGATCGCCTCCACGGTGGCGCGGTGCACGAGGAACCCCTCGAAGGCGACGTTCTCCAGCGCGACCCGCTCCGGCATCGCCTCGCGGGTGCCGTACGTCGTCTCCACCATCGCGGTCTTGGGCTTGACCGCCAGCGGGTTGCGCAGGTCGAAGCGCAGCGCGGCCTTCTCCACCAGCGCGCCGGAGCGGTCCTCGCGCACGGCCATGAGGGCGTCGGTCGAGCCGGCCCCGGCAGCGAGCAGCACGTCGAGGCAGTCCGGCGCCGGCACCACGTCGTCGTCCATCAGCCAGACCCGGTCGTGGCCGGCCTCGTGGGCCAGGCGCAGTCCGAGGTGGAAGCCGCCCGCGCCACCGAGGTTCTCCGCAGGCCGGACCACGCGCAGGCCCGGGAGCGCGCACGCCTCCAGCACCTCGGGCGTGCGGTCGGTGCTGGCGTTGTCGATCACGAGCACCTCGTCGGGTGCACGGTCCAGCCCGGCGAGGCCCCGGAGCATCCCCTCCAGCAGCTCGGCGCGGTTGTAGGTCACCACGACGACCGCGACGCTCTCCTGCTCCCGGCTCACCGCAGGTACCTCTCGTGACGGCCCCACCGGCCCCAGAACCCGTCGTGCATCGCCCCCAGGCTCATCCGCAGACGGGCGAGGTCGGGGCGGGTGAGCAGGTAGAACCACACGGTCTTCGCGGCGAACGCCGCCACCCACAGCGGCCCGCGGTAGGCGCGCAGGTTCGCGACGTTGTTGCGGCACATGCAGTAGTGCTTGAGGTCCGACGGCGAGTGGTTGTACGTCGTGCGGCCGAACGCCATCGGGGTGCCGAGGTCGTCGGTGGCGGGGTGCGCGAACCGCGCCGCCGCCACCGTGCCCGTACGGGCCCCGGCGCGCTCGGCGCGCCAGAGGTACTCCACGTCGTCGCCCCAGATGAAGAACCGCTCCTCGACGGTGCCGATCCGCTGCACCAGCTCGCGGGTGAGCAGGACCCCGTTGAAGGGGACCACCGCGCCGTGAAGCACGCCGTCGCGCGCCGCGGCCTCGACCCCGGCGACGTCGCGGGCGACGCGGGTGCCGCCGGGCAGGCGGATCGGGAAGCACAGCCGGCCGGGGTCGTCCTCGGCGACGACCGCGGGTCCGGCGAAGTCGAGCTCGCCCGACCGCACGTGCGGCAGCAGCCGCTCCAGGCAGTCCGGCGCCGGGACGCCGTCGTCGTCCATCAGCCAGACGAGGTCGGCGTCACCGGCGAGGAACTCCTCGAGCCCGGCGTGGAACCCGCCCGCGCCGCCCGTGTTGTGCGGCAGGCGTACGACGCGCAGCGGCACGGCCAGCTCGTCGGCGAGGGCCTCCAGGGCCGCGACGGTGTCGTCGCGCGAGGCGTTGTCCACGACCACGACCTCGTCGGGCACGACGCTGCCCGCCGCCACTGCCCGTACCAGCCGCGTGACGAGCGCGCGGCGGTCGAAGGTCACCGCGACCGCGAGGATCCGCGGGCGGTCGGGGGTCGGGCCGGGCACGCCGGGGAACTGTACCGGCGACTCAGCAGGACCCGGCGAGGTCGGCGCTCTGGTTGGCGGCGTAGCCCTGCTTGATGTTGCCGATCGAGCCGCCGGTGGTCTGCGACTTGCTCCGCACGAAGCCCTGGGAGCCGGACTTCTTCGCCTCCTTGAGCGTCTTGGTCACCGAGGCGGCCGACTTCTCCCCCGCGATCGTCTTGTCGACGACCGCGTGGATCTTGGCAATGTCGGGGTCGTAGGTCTTCACCAGCGGCGGGACGAAGGACACCGTGCGGGTGGGCAACGAGCGGGACTTCACGGCCAGCTCCATGAAGCGGTCGAGCTCGGAGCCGGGGACGTCGGTCTCGACCATCGCCTTGCCGGCGTCGGCGATCTTGCCGATGTTGAGCACGACGGACTTGGGGTCGAGCTGGTGCAGCATCGCGCTCATCACGCACTTCTGGCGCGCCATGCGGGAGTAGTCGTCGGCGGCCATGCGCGAGCGGGCGAACCACAGCGTGTCGGCGCCGTCCAGCTTCTGCCGGCCCGGCTCGATGTAGGACTTGCCGTCGAAGTCGCCCAGCGCGCCCTTGGGGATCCGGTCGCGGACGTTGAGCGTGACCCCGCCGACGGCGTCGACGAGCTTGCGGAAGCCGTTGAGGTTGACCATCGCGTAGTAGTTGATCTTCAGCCCGAGGATGCCCTCGACGGCCTGCTCGGTCGCCTCGACGCCGGGGTTCGCGACGCCAGTGAACTTGTCCTTGTGGTCGTTGGCCCAGGTCACCAGGGAGTTCAGCTCGCAGTCGTCGCAGTCGTAGCCCTTCGGGAACGACTTCGCCATCGTCGAGCCCTCGGGGAAGGTGAAGTTCTGCATGTTGCGCGGCAGGCCGAACAGCACGGTGCGCCCGGTGTCGGCGTCGATGCTGGCCACCGTGAGGCTGTCGGGGCGCAGGCCCCAGCGGGTCGTGCCCGAGTCCCCGCCGAGCAGCAGCACGTTGTAGCGACCGCCGTGGGCCTGGGTCACCGTGTCGGAAGTGAACATCGTGGCGATGAAGTCGCGCTGCACGGTCACGACGTGCGAGGCGAACAGCAGCGAGCCCGCGACGGCGAAGCACAGGAAGCCGTTGACGCCGACCATGGCCAGGCGCTGCTTCTGCCGCAGCCGCATCGGGTCGCCGAGTCGCCAGGCGTCGAGGAAGAGGAAGGCCCACCCCAGCGCGAGCAGCATCAGGCCGTACTTGATCAGCCCGAGCACGAGCGTGCTGGCCAGCAGCCAGTAGACGAAGCCGGAGAACGCCAGCCCGATCCCGAGCAGCAGCAGCGCGCTCACCAGCAGCCCGCCGACCACGCGCAGCGCGATGCGCCCGACCCGGCGGTTGCCGGCGGCGATCTGGGCCGAGCCGGGCAGCAGCAGCGTCATCGCCATCAGCGTCAGCGCGCGGCGGAAGCGCATCCGTGCGCGGGCCTGGGCGGCCCGACCGACCTGGTCCCACAGACGGTCGCCGGCGGCGGCGTAGGGGAGGTCGAGCGACCCGGGGGTGGAGACGGGTGGCATCGAGGGCCTTCCTGGGTGGAGGTCGGGGCGAAGCCCGGTCAGTATCACCAGTCACATCAGCCACAGAAGAGCCGACGCGCCGCACCGGCCACGATTCGTGGCAGCAGGTAGGTTCGTCGCCATGTCCGAGCGGTCCGAAGGCGGCGGCCCCGACGAGCCCAGGTATGACTGGCTGTACGGCGGCGGGTCCGGCGCGCCCGGCGGCGACCGGCCGGCGCCCGTCGGCGGGCGCCCCGGGTCGCAGTCCGGTCCCCCGACGGACCCCGACGCCACCCGCATGATCCGCACCCAGCCGCGGCCCGGCGGGGAGGCCCGTCCGGCCCCGCGCCCCGCGCCGCCGCTCTCCCCCGAGCCGGCCCGTGGCGGGCGCCGGGGCGGCCGCCTGCGCCGGCCGACGGTCTGGCGCGTGGTCAAGGTCGTCGTCCTGGTGTGGATCGTGTTCCTCGTCGCGGTGCCGTTCTGGGCGTGGTCGAAGGTGGAGAAGGTCGACGCGACGCCGGCCGGGGCCCGGCCCGACCAGCAGCCGGGGACGACGTACCTCCTCGTGGGCTCCGACAGCCGCGCCGGGCTGACCGCCGCCGAGCGCCGCCGCCTCGGCACCGGTGACGCGGGCGGCCAGCGCACCGACACGATCATGCTGCTGCACGTCGGCAGCGGCCCGAACCTGCTGCTGTCGATCCCGCGCGACTCGATCGTGCCGATCCCGGGCCACGGCACGGGCAAGATCAACTCCGCGTTCGCGTTCGGCGGGCCGAAGCTGCTGGTGCGCACGATCGAGCAGAGCACCGGGGTGCGCGTCGACGACTACGTCGAGATCGGGATGGGCGGCGTCGTCAACGCGGTCGACGCCGTGGGGGGCGTGGAGATCTGCACGCCGAAGCGGCTGGTCGACCGGCGCGCGAAGCTGCGGCTGACCAAGGGCTGCCACGACGACGTCAGCGGCGCCACCGCGCTGGCCTACACCCGCAGCCGGCACACCCAGCGCCTCGGCGACATCGACCGGGCGAAGAACCAGCGGGCGGTCGTCAGCCAGGTCGGCAGCAAGGTGAAGTCGCCGATGACCGTGCTCAACCCGTTCCGCTACGTCGCCGTCGCCAAGGCCGGCTCGCAGTCGCTGGTGGTCGGCGAGGGCACGTCGCTGTTCGCGATGGGGCGCTTCGCCTGGGCCATGACCCGCGTGAACGGCGAGGACGGCCTCACCTGCTCCATGCCGATCCGCGACCAGGAGATCCACTGGGACCGCGAGCGGGCGCTGCGGCTGATGGACCTCATCAAGACCGACCAGACCGGCAAGGTCGGCGGGCTGTGCACGCCGACGGGCTTCCCCGCCTGACCGCCTGACCCGGCGGGCGCGGGTGGCACGATCGCCCGCATGAGCGCACCGACGTACGACACCCTGCTGGTCGAGCTCGACGCCGACGGCATCGAGACCATCACGCTGGACCGGCCCGAGGCGATGAACTCGTTCACCCTCGTCATGGCCCGCGAGCTCGAGGCGGAGTTTCGCCGGGTGCGCACCGACGACGACGTCCGTGCCGTGGTCGTCACCGGCTCGGGCAGGGCGTTCTGCGCGGGGATGAACCTCTCGGCCGAGGGCAACGTCTTCGGCCTCGACGAGGACGCCGCCCCCACCGTCGAGGCGCTGCGCGAGCACCTCACCGAGGAGCCCTACCAGTCCGGCGTGCGCGACACCGGCGGCAAGGTCACCCTCGCGATCCACGAGTGCGACAAGCCCGTCATCGCCGCCATCAACGGCGCCGCGGTCGGGATCGGCGCCACGATGACGCTCGCGATGGACGTCCGGCTCGCCTCGACGAAGGCGCGCATCGGGTTCGTCTTCGGCCGCCTCGGCATCGTGCCGGAGGCGGCGTCGTCGTGGTTCCTGCCGCGGATCGTCGGGCTCCAGACCGCCCTGGAGTGGGTGTACGCCGCCGACATCCTGACGCCCGAGGAGGCGCTGGAGGGCCGTCTCGTGCGCTCGGTCCACGAGCCCGACGACCTGCTGCCCGCGGCCCTCGAGCTGGCGCGCCGCTTCACCGCGAACCGCTCCCCCGCCGCTCTGGCGATGGCCCGGCGGCTG
The DNA here is from genome assembly GCA_027562975.1 of Rhynchospora breviuscula. Classification (NCBI taxonomy): domain Eukaryota; kingdom Viridiplantae; phylum Streptophyta; class Magnoliopsida; order Poales; family Cyperaceae; genus Rhynchospora; species Rhynchospora breviuscula. Next base: position 308,815 of record JAMQYH010000009.1, on the reverse strand, counting down.
CTGTACGCCGGCTCCGGCTCCGCCCACCCGGTCGAGGCCCACCGGCGCGACACCCTCGCGATGTGGCACGCCTCGATCGGCGACGGCAAGGAGGGCGTGCGGGCTTTCCTCGACAAGCGGGCGCCGGAGTTCACCGGACGGGCGAGCGAGGTCCCCGACCTGGGGTGAGGCCGGGCGCGGTCCTCGCCGGTTGTCAGGGCGCGACCCGGCGGCCCGCACGCCGTGGCGTCGTACGGTGAACGCATGACTGCCGCCTCGCCCCCGGCCGGCGTCCAGCTGGTGCCCGTCCCCGGCGGCGAGCTGGCCCTCGAGGTGCACGACGGCGACGGGGAGCCGGTCCTCGCAGTGCACGGGATCTCCAGCCAGCGACGACTGTGGACCTGGCTGCGGGCGCAGGCGCCCGAGGTCGGGCTCGTCGCGCCGGACCTGCGCGGGCGCGGCGACAGCGTCGGGGTGCAGGGGCCGTCCTCGGTCCAGCGGCACGCCGAGGACCTCGTGCTGGTGCTGGACCACCTGGGCCTCGAGCGCGTGCACGTGGTCGGGATGTCGATGGGCGGCTTCGTCGCCGTCCACCTCGCCGCGCGGCACCCCGAGCGGGTGCGCAGCCTCGTGCTGGTCGACGGCGGCTTCCCGATGGCGGTCCCCGACGGGCTGACCCGGGAGACCGTGGCCGCGGCGTTCACCGACCGGACCGGGCGGCTCGAGCGCGTGTGGGGCTCCGCCGAGGAGTACCGCGACTACTTCCTGCCCGCCACCGCGCCGCTGCTCGACCCCGGCGACCCGCTGCTGCTGCACTACCTCGCGCACGACCTGTACGAGGGCCGGGTGCGGCTCGACCAGGACGCGATGGTCGCGGACGCGACGTCGGTGTTCTTCGGCGAGACCCCGTGGCGCGGGCTCGAGGTGCCAATGCGGTTCCTGCACGCCGAGTGGAGCACAGGCCGCGGGAGCGCGCCGGCGTACCCGCCCGAGCTGGTCGAGGCGTACGCCCCGCACACCGTCACGACGCGCGCCGTCGAGGGCGTCGACCACGCCGGCAGCATCATGACCCCGACCGGCGCGGCGGCCGTCGCCGCGCTGCTCCGCGAGGCCCGGGAGGACCGATGACCACCACCACCGCCGCCCCGACCACCCTGCTCGAGGCCCTCGGCCGTGAGATCCCCGCGGACCGGCTGGTCACCGACCCCGACGTCGTGGCGTCGCTGGCCCACGACGACGCCGAGTGGGCTCCCGCGGGCACGGCCGCAGTGGCGCTGCGGGCGCGGACCGAGGCCGAGGTCGCCCACGCCGTCCGCACCTGCGCCGACCTCGGCGTCGCGGTGGTGCCCCGCGGCGCGGGCACCGGCCTGTCCGGCGGCGCCAACGCCGTCGACGGCTGCCTCGTGCTCGACCTGTCGCGGATGACGGCGGTCAAGGAGGTCGACCCCGATAACCTCGTCGCCGTCGTCGAGCCCGGGATCGTCAACGACGACCTCAAGGCGGTCGTGGCCGAGCAGGGCCTGTGGTACCCGCCCGACCCGGCCAGCGCCCCCTGGTCGACGATCGGCGGCAACGTCGCGACCAACGCCGGCGGGCTGTGCTGCGTGAAGTACGGCGTCACCCGCGACTACGTGCTCGGGATGCGCGCGGTGATGGGCGGGCCCGCCGGGTACGGCAGCGCCGTGCGGCTGGGGCGGCGTACGGCCAAGGGGGTGGCGGGCTACGACCTCACCGCGCTGATGGTCGGATCGGAGGGCACGCTCGGTGTCGTCACCGAGGTGACGCTGCGGCTGCGGCCCGCCCCGAAGGAGCCGCCGCGCACGGTCGTCGGCGCGTTCTCCTCGCTCGTCGACGCCGGCCGGGCCGTCGCCGAGGCGACCCGTCGCGGCCTGACGCCCGCCGCCTTCGAGCTGCTCGACCGGGCCTGCCTGCGCGCGGTCGAGGACTGGAAGCACCTCGGGCTGGAGGCGGACGCCGAGGCGCTGCTGCTGGCCCGCGTCGACACCCCCGGTCCCAGCGGGGACGAGGAGGCGCAGGCGCTGGTGGCGGCGTACGACGTCGGCGACCCGCTGTTCGCGGTCGTGTCCTCCGACGCCGACGAGGCGGAGGCGCTGTTCGCCGCGCGCCGGCTGGCGTACCCCGCCATGGAGCGGCTGGGGCCGGTCCTCACCGAGGACGTGTGCGTGCCGCGCTCCGCCCTGCCCGAGATGCTGCAGCGCGTGGTCGACGTCTCCGAGCGCCACGGCGTCACGACGGCGACCATCGCGCACGCGGGCGACGGCAACCTGCACCCGCTGCTGATCACCCCTCCCGGAGACGACGCCGCCCGGGAGGCCGCGCAGGCGGCGTTCGAGGAGATGCTGGACGCCGCGATCGGCCTCGGCGGCACGGTCACCGGTGAGCACGGCGTCGGCCTGCTCAAGCGCGACGGGATGCGTCGCGAGCTGGACCCGCTGGCGATCGAGCTCCAGCGCAGCATCAAGCAGAGCCTCGACCCGCTCGGGATCTTCAACCCCGGCAAGGTCCTGTAGCTCTCGCTCGCCGACCGGAGGACCGCGTGCCCGCCACCGCCCTGCCCGAGCTCGCCGAGCAGGCCGAGCGCCTGGTCTCCCTCGGGGTCCACACGCTGGCCGGGCTGTCGGCCGACGGGCTGACCCGCTGTGCCGCTCGCGCGTCGTCGCCGGGCCTGCTCGCGCTCTCCCCCGCTCTCGTCGCACCGTCGGCGCTGGCCCCGCTGCTCCGCCGCGACGGTCGGCCGGGGTTCGTCGTCGAGGACATGACGGACCTCGACGACTTCGCCACCGTCCACGCTGCGGCGCCGCCGGACGCGGCGGCGTACGTCGTGGCGGAGCCGGAGCGGGGCGACGAGATGCGCGGCTGGAGCCCCGACGAGGCGCTGCCGGCGATCCTCGCGCCGGGCCGCAGCCCGCCGAGCGTCGCAGAGGGCATCCACTGGCTGCTGCAGCAGCCGGGGGTCCTCGAGCGCAACCACTGCTTCATGACGATAGGGTCGCGGCTGACGAGACCCGGACGGGCGCCTCGACGCCCGCACCCCGGCGGTGTGGATCAGCAACGGCACCGGCCGCGACGGACCCGCCCGCCGCGGCGCGCCGAAGGTCGGCTGGTGCTGGGCCGGCAACCGCCACACCTGGCTCGGCTTCGCGTCGGCCGCCGGCCGCACCCCTCTGGTGTGAGGCCGGTCGGCGCCCACACTCGCGGGTGGTACGTCGCGCCGACGGGGTCGGCGAGGGTGGCAGGACACCCCACGACGAAGGAGCGCAGATGTCTGACGACGCCAAGGCGGCCAAGGAGCTGGTCGAGACCCTGAAGGACGGCGAGAAGGGCTTCGCTGACGCGGCCGAGAAGCTGCGCGACGAGCACGCCGAGTGGGCCACGACCCTGCAGCGGCTCTCCGAGCAGCGCGCCGAGTTCGGGCGCGAGATCGTGGCGCTCGGTCACGACTACGGCGACGACGTCGACGAGAGCGGCTCGGTCGCCGCGACCGTGCACCGCGGTTGGGTGGCGCTCAAGGACGCGCTCACCGGTGACGACGCCGATGCCGTGCTGAAGGCGGTCGCGACCGGCGAGGACCACGCGGTCTCGGAGTACGAGGACGCCGCGAAGATGGACCTCAGTGACGGCTTCCGCCAGGTCGTCGAGCGCCAGCACGCCGCGGTCGTCTCGGCGCGCGACGAGGTCAAGGCCCTCGCCGGCTGAGCACGTGGGTGCACGTCACGTCCGCAGGACGCGGATCGTCCTCGACCCGCCGGGCGGCCGTTCCACGCGGTAGGACCGGTCGTGCACGAGGGTGTGGTGGCGTGCGCAGAGCAACCGGCCGTTGTCGACGCTGGTCGGCCCGCCGTGCTGCCACGGGTCGTCGTGGTGCACGTGGCACATGCCGGGCGGGCGATCGCAGCCCTCGACGGTGCAGCACCCGTCGCGCAGGGCGATCGCCAGCCGCTGGGCCCTGGTGTGGAACCGGGCCCGGCGGCCGAGGTCCAGCACCTCGGATGCGCCGCCCAGCACGGCCGGCACGATGCCTGCTTCGCACGCCATCCGCCGGGCCGCGGCGGCGGTGATCGGCTCGCCGGTGTCGAGCCAGGCGGGCGCGTCGGCGTCGCCGAGCAGGTCGTCCATCGTCATGGTGACGACCACGGTCGCTGCGAGGCCGCCGCTGGCGGGCAGCTCCTGCTCGGGGTAGTGGGCGACGTACGCCGCGAACGCCTCGCCGAGCCTGCGTGGCGTCGTCACTGCGACCGGCTCGAGCCCCTCGTGGCGGCGGTGGGCCGGTGAGCCGAGCGCCAGCAGCGCACGCTCGAGCATCGCGCCCTCGGCCTCGGGGAGGGTGAACCGGCCGTGGCAGCGGCCGTGCGCGTCGCGGCTCATCGTGAACCGGTGGTCCTGCGCGGCGGCGCGCTCCTCCGCTTCGAGCTGTCGGCGCAGGTGCTCCTCGGCGATCTCCGGCGCGACGACGTCGAGGATGGTTCGCCCGAGCCGACGCAGCCCGACCGCGTCGAAGTCGCCGGCGTGGTGGACGAGCTCCTTCTCCGCCCGCTCGGCGAGCCCGTCCTCGAGGTCGTCGGGCAGCGCGTCGACGGCGGCGACGATCACGCCCACCTGGTCCTCGGCGACCTCGCCGCGAGCCATGGCGGCCCGGGTGACCTCGTGGGCGTCGAGGCGCTCGGCCAGGCCCGCGCGGCGCCGCCCGTCGCTCCTGGTCTGCCTGGTCCGGTGGGCCCACCACACCGACGTGCTCGTCGCCCCCGCTGCCGCCGCGCGGTCGTCGACCTGCGGCGTCGTGAGGATCCGCAGCTCGAGCTCGGTCAGCTGGGCCCGCAGCCGCGAGATGTCGTCGAGGGCGCCGACGAGGTCGTCGGGAGAGGCCGACCACAGCCGGTCGTCGGCGTGCGCGGCGAGGTCCGCCCGCATGCCGGAGACGAGGTCGGTGATCGTGCTCATGGGTCAATCAAAGCCGTCGCCACCGACAGTTTCTGCGCGAATTCCAACGCTGGGGACAAGTCCCGCTCCCGTCCGCGCTGTGGATCGGGAACGGCCATTCTTTCGGCGGGATCGCAGGCGTGCCAGCCGCCGCTGAATATCGACGGCACGCTCGATTTCTGTCCCATCAGCCGCGGTACCCGAGCGCCGCTGGCACGGCTTCCGCGCTGAGCTTCACGCGTGTGTGCACGTCCATGCGGATCTGGGTAGCCGCGAAGCCATGCCTACCGGACCCGTCGGGACATTGGCGACGCCGGTCTCGTGGCCGGGTGCGTCTCCCTCGTTCGTCCGCTCCTGCGGCTGACCACCAGCCGGGGCCAAGTCCCGTGAGCGTCCCTGTCCCGGTGACGACGTCCGGACGGGTCTTGCGAGACCACGTGACCTCGCCGCGGCGCAAATCTGCACTGTTCCCGATAGGGCTTCGTCATTCGGGACGGCTCAATGCCGACAGCCTTGGAAATCGCAGCGCATCTCAAATCGGTTGCGAGTCGGAATCCTCAAGTCTTGAGAGTCAGGCAACCCGCGGGTTCACAATGAGGCCATGAAGAACAACGCCCGCGTGCTTCACGGCAAGGCGTTGTCTTCGATGCGCACGGCGATGACCGCGTTCAACAGTCCGCACGACGAAGGTCGCGCTACGTCCGTCTTGCTTCATCTTCAACATTCGTTCGAGATGTTGCTGAAGGCCGCACTCGCGCAGCAAGACCGCAAAGTCTTCGACAAAAAGACGGGACTGCTGCAGAGATGGGTGACATCTGATCTGTGGTGCCGAGAGGTGCCGCTGGAAGGATGTGCACTGTGCCGAAGCCCTATCCCAGAGAGTTCCGCGAGGACGTGGTTCGGGTCGCGAGGAACCGTGAGCCGGGTCAGCAGCTGAAGCAGATCGCGGCCGACTTCGGGATCTCGGAGTCCTGTCTGACGAACTGGCTCTCGCGGGCCGATGTCGAAGACGGCATCAAGACCGGGACCACCACCGCAGAGCACGCCGAGCTGCGCGAGGCGAAGAAGCGGATCCGGCTGCTCGAGCAGGAGAACGAGGTCCTGCGCCGCGCGGCTGCCTATCTATCGCAGGCGAACCTGCCGGGAAAATGATGTACCCGCTCGTGCGTGAGCTCGCCGCCGACGGGATCCCCGTCGCGGTGTCGTGCCGGGTCTTGAAGCTCTCGCGCCAGCCCTACTACCGCTGGCTCGCTGCACCCGTCAGCGACGCCGAATTGGTCGCGGCGCATCGGTCGAACGCGTTGTTCGATGACCACCGTGACGATCCGGAGTTCGGCTACCGGTCCTCCTCGACGAAGCCATGGCGGTCGGTGAGGTGATGGCAGCGCGGACCGCGTGGCGCCTCTGCTCTGAGCAGGGGTGGTGGAGCCGCTTCGGCAAGAAGCGTGGCACCAAACCGGGTCGGCCCGGACCGCCGGTCCACGACGACCTCGTGAAACGCGACTTCACCGCCAAGCGGACCAACGAGCTGTGGTTGACCGACATCACCGAACACTGGACCGGTGAGGGCAAGCTCTACCTCTGCGCGATCAAGGACGTCTTCTCGCACCGGATCGTGGGCTACTCCATCGACACTCGGATGAAGTCACGGCTGGCGGTCGCCGCCCTCGACTCAGCAGTCGCGCAACGACACGCTGACGACATCGACCCGGCTGGCTGCGTGGTCCACTCAGACCGAGGCTCGCAATTTCGCAGCAGGAAGTTCGTTCACGCTCTCAACGCCCACGGCCTGGTCGGATCGATGGGCAAGGTCGGCGCCTGCGGCGACAACGCCGCCATGGAGAGCTTCTTCTCGCTGCTGCAGAAGAACGTCCTCGACCGCCACGCCTGGGCCACCCGCGAGCAGCTAAGGATCGCGATCGTGACCTGGATCGAGCGGACCTACCACCGCCGCCGACGCCAGGACTCGCTGGGCCGATTGACCCCCATCGAGTACGAGACCATCATCGCCACACCGGCCACCCAGGCCGCCTAACCCGAACTGTCACCTAATCGTGCAGCAGTCCCGGAGATGGACTGTCGCGATAGTCGCGGGACGTTGCGAGTCGCCCCGAGCACTGTCCCGCAAGCCGATCCCCTTCTGGCCTCAGCCTCCTTCGGACGTGACCCGACAGGGCCGACGGCCCAGATATCCAGAGAGCCGCTCGAGTCGAGCGCGGTGATGCTAGTGACTTCCCCTGCACACGCGGTGGCCGATTCCCCCGGCCTCGGTGACGACGGAATCGTTATAGCCCTGGATCACGAGATCAACCGCGCGGCCCTCCAAGCTCTTGGTCAGCTCGATGAAGGAGGCGCCGTCCTCGTACCGCACGCGTGGCTGACCCGACCACCCCATCGTCATCAACTGTGTCGCGATGGTCGCCATCGCAACGTCAGCTGTGCCGTCAGGAGTCTCGAGCGGGTCGAGGTTGGTGTTTCCGTGGCTCGCTCGGGTCAACGCCCATACGCGTGAGGCTGAGGGCTCGAACACCTCACCGCTTTCGGAGCCGCACCCGACTGAGATGGCTCGTCCGGTGGGTCGTGTGGCGTTCGGGGTCGTGACCCGGTTGAGGTCGGCGGCGACAGCTGACATGCGCCGAAGCTCGACTGCATGAGCCGCCGGGTCCTCTATCGGATCGAGTGGCGCGTAGAGCCGACCCCGAAACAGGTAAAGCCCGCCCGCTGCGATCGCGCACACCGCGAGCACCGAGGCGACCTTCTGAACCCGTCTTGTCCGCACTGCTCCATTCTGTCAGCCCCATGCCACCGCCGTTGCTCAAGCCGACATTCTGGAGAATGGAGGTCTGACCACACCGGTGCTTGCGGCGGGCCGAAGGTTCACGGGGGTAGAGCAAACGGTTAGCGGCGACTCCGAGACCGGCGGCATGCTTTCGCGCATGCAGGTGGCGCCGTCGCCGGATGGGGATCGCTCTACGGTGGCGCCAGCGCGGCATACGTTGTGGGCGTGGACGGCTCGAGCGAGGAATGAACAGTGCCCTGGCAACTCACGCTGATGTGGGAGCACACCGTCGACTGGCCGTAGTAGCGGGAAGACAGTCCAGACGACGACACCGAATACCTCGCGATCTCGTTGATCCCGAGTCGGGCGACGTGTGTGGTGACATTCTGTCTCAGTGGAGAACAATGATTCGACACGCCGCGCGGATGTCCCGCTGCTGCGCGGGCGATCAACTCGCTCCGTCGGTGTCCGAGCATGAGGGGGCTCGCCGCGTGGGCGGTGCCCGGCGTTGCCGCGCTGCTTGCCCTGAGCTCGTGCGGCTCAGACGAGGGGTACGCCTGCACCACCATGGGTGGGGGCAACATGTTCGTTGTCTCCGTCGATCCGGCTGTACGCGCGACCCTGAGTTCCTTGCGGGTCGAGTTGTGTCAATCGGGCCGGTGTCGGCAAGTCGCCTTTCCGGCCTCCCCGCCCAAGGAGCCCGGCGTCCTGAGCAGAGATGTGTCGCTGAACGGCGACACCTCGAGCACTTACGCGATCCGGTTTGAGGCTCTCGGCGAGGGGCTCAAGTTCGACACGAGGACCCGTGTTGTCGTACTCGGCTTTTCCCCGCGGAAGGACCTGACGGTTCGCCACGCCGAAGCCTTCGAGTTCGACCGCTATTACCCGAACGGCAAGGGGTGCCCCGACGGCCCGTTCTTGAGCCACCGAACTCTTGTAACAGCCAAAGACCGAGTCAGTTGACCTAGAAGTCGACACCGAGAACCTCGCTGGCTCGCGCGTTTCAATGGTCGATCGTCACGCGGAGCGTGGCCCGGTGAGGGATCGGCTGGTGACACGACCCCTTAGCCGTGTGTGTGTACAGTGTGTGTTGTGACTCGGCTGAACGTCTATCTCCCGGACGACCTGGCCGCTGAAGCCAAGACCGCGGGTTTGAACCTTTCCGCGGTCACGCAGGAAGCGGTCAGACGGACCTTGGCCGAGCGCTCCACCGACGCCTGGCTCGCCACGGTGGCCACTACTGCCTCGACTGCAGGAGTGCCCCATGACCGCGCTCTCGAGGCGCTCGATGCCGCGCGCGACGAGTCCTCGACGCGCCATGGCTGAGGTGGTCGTCGACGCCTCTGCGATGGTAGATCTGCTGCTCGGCAACGAGCTGGGTGAAGCCGTTCGTCGACGACTCACGGGTCACGCGATGCACGCCCCTGCTCACCTCGACGCCGAGGTGCTCTCGGCGATGGGTCGACTGCACCGTGCCGGTGACCTCGAGGCCGACACGGTCGAGGCGAGGATCCGTGACCTCGTCGCTGCACCGCTGCATCGCCACGACGTGAGTGACCTGCTTGTCGGCTCGTGGGCGCGTCGTCTTCAGCTTCGGTTGGTCGACGCCGTGTACGTCGAGCTGGCCGTCTCGCGTGACGCTCCGCTGGTCACCACCGACCGGCGGCTCCGCAACGCTCCTCAGGCTGACGTGGTCGGCGCCTGACCTGCTCGTCACCCGCGGATCCGGGTGTCTGGCCTCGCCGGTGCGGGACCGGTGACTGGGAACGACCGCGGCGACCCTGATGAAAGCGTGCCGGGGTGCCGCCGAACGTCGGAGGGTAGTGGCCAACGAGCTGCTGAGCCGGCTCGTTGGTCCCGCACACAGTCGAGAGAACGACAGAACAGACAGGGTCCGAGCCGCGGATCGATGTCGTCGCCGTCTCGCGCAGACGGCCTCAGCCGCGAGTGACCGCCTCGACAACGGCCTCGACCGCAGCCGGGTCGAACACGATCGTGTAGTGGTTCGTCCCCGGCACCAGCGAGACCTCCAGCAGCGGCTGCTCCGCGGCCGCGGCCTCGACGACGGCCTCGGGGAGCAGCCCGCCGGGCTGGTCGAGGAGACCGCGCTCGACGCACAGCAGGCGCGCGGGGACGGAGAGGTCGCGTACGGCGGCCGCGATCTCGTCGCCGCGCGTCAGCAGCTCGCGCCCCGCCACTCGTACCGCGTCCAGCACGGCCCGCGGGCGGACCTCGCCGTCCGCACTCGCCAGCGCGTCGTAGCGGGCGTAGGCCTCGACGGCGTCGGTCCAGTACGGCCCCAGCGCCGGGTGGGCGCGGAAGACGTCGACGTACGCGTCCTCGTCGGGGTAGGTCTGCGTCAGCCGCTCGAGCGCCGGCCCGAGGGTCGCGGCGAGCAGCTCGTCGACGTCTGCGCCCGGCGGCACCGGGACGGCGAGGCCGCCGTCGAGCAGCACCAGCCGCTCGACGAGGCCGGGGAAGTCGCGCTCGACGCCGACGGCGACGTACGCCCCGAGCGAGTGGCCGGCGAGCACCCGCGCACCGGTGGCGCGGACGACGGCGGCGACGTCCGCGGCCAGCCGCTCGGCGTCGTACGGCGGACCGAGCTCGCGCGAGTGCCCGCGCCCGCGCAGGTCCACCGCGACCAGCGACCAGTCGTCGGGCAGCGCCTCGCCCACGGCGGTCCAGGACGCGGCGTTGGCGGTGATGCCGTGCACCGCGACGCAGACCTGCTCGCCGCTCCCCCACCGCAGCGCCCGCAGGGTGCCGCCGTCGACGGCGACGTCGAAGGGCCGGGGGCCGCTCATCGCAGCGTGCGGGCGAAGAGCGCCTCGAGCTCGCGGAACATCCGCTCGGCGCCGGCCTCCTGGTACATCGAGGTGTCGGCCATCGTGTAGCCGTGCGGGGCGTCCGGGTAGACCTCGTTGCTCGCGGTCAGCCCGGCGGAGGCGAGCGCCTCACCGAGCGCGGCGACCGCCTCCGGCGGCATCGAGGAGTCGTGGTCGGCGTGTCCGTAGACGAACTCGGCGCGCGCGTCGGCGAGCTTGGCGTGCGGGCTCTGCGGGTCGTCGGTGACCAGCCCGCCCCCGTGGAACCCGCCCACCGCGGCGACCTCGTCGGGGTGGTGGGTCGCCGCCCAGGTGGCCAGGCGCGCGCCCATGCAGTAGCCGGTGACGCCCAGCGGTCCCTCACCGACGCCGTCCAGGCCGCGCAGGGTGGTGAGGTAGTCGCCGAGGTCGGCGACCGCACGGTCGGGGGTCAGCTGCTCCATCCGCGGCCCGATGCCGGCGAAGAACGCCTCGCGCGCCCCCTCCTTCGTCAGGTCGTCGCTCGGGCTGGTCTCGGCCGCGGTGCCCGCGCGGTAGAAGACGTTGGGGGCGAGGACGACGTACCCCCACGACGCGATGCGGTCGGCCATCGTCGCGATCTGCGGCCGGAGCCCGATCGCGTCGATGCACAGCAGCACGCCGGGACCGGAGCCGGACGCGGGGCGGGCGACGTACGCCTCGGCGGTGCCGTCGGCGGCGGGGACGTCGGTCAGGTCGGTGAGCTGCTCGAGTGCCATGCCCGTGACGTTAGCCCCGCCGCCGAGAGCGGCTCAGGCCGCCTCGGGGGCCCGCAGCAGCTCGCCGCTCCAGGTGTGACGCGCGGTGCGGACCGCGACGGTGGCCCAGGCACCGACCAGGCCGGCGTACAGCAGCGCCGCGGCGACGACGAGGAAGTCCGCGCCGGTGGCGACCGCGAGGCCCGAGGTGCCGGTGACGACGGTCCCGACGGGGAACGTGAAGCTCCACCAGGTCAGCGAGAACGGCATCCCGGCGCGCACCGTGCGCACCGTGATCGCCCCGGCCAGCGCCAGCCAGAGCATCGCGAAGCCCCACATCGGCACGCCGTAGATCAGGCCCATCGCGCGGAAGGCGGTGCCGTACGGCGCCGGCAGGATCCCCGGCGCGCTCCGGCCCAGCGTGTGCGCCGCGGTGATCGACTGCCCGAGCGGGCCGAGCACGATCCACAGCGTCGGCACGGCGGCAGCGGCCCCGACCTTGTGGTGCACCAGGCGGCTGTAGAGCAGCGTGATCAGCACCAGCGAGATCACGATGGTCAGGCCGAACATCATCGTGCAGGCCAGCTGCAGCGCCAGGCGCGGCTGCCCGGCGGGCACGTGCGGAAGCAGCAGCGGCCCGGTGGCCGCCGAGACCATCGGCGGCACGACGGGCATCAGCCAGCCGCCGAAGGCCGAGTCGGCCCGCACCTCGTGCCGGGTCATCGCCTGGTACGGCACCGCGACCGCGGTCCACAGACCGAGCAGCGTCCCGGCGCTCCAGAGCACGGCGTCGACCGCGACGGCGGCGGTGAGCCCGACGACCGGAACGCCGACCAGCAGCGCCCCGGCGCCGACGGTCATCAGGCCCATCGCGGGCGCGCCGTAGAAGTGGGACATGACCGGGTCGTGCAGGTGGGCCTTCGCCTGCTCCGTGTGCCTGATCCAGTGCGAGGCGGTCATCGCCAGCAGCACGACCAGCCAGACGGTGTCGAGCACCCAGACCCCACGGGCGGCGGTGAGCAGCCCGGGCAGGCGGTCCAGCACGGCGGGAGGCAGGGTCGCCGCGGCGTTGGCCACGATGCCGGTGCCCATCACGGACGCGTACCAGTTCGGGCTGACGTAGCCGTCGGGCGACTGCCCGCCGAGCCGGGCGAAGGGGCGGGTGCGGCGGAGCACGGTGTGCTCCCGGTCGAGCGTCGCGCTGGTCATGTCCCCGACGATGCCGTCGCACGGAGCGGTGGGGAAGACGGCTCGTCCCTGTGCAGGCACAGGCGCATCCTGTGTTCAGGCTATGGTTGCGCCTGTGGCCCAGGCACCCGACCGCGTCCCCGACCGGGCCGGCCTGCGGCTGCTCGTCGCCGTTGCCCGGACCGGGTCGATCGGTGGCGCGGCCCGCGAGCTGGCCGTCACCCAGCAGTCCGCCTCCGAGCGGCTGCGGGCGGTCGAGGCGCAGGTCGGCCTCACGCTCGTACGCCGCGGCGCCCGCGGGTCGAGCCTGACCGACGCCGGCGTGGTGGTCGTCGAGTGGGCCTCGCGGCTGCTCGAGCTGAGCGAGGAGATCGAGCACGCCATCGCCGGGCTGCGCTCCGAGCGCAGCCGCGAGCTGGCGGTCTGGTCCTCGATGACCGTGGCCGAGAGCCTCCTGCCCCGCTGGCTCGTGCTGCTGCGCCGGCGCCAGGAGCGCGAGGGGCACACGCCGTCGACGACCAGCCTGAACGCCGCCAACTCGGCCCGCGTCGTCGAGGCGGTCCGCGACGGGCGCGCACACGTCGGCTTCGTCGAGGGCGCGCACGCGCCCGACCACGTCCGCTCGGTCGAGCTGGGCCGCGACGAGCTGGTGCTCGTCGCCGCGCCCGGGCACCGCCTGGCCCGCCGTCGTACGCCGGTGCCGGCGGGCGAGGTCGCGGGCCTCGACCTCACGAGCCGCGAGCGCGGCTCGGGCACCCGCGACGTCGTCGACGCCGCCTTCGCGGCCGCCGGCGCCGAGCCCGCTCCCCCGGCCGTCGAGCTGAGCACCGCGGCCGCGGTGCGCGAGTCGGTGCGCGCCGGCAGCCCTCCGGCGTTCCTCAGCCGCCGCTCCGTGGAGCGCGACCTCGCCGCCGGGCAGCTGGTGCAGGTGCCGACCGCCGGCCTGGAGCTGCACCGCAGCTTCCGCGCCCTGTGGGCCGGGTCGGCCGAGCCGCCCGCGGGCCCGGTGCGCGACCTGGTCGCGATCGCGCGCACGCACTGCTGACTACCGTGGACCCATGAGCCGGTGGCAGGACCCCGACGCGGTCGACCTCATGCTCGACGAGTGCCAGACGTGGGCGGTGGTCGGGCTGTCCGGCGCCCCCTCGCGCCCGGCGTACGGCGTCTCCGCCGAGCTGCAGCGCCGCGGGAAACGCGTCGTGCCGATCCACCCGGACGCACCGACCGTGCACGGTGAGCAGGGGTACGCCCGCCTCGCCGACGTCCCGTTCGACGTCGACGTGGTCGACGTGTTCCGGCGCTCGGAGCAGGCCGGGCCCTTCGCCGACGAGGCCGTGGCGATCGGGGCGCGCGGGGTCTGGTTCCAGCTCGGGGTCACCGACGAGGAGGCCTACGAGCGGACCCGGGCCGCCGGGCTGGTCATGGTGATGGACACCTGCCCGGTCATCGAGTGGGGCCGGCGTGGCTGACGGCGGCGGTACGGGGGCGCCCGGCGGCGACCTGCGGGTCCCACCCGGCCCCGGGCTGCCGCAGGGCCTGGTCGTCCCGGGCACCGAGCTGACCGAGCGGTTCTCCCGCTCCTCGGGCCCCGGCGGCCAGTCGGTCAACACCGCCGACTCGCGCGTCGAGCTGGCCTGGGACGTCGCCGCGTCGGACGTCGTCACCGACGCGGAGAAGCAGCGCCTGGCCGCCGCCCTCGGCGCCGACCCGGTGGTCGTCACCGCCTCCGAGCACCGCTCCCAGCACCGCAACCGGGTCGCGGCGCGCGAGCGCCTGGCCGCCCGGGTGCGCGAGGCCCTCGCCCCGCCCCCGCCGCGCCGGGTCCCGACCAAGCCGAGCAAGGGCTCCCAGCGGCGTCGTCTCGACGCGAAGACCCGTCGCGGCACCACCAAGGCGCTGCGCGGGCGGGTGCGCGACTAGCGCCCCGTCCTGCGTCGGCCCGTGCCTGCCCCCGCCCGGTCCGGCGCCATCACGCAGCACCGCAGCAGCAGCCAGGCCGACACCTGCACCACGACGAGGACCACGGCGAGCAGCCCGGCGTGGCGCTCGACGAGCGCACCGGCGAGGGCCCCGCCGACCAGAGCGCCCACGCCCTGCACGGCGGCGAAGACGCCGTACGCCGTGGCCCGGCGGTGCGCCGGCACGAGGTCGGCGACGTACGCCTTCGCGGTGGAGTCGACGACACCGGTGGCGGCGCCCCAGGCCACGACCCCGACGAGGACCGGTCCGAGCCCCGCGCCGAGGACGGTCAGCGGGACCACGGCGACGAGGGGCGGTACGAGCAGCAGGACCCTCCCGCCGATCCGGTCGAAGACGTGCCCGGTGCCCAGCGCAGCGACGGCACCGACGGCCATGGCGAGCGCGTAGACGAGCGGCACGGCGGCCGGCGCGACCACGCCGTCGCGCACCAGCCGGTAGGAGATGACGCCGTACGTCATCAGCCCGGCAGTCGTCAGCGCGGCCGCTGCGGCGAAGACGTGGAAGTCGCGCGGGAGGTCGCGGCCGACGGCCGCGGACCCCAGCGTCGCGAGCGCGCCCCGCGTCGCCGGTTGCGCGCCGGTGTCGGCCTCCCCGTGAGCCGGGTCGGGCAGCGGGGCGCGACGGCGCAGCTGCGCGAGCAGCAGCAGGCTGAGAGCACCGGGAACCGCGAGCAGCGCGAACCCCGGCCACAGGACGCCGGTGAGGGCGGCCGTGGCAGCGAGCAGGAGCGGGCCGGCGAACGCGCCGACCTGGTCGAGCGCCTTATGGACCCCGAACCCCCTGCCGCGCCCGGTCGCGGTCGCCATGCGCGCGAGCAGCGCCGACTTGGCCGGGCTGCGCACCGCCTTGCCGGTGCGCTCGAGCAGGATCAGCACCGCCGCGACGGCCACTCCGGCGCTCCCGACGAAGGGGGCGACCGCCAGCAGCGGCACGCTCACGGCGGTGAGCGCGTAGCCCGCGACCGTGAGGCGCCAGTGGTGGCGGCTGCGGTCGGCCCACACCCCCGTGCCGAGCCGCAGCACGAGGGCCACGGCCTCCCCGGCGCCGGTCACGACGCCGACGGTCAGCGCGGAGGTCCCGAGACCCGCCAGGTACGCCCCCGACACCGAGCGCATGCCCTCGTAGACCATGTCGGCGGCCAGGCTGACCACGCCGAAGGCCACGACGCAGCGCCAGGGCGACCAGACCCGCGCCGCGCCCGGCACGGGTCTCTCGCCGTGCGAGGCGGGCGAGCCGCTCAGAACAGCGCGGAGGCCAGGGCGCGGCGACCGGCGAGCACCCGCGGGTCGTCGTTGCCGACGGCGGCGAAGAGGCCGAGCAGGTGGTTGCGGGCCCGGTCGCGGTCGGCCTCGGTGGTGCGCCGCACGACGTCGACGAGGCGGGTGAAGGCGTCCTCGACGTGTCCGCCGAGCAGGTCGAGGTCGGCGACCATCGTCTGCGCCTCGACGTCGTCGGGGGCGGCCGCGGCCGCGGAGCGGGCCTGGTCGAGGTCGACGCCCTGGGTGCGCTGCAGCACGCGGGCCATGGCCAGGCCGGCGGCGGCCTCGCTGTCGGAGGGGTTGGCGTCGACGAGCCGCTGGTACTCCGCGACGGCGCGGTCCACGTCGCCGGCGGCCAGCGCGTCCTGGGCCGGCGCGTAGCGCGGGTCGAGCTCGGGCTCGCCCGACTCCTCGTCGACCGGCCCGGCGCCGCTGCGCGGCTGGTGCCGGCCGGTGAAGCCCTGGGTGGCCAGCTGGGTGAAGACCTGGTCCAGCGCGGTGCGCAGCTCGGCCAGGGGGACGGCGTCCTGGAACAACGGCACCGGGCGGCCCTGCGCGACGAGCGCCACCAGCGGCACGGACGGGATCTGCATCGCCTGGGCGATCTGCGGGGAGGCGTCGACGTCGACC
Organism: Rhynchospora breviuscula; assembly: GCA_027562975.1. NCBI lineage: Eukaryota > Viridiplantae > Streptophyta > Magnoliopsida > Poales > Cyperaceae > Rhynchospora > Rhynchospora breviuscula. Next base: position 292,518 of record JAMQYH010000009.1, on the reverse strand, counting down.
CGGCCGAGCAGGAACTTGCCCTCGTACTCGTTGGACAGCGTCTGCAGGTCGTCGGCCAGCTGCACGCTCTGCGGCGAGCGGGAGCCGGAGAAGAACGCGAGCACCACCGGGGCGCTCATCGAGCTCTCGAGGACGCCCTGGAAGTTCTGCTCGTCGACGGTGACGCTGTACGCGCTGCTGGTCCCGGCCGGAGCGCCCGCACCGCCCGCCGGCTGCGCCGGGCCCTGGGCCAGGCCGGAGAGGTCGACGGCGCCGGGACGGGAGAACTGCTGCTCGCTCATGGGCCCCATCGTGCCCGACCCGGCGCGCGGCTCAGTCCTCGGGCACCTCGTGCACCGCGGCCTCCTCGGCGCTGGCACCCGCGCCGTCGATGCCGACGTCGGTGGCGTCCACGTCCTGGCTCTCGACGACCGTCGAGCCCTCGTCGGCCACCAGGCGGCCCGAGCGCTCCTCGCCGACCTCGCCGTCGTCGAGGACGTCGACGTCGGAGACCTTCGCGGCCTCGGCGTACGGGTCGGGCTCCGGGACCTCCTGGGCCAGGCGCTGCTCCATGTCCTCGCCCATGGCCTCCTCGAGCGGGGTGTTGCCGTAGCCCTGCGCGGCCGACCACTTCTCCGGCGGCGAGTACCCCTCGTCGAGCGGCTCCGTGAGGCCCCGGTCGTCGCTCATCGACTCCCCGTCGCCCTGGGGCTGGTCCTCGGCGTCGACGGAGTAGGTGCCGTAGGAGTCGTTGTCGTCGGTGTTGTCACCGGGCTCGATCGAGGAGTCAGTCATGACCCCAACCGTAGTCACCGGCGACCGCACCTCCGCCCCCTCACCCGAAGGGAGGGACCCGCGCGGGGGTCTTGCCCGCCGGGCGAGAATGGGTCGCGTGAACACCAGCGCGCTCACCCACCGCCCGGCCCGGCCGACGTCCTCGATCCTCGGCCTCGTCGTGGCCGGCGCGCTGGTGGCCCTGGCCGCCGGGGTGGGCGGTCTCGCGGCCTCCTCGGCCGGGTCGACGTACGAGGGCCTCGAGCAGCCGCCGTGGGCTCCCCCGTCGTGGCTCTTCGGCCCGGTGTGGACCGTGCTCTACGTCCTCATCGCGATCGCCGGCTGGCTCGTGTGGCGCAAGTACGGCCTGTGCCGCGCGGTCGTCCTGTGGGGCGTCCAGCTGGTGCTCAACGCGCTGTGGACGCCGATCTTCTTCGGTGCCGGGCTCTACACCCTCGCGCTGGTCGAGATCGTGCTGCTCGACCTGGCGGTGATCGCCACCATCGCGCTGTTCGCCCGCCGCGTGCCGCTGGCCGCGGCGCTGATGGCGCCATACCTCGCGTGGACGCTGTTCGCCACCGCGCTGAGCGCCGCGATCGTCACCCTCAACTAGCCGCGGGCCCGCTGCCCGAAGACCAGTCGGAACGGCTCGGCGGCGAAGGTGAGCAGCGGCCGGCGACCGGCGAGGAAGCCGAGGGCACCGTCCGCGTCGAAGGTCCACCGCGCCCGCCCCACGGCGGGCCGCACGCTGCCCGCGACGCGCGTCTCGACCGGGCGGCCGTCGCGCCCCTGGAGGAGCCGGAAGACCAGCGGCACCCGCAGCGCCAACCGCGCCGGTAGTCCGCGCGGGCGCACCCGCACCGCACCGAGGCCGGGGGCGGCGTACCTCCCGGGCGTGCGCTCGAAGTCGGCGAGGTCCTTCGGGATCGCCCACAGCTCGCGCCCGCCGTCGCGCGAGGCCGGCGAGTCCACCCAGATCCGGGTGATGCACACCCGGGGGCGCAGGCCCCGCCGGACGAGGACCGTCGCCATGACCTCGTCGTAGACCAGCGGGCTGGGCTCCTCGTAGGAGAAGAAGGCCGCGGCGACGACACTGCGACCGAGCACGCGCACGACCCGGGCGCCGGGCGCGTCCGGCTCGGGCCCGGCGCCGGCCGGCAGCAGCCACACGCCGACGACGCAGCGGCCGGTCAGGTGCCACGGCTCGGGCGGGTAGCCGCTCACGCGGCACCGCCCTGGTCCCGCACCAGCAGGACGAGCACCTCGGTGAGGGTGCGGTGCGCCTCCTCGCGCGACAGGGCGGCGTGCTGGCGCCACTCGCGGCAGGTCGCCTTCACCATCGGCGCGAAGCAGCGCAGCCGCACCCGTAGCGCCGGGTCGTCGGCGAGGCCGAGCGCGTCGAGCACGAGCCGCGCGGCACGGTCGTCGGCCTCGTCGACCAGCCGCTGCACGTCGGCGTCACCGCGCAGCGTCGCGGTGCCGCTGGCGTTCACCCAGTCCTGCCCGTACGTCGTCGCGGCGTCCAGGATCGCGCCCACCGCGGCCCCGGCCCGCTCGGGCAGCGGCAGCGCGGACAGGTCGCCGAGCATCTCGCGCGGCATCGTCACCGACTCCCGCACCACGGTGAGGAACAGGGAGCGCTTGGACCCGAAGTAGTGGTTGAGCAGCCCCCGGGCCACCCCGGCCGCGGCGGCGAGCTCGACGGCGGAGACCTGCTCGTAGGGGCGCTCGGCGTACAGCCGGCGGGCGGCGTCGAGGATCTGGCGCCGCCGCGCCTCGGGGTCCAGGCGCGTGCCGGCGGGGGTCGGGCCGGCAGCCGTCGTGGTCGGGGGCACGGCGTCATCGTGCGGGGCTTATTGGCAGGGTGTCAACAAGGTCGTAGGGTCACGCTCGTGGCTCACGACTACGACGTCCTGGTGATCGGCTCGGGCTTCGGCGGCAGCGTGGCGGCGCTGCGGCTGACCGAGAAGGGCTACCGCGTGGGCGTCCTGGAGGCGGGACGGCGCTTCGCCGACGAGGACCTCCCCCGCACCTCGTGGGACCTGCGCCGCTACCTCTGGGCGCCGTGGGCGCGCTGCTTCGGGATCATGCGGGTCACCCTGCTGCGCGACGTCCTCGTCGCCAGCGGCACCGGCGTCGGCGGCGGCTCGCTGGTCTACGCCAACACCCTCTACGAGCCGGGCGACGCGTTCTTCCGCGACCCGCAGTGGGCCGGCATCACGGACTGGAGGGCCGAGCTGAGCCCGTGGTACGCCCAGGCCAGGACGATGCTCGGCGTCGCCACCTACCCCGGGCGCACCCCGGCCGACGAGCACATGGCCGCCCTCGCCGAGGAGTACGGCGTCGGCGACAGCTTCCACCCGGCCGAGGTCGGCGTGCTGTTCGGCGAGCGCCCCGGCGAGGAGGTCGCCGACCCCTGGTTCGGCGGCGCCGGCCCGGCGCGGCGCACCTGCCTGGACTGCGGCGCGTGCATGACGGGGTGCCGCCACAACGCGAAGAACACGCTGGTGAAGAACTACCTCCACCTCGCCGAGCAGGCCGGTGCGCAGGTGCTGGCGATGACGACGGCGTACGACGTGCGGCCGCTGCGGCCTCGCGGCGCCGCCGAGGAGGGGTACGCCGTCCGGGTGCGGCGCACCGGCAGCCCGTGGCGCCGGCGGACCATCACCGCCGGGCAGGTGGTGCTGGCCGGCAACGCGCTGAACACCCAGGCCCTGCTGCACCGGATGCGGCGTACGTCGCTCCCCCGGCTCTCCCCGCGCGTCGGCGAGCTCAGCCGGACCAACTCCGAGGCGGTGCTGACCGCCCGCTCGACCGACCCGGCCGCCGACTGGACCCCGGGCGTGGCGATCACGTCCTCCTGGCACCCCGACGAGGTGACCCACGTGGAGCCGGTGCGCTACGGCCACGGCTCGAGCGCGCTGTCGCTGATCAACGCCGCGCTCGTCGACGGCGGCTCGCAGGGCTCGCGCTGGCGCGCGGTGTGGGCGGAGTACCGCCGCATCGGCCTGCGCCGAGCGCTGCGGCTGCACGCGCCGCGCCGGTGGGCCGAGCAGTCGATCGTGGTGCTGGTGATGCAGTGCCTGGACAACTCGATCACCACCCGGCTGCGGCGCCGCCCGCTGCGCGGCATGACCAGCCGGCCCGGCGTGGGGCTGCCGAACCCGTCGTGGATCCCGGTGGCCAACAAGGTCGCGCGCGACCTCGCGCAGCGCATCGGCGGCACCGCGGGCGGGTCGGTGGCCGAGCTGGCCGGCATCCCGATGACCGCGCACTTCATCGGCGGATGCGTCATCGGCGAGACCCCCGAGACCGGCGTCGTCGACCCCTACCAGCGGGTCCACGGCTACCCGGGGCTGCACGTGACCGACGGGTCGGCGATCACCGCCAACCCCGGCGTCAACCCGTCGCTGACCATCACCGCGCAGGCCGAGCGGGCGGTCGCGCTGTGGCCCAACCGCGGCGAGGCCGACCCACGCCCGGCGCAGGGCGAGCCGTACCGCGTCGTGGCGCCGGTCGCTCCGCACCGCCCGGCCGTCCCCGACCACGCCCCCGCGGCGCTCAGGACTCCGGTCGACCTGCCCCTGCCTGCGGTCCGTGACCGGGCGAAGGACCGGTACCCAGCCCCGCAGACGAGCGGTGCACCAGCTCCTGGATCGTGAGGTCGAGCTGCTTCGGGTGCGGGAGGAAGTAGAGCTCGCGCATCCCCTGGTCCTGCGCGGCGTTCTCGAACACGAAGTGCCCGTAGCCCAGCAGCAGCCCGAGCGGCGGGCGGGTGAGCGTCGTGTCGAGCACCTTGCCGATCGGCATGGTGGCCACGGAGCGGCTGAACACGCCCTGGACGCGCAGCACCCGCATGTTGGTGAGGATCAGCCGGTCCGCGCTCTCGCGCAGGCAGGCGTACGCCGCCCACGCCAGCAGCACGAGCCCCAGCAGGCTCAGCGGCGTCGACCCGCTGCCCGCGAAGGCCGCGCCGGTGAACGCCGCGACGCCGAGCACCGCGACCAGCACCGGCTTGGTGTAGACGACCCAGTGGTGCCCGACGTCGGCCACCAGCACCTCGTCGAGGCGGCGCAGAACGCGCTCGGAGACGGCACGGGTCTGCCACGAGCGCAGCGCGCGTCGCAGCCCCACCGGCTCAGGCCGTCAGGGTGCGGATGAACTGCTGGAGCGCGTCGAAGAGCTTCTGCAGGCCCTCCCAGATCGCGCCCGCCCCGTCGCGCGTGAAGGAGGCCAGCCCGGTCGGGTCGGTGAAGAGGTAGAACCCGATGAAGACGACGACCACGAGGGCCACGCCCTTCTTCAGAGCGGCATCCATGGGGGAAGACCTTCCGGGAGGCGAGCACGGGGGAAGTCCGGACACTCCTTCCTAGCACCATCAGCCCCACCCGTCACGAAGGCGCGCGGCGGGGGCTCAGCGCGCGGTGAGGTCCGTGCCCGCCTCGGCGAGCAGCCGGTCGGCGGCGGCGTACGGGTCGCACTCGCCGCGCGCGACCTGCTCGGCCAGGTCGTCGAGCACGTCGTGCCGGCTGCTGGCGCGCCACTGCGCGCGCAGCGTCGTGGTGGCGATCGCCTCGACCTCGTCGCGGCTGCGGCGGACCCGGTGCCGCTCGAGGTCGCCCCGCTCCTCGAGCCACGCCCGGTGCGCGGCCAGGGCCTCGGCCACCTCGTCGAGGCCCCTGCCCTCGCTGGCCACGGTGGCGAGCACGGGCGCGCTCCACCGCCCGTCGCCGCTCGTGGCGGCGGTGCCGGCGTCGCGCTCGGACTGGCGCAGCATCGTGCGCAGGTCACGGCGCACCTCCTCGGCGCCGTCGCGGTCGGCCTTGTTGACGACGTACACGTCGCCGATCTCGAGGATGCCCGCCTTGGCGGCCTGGATGCCGTCGCCCATCCCGGGCGCGAGCAGGACGACGGTGGTGTCGGCCAGCCCGGCGACCTCCACCTCGCTCTGCCCGACGCCGACGGTCTCGACCAGCACGACGTCGCAGCCGGCCACCTCGAGCACCCGCAGCGCCTGCGGCGCCGCCCAGGACAGCCCGCCGAGGTGGCCGCGCGAGGCCATCGAGCGGATGAACACGCCCTCGTCGAGCGCGTGGTCCGACATCCGCACCCGGTCGCCGAGCAGCGCCCCGCCGGAGAACGGCGAGGACGGGTCGAAGGCCAGGACCCCGACCCGCGCGCCCGTACGCCGCAGCGCCGCGACCAGGGCGTTGGTCGAGGTCGACTTGCCCACGCCGGGCGAGCCGGTCAGGCCGACGACGTGCGGCCGCCGGGCGCCACGCACCAGCAGCGCGAGCGCCGCCATCGCCTCGCGCAGCTGCGGCGAGGCGTTCTCGACCAGGCTGATCAGCCGGGCCACCGAGCGCGGGTCGGCGCGGCGCGCACCGTCGACGAGGGAGGGTACGTCGACGGTGCGGCCGCGCCGGCCGGTCGCTGCCGTGCCCGCTGCCGAACCTGCGCTCGCGCTCAGGCGGGGACCCGGATCAGCAGCGCGTCGCCCTGCCCGCCGCCGCCACACAGCGCGGCGGCACCGAGGCCGCCGCCGCGGCGCTTGAGCTCGTGGGCCAGGTGCAGCACGATCCGGGCGCCGGACATGCCGACCGGGTGGCCCAGCGCGATCGCGCCGCCGTTGACGTTGACCTTGTCCTCGTCGAGACCCAGCGCGCGGGCGGAGTCGATGCCGACGGCCGCGAACGCCTCGTTGAACTCGACGAGGTCGAGGTCGGCGACGCTCTTGCCCGCCTTGTCCAGCGCCTTCTGCGTGGCGTTGGCCGGCTGCAGCTGGAGCGTGGAGTCGGGGCCGGCGACCATGCCGTGGGCGCCGATCTCGGCCAGCCAGGTCAGCCCGAGCTCCTCGGCCTTGGCCTTGCTCATCACGACGACGGCGCAGGCACCGTCGGAGATCTGCGAGGCCGAGCCCGCCGTGATGGTGCCCTCCTTGTCGAAGGCCGGGCGCAGCTTGCCGAGCGACTCGGCCGTGGTGTCGCCGCGCACGCCCTCGTCCTGGGTGACCTCCACCGGGTCGCCCTTGCGCTGCGGGATCGAGACGGGGACGACCTCGTCGTCGAACAGGCCGTTCTTCCAGGCCTCGGCCGCCTTCTGGTGCGAGCCGGCCGAGAACGCGTCCTGCTCCTCGCGGGTCAGCTTCGTCCCGGCGGCGTTGCACTGCTCGGTGAGCGCTCCCATGGCCTGCGAGGTGGCCTGGTCGTAGAGGGCGTCGTACGCCATCGAGTCGACCAGGGCGGTGTCGCCGTACTTGAAGCCGGTGCGCGACTTGGGCAGCAGGTGCGGGGCGTTGGTCATCGACTCCATGCCGCCGGCGACGACGATCTCGTGCTCGCCGGCGCGGATCAGCTGGTCGGCGGTGGCGATGGCGTTCAGGCCCGAGAGGCACACCTTGTTCACCGTGATCGAGGGCAACGAGGCGGGCAGCCCGGCGGCCAGCCCGGCCGTGCGGGCCGGGTTCTGCCCGGCGCCGGCGCCGATGACCTGGCCCATGATCAGGTAGTCGACCTGCTCCGGGCTGACGCCCGCCTTCTCCAGGGCGCCCTTGATCGCGACGCCGCCGAGGTCGGCGGCGGACATCGAGGCCAGCCCGCCGAGCAGGCGGCCGATCGGGGTGCGGGCCCCGGCGACGATGACGGACGGGTTGTCGGTGCTCACGGTGGACCTCCAGGAGGGTCGTCGGTGACCTGCGGGGACACGCGGGTGACCGGGCTTGGGACCGGACGGTGCCGCGACGATACCCACGGGCGCGGCGGGGCGGGGAGGGTCCGTACGGCCCTGTCGGACTTGTCACACCGGGTGACACCGGCCGTGACTTTGGCCAAGATGCCGCTCATGACGTCGCCCGAGCCCGAGACCGCCGGCCCCCTCGACTCCTCCCTGTTCGTCTGCATCGACCACGTCGGCGTGGCCGTCGCCGACCTCGACGCGGCGATCGACTTCTACGCCACGTCGTTCGGGATGCGGGTCGCGCACCGCGAGACCAACGAGGAGCAGGGCGTGGAGGAGGCGATGGTGCAGATCGGCGACGGCGACCAGCTCGGCCAGCGGATCCAGCTGCTGGCGCCGCTGAGCGAGTCCTCCACGATCGCGAAGTTCCTCGACCGCAACGGCCCCGGGCTGCAGCAGTTGGCCTACCGCGTCGTCGACGTCGAGGCCACCGCCGCGACCCTGCGCGAGCGCGGCCTGCGCCTGCTGTACGACGAGCCGCGCCGCGGCACGGCGGGCAGCCGCGTCAACTTCGTCCACCCCAAGGACGCCGGCGGCGTCCTCGTCGAGCTCGTCGAGCCGGCCGCCGGCGCCCACTGAGTCCGCACCGCGGTCTCACCGCAGCACCTCTCGACCCACCGGCGGTTACTCGTCGGTAATCTCCGACCCGCCCGATCACGTCCGACCCCACCAGGAGCCTCACGTGCAGCAGATCCTCGACGCCATCCAGGCCGGCGACACCTCCTCGGAGGACTTCGCCCACCTGCCCCTCCCCGAGTCCTACCGCGCCGCCACGGTGCACAAGGACGAGGTCGACATGTTCGAGGGCGTGCCCTCCAAGGAGAAGGACCCCCGCCGGTCGATCCACGTCGAGGACGTGCCGCTGCCCGAGCTGGGCCCGGGCGAGGCGCTGGTCGCCGTCATGGCCTCCGCGATCAACTACAACACCGTGTGGACCTCGATCTTCGAGCCCGTCTCGACGTTCGGGTTCCTCGAGCGCTACGGCCGGCTCTCGGACCTCACCAAGCGCCACGACCTGCCCTACCACGTCGTCGGCTCCGACCTCGCCGGCGTCGTGCTCGCCACCGGCCCGGGCGTGAACCGCTGGAAGCCGGGCCAGGAGGTCGTCGCGCACTGCCTCTCGGTCGAGCTCGAGGCCCCCGACGGGCACGACGACACGATGATGGACCCCGAGCAGCGGATCTGGGGCTTCGAGACCAACTTCGGCGGACTGGCCGACGTCGCGCTGGTCAAGGCCAACCAGCTGATGCCGAAGCCGGACCACCTGACCTGGGAGGAGGCCGCCTCGCCGGGCCTCGTCAACTGCACCGCGTACCGCCAGCTGGTCTCCACCAACGGCGGCAACATGAAGCAGGGCGACAACGTCCTCATCTGGGGCGCGTCCGGCGGCCTGGGCGGCTTCGCGACGCAGTACGCCCTCAACGGCGGCGCCACCCCCGTGTGCGTGGTGTCGAACGACGAGAAGGCCGCGATCGCCCGCTCGATGGCGCGGAGCTGATCATCAACCGCTCCGAGGAGGGCTACCGGTTCTGGAAGGACGAGCGGACCCAGGACCCCAAGGAGTGGAAGCGGTTCGGGGCCAGGATCCGTGAGCTCACGGGCGGTGAGGACATCGACATCGTCTTCGAGCACCCCGGCCGCGAGACCTTCGGCGCGAGCGTCTACGTGACCCGCAAGGGCGGCACCATCACCACCTGCGCGTCCACCAGCGGCTTCATGCACGAGTACGACAACCGCTACCTGTGGATGAACCTCAAGCGGATCATCTCCTCGCACTTCGCCAACTACCGCGAGTCGTGGGAGGCCAACCGCCTGATCGCCAAGGGCAAGATCCACCCGACGCTGTCGCGGACCTACCGCCTCGAGGAGGTCGGCCAGGCCGCCCTGGACGTGCACCACAACTCCCACCAGGGCAAGGGTCGGCGTGCTCTGCCTGGCCCCCGAGGAGGGCCTGGGCTGTTGCGCGACCCGGAGATGCGCGCGACGTACGAGAAGGAGATCAACCGCTTCCGCGGGGTGTGATCCTCCCCCCACCCGCTCGACTCGCCGGGCGGCCGTCTCCTCGCAGACGGCCGCCCGTCGGTGTCTGCTGGCACAATCGAGGAGCACCCACCGGCCCCGAGCGAAGCGAGGAAGCGCACCCGATGAGCGACGGCAGCGAGAAGCAGGGACTGTCCATCTTCGACGAGGAGGACGCCAGCGAGGACACGGGCGACGAGCCCACCCAGATGATCCCCGCCGTGTCCCGCCAGGCAGGGCCCGCGCGCCGTCCTCCTCGTCCACCGCCTCCGGGTCGTCCTCGCGCGGCCCCGACGCGACGGCCGAGCAGCCGAAGGTCGACGCCTCGGGCCGCCCGGCCGCCGCCTCGTCGACGTCCGGCACCGGGTCGTCCTCAGACGTCCGGGTCGTCCGGGTCGTCGGCGTCCGGAGCCTCGGGCTCGGGCCCCGCGCGGCCCGGCGCGAGCAGCGCGTCGTCGGCGCCGACCTCGGGCCGGGTCGTCCCCCGCCCGGCGAGCCCGCTGTCCTCGGCGGGCAACGCGTTCCCGCAGGCACGGCGCGGCTACGACAAGGACGCCGTCGACCGCCGGCTGCGCGAGATGGTCGGCGAGCGCGACGCGCTGACCGGTGACCTCGACTCCGCCCGGCAGCGGATCTCCGCGCTCGAGGCCCGGCTCGCCGACCTCGAGAAGAGCGCCACCGAGGCCGAGGCCCCGTCGTACGCCGGTCTCGGCGGCCGCGCCAGCGAGCTGCTGCGGCTGGCCGAGGAGCAGGCCGCCGAGGTCGTCGCGGAGGCGCAGGCCCACGGCGACCAGATCCGCGACCAGGCCACCAAGGCGGCCGCGGCGACCCGGCTGGAGGCCCAGCGCGAGAGCGACGAGCTGCGGGTGAGCGCCCAGCGCGAGGCCGAGCAGGCCCGCGAGCGCCACCGCGCCGAGGTCGAGCAGGCCCGCAAGGCCGCCGAGGCCGAGAGCAGCGACCTCAAGGCGGCCGCGCAGCGCGAGGCCGACCAGGTGCGGCTCTCGGCGCAGCAGGAGGTCACCTCCATCCGCACCGCCGGCACCCGCGAGGCCGAGCAGGCCCGGGCGGCGGTCGACCGCGAGGTGCAGGAGGCCCGCCGCGCGCTGGCCGTGGAGAAGGAGCGGCTGGCCCGCGAGGCCGTCGAGCACCACACGTCGGCCACCAACGAGACCAACCGTCTGGTCAAGGACGCCGAGGACCGCGCCACGAGCGCCGAGGAGCGGGCCCGGCTCGCCATAGAGGCTGCTCAGGCCCACCGCGACCAGGCCGGCCAGGAGGCCGAGGAGCACCTCGCCCGTGCCCGCAAGGAGGCCGAGCAGGTGCTCGCCTCCGCGCGCAGCGAGGCCGAGGAGCTGCGGGCGGCCGGTCACGCCGACCACGAGCGGCAGCTGCGCGAGATCACCGGTGAGGTCGAGTCGATGACGAAGCGGCGCGACGCCATCGCGGCCCAGCTCGGCGCGCTGCGCGACGTGGTCGCGGGCTTCGGCGGTGGCGACGTCGACTCCGCCGAGAAGGGCACCGACGACGAGGGCTGAGCCGCCTGAGTGGCGTCCTCAGGCCCAGGACCGGCGCGAGCGCTGCTGCCAGTAGCCCACCGGGTCCTGGGCCGCGACCAGCGCGCTCGCCTCGTCCGCGCCCAGCGGCAGGTCGGCGGCGCGCAGGTTCTCATGGACCTGCGCCGGCGTGACGACACCCGAGAGCACGCGGGTGGCCCACGGCTGGGCCAGGGCGGCGGCGAGGGCGACCGCGTCGGCGCCGGTGCCGTGCTCGCGCGCGAGCGCGTCCACCGCCGGCGGCACCTCGTCGCTGCGGGGCGCCAGGCGGCCGTTGGCCAGCGCCTCCTTGACGACGACGTCGAGGCCCGCCTCGGCGGCGTCGGCCAGCGCCGGGCCGACCGACGGCTCGAGCAGGTTCCAGGTCGACTGCACCACCGAGAACAGCGCCTCCCCGTCACGGCGCACGTCCAGCGCGCGCCGGACGGTCGCGGCCTGGTCGGGGCCCGAGGTCGAGAAGCCGACGCGGACGCCGGACTCGCGCAGGCGCGCCAGCTCCGCCAGTCCCTCCTCGTCATCGAGGAGCGGGTCGTCGGGCATCAGCGAGTGCACCTGGTGGACCGCCAGCCGGTCGCCGAGCAGCGCACGGGTCTGCGCCAGCTGCTCGGCCAGCGCGACGGCGGAGTGGTCCTTGACCTCGTGCACGTCGGCGTCGCGGCGCCAGTCGCCGACGTACCGGTAGCCCCACTTCGAGGCGACGACGACGTCGCCCGTGCTCGGGCGGGAGTCGAGCCAGTGGGCGAGGAACTCCTCCGCGCGGCCGTAGGAGCGCGCGCAGTCGACGTAGCGGACGCCGCCGGCGTACGCCGCGTCGAGGACCTCGGCGGTGCGCTCGCGCATCTCGTCCACCGAGCGCTGCTCGCCGAGGTCGTCGGCGCGACCACTGGTGATGTACGCCGGGCGCCCGAGGGCGGCCAGCCCGAGACCGATCCGTCCGCCCACGGTCGCCACCTCCTGGGTTTGCGAGGATCGTCGCATGAGCCATCTCGTCAACGACCTGGACGCCGTCGTCACCGAGTCCGTCGAGGCCCTGGTGCGGACCTCGGGCGGGGCGCTGGCCCGGCTCGACGGCTTCCCCGACGTCAAGGTCGTCGCCCGCGCCGACTGGGACCGCGAGCGGGTGGCGCTGGTCTCGGGCGGCGGCGCCGGGCACGAGCCCGCGCACGCGGGCCTCGTCGGCGAGGGACTGCTCACCGCCGCCGTGTGCGGGGAGATCTTCGCCTCGCCGAGCACGGACGCCGTGCTCGCCGCGATCCGCCAGGTCACCGGCGAGGCCGGGTGCCTGGTGGTCGTGAAGAACTACACCGGCGACCGGCTGAACTTCGGCCTCGCGGTCGAGCGGGCGCGCGAGAGCGGGCTCGACGTGGAGATGGTGGTCGTCGGCGACGACGTGGCGCTGCCCGACGCCGCGCAGCCCCGGGGCCTGGCCGGGACGCTGCTCGTCCACAAGGTGGCCGGCGCCGTCGCCGCGAGCGGCGCCGGGCTGGGCGACGTGGCCGCCGCGGCCCGCTCCGTCGCCGGGAGCGTGCGGACCCTCGGCGTCTCGCTCGGCCCGGTGTCCATCCCCGGACGGCCTGTCGAGGACCGCATCGCCGAGGGTCGCGCCGAGCTCGGCCTCGGCATCCACGGCGAGCCCGGGGCCGAGACGGTCGACGTCGAGAGCGCGTCCTCGCTGGTGGGGCGGATGGCCGAGCGGCTGTCCGCGTCGCTGCCCGACGGCCCGGTCGCGCTGCTGGTGAACAACCTCGGCGGCGTCGCCGCGCTGGAGATGGGCGTCGTGCTGCGCGACGTCGTACGCACCCCGCTCGGGCGGCGCGCGCAGCTGGTCGTCGGCCCCGCACCGCTGATGACCTCGCTGTCGGCCCAGGGCTTTCTCGCTCACCGCGCTGCCGCTCGACGAGCAGACGACCGACCGGCTGCGAGCCGACGTCGGCGCCCACACGGCCTGGCCCGGCGCCTTCGCGGTCGTCGACCCCGACCCGCTGCCCGTCGCGGCGGACGAGGTCGAGGAGCCCGAGCCGTCCTCCGACGAGCGCACGCGGGCGCTCGTCGCCGCCGTCTGCGACGCGCTGGTCGACGCCGAGGCCGAGCTGAACGCCCTCGACGCCAAGGTGGGCGACGGCGACACCGGCTCCACCTTCGCCGCCGCCGCCCGCCGGGTCCGCGACTCGCTGGACCGCCTGCCGCTGGCCGACCCGGCCGCGCTGCTCACGGCGATCTCGCGCGTCCTCTCGACGTCGATGGGCGGCTCCAGCGGCGTCCTCGCCTCGATCTTCTTCTCCGCCGCGGGGACGGCCGCGGCGCAGGGCGACGCCGTCGCGGCAGCGCTCGTCGAGGGCGCGCAGTCGGTGCGCCGCCACGGCGGGGCGGACCTCGGCGACCGCACCCTGCTCGACGCGCTCGTCCCGGCCGTGGAGGCCCTGCGCGACGGCGGCGACGCGGTGGCCGCCGCCGAGGACGGCGCCGCGGCCACGGCCGCGATGACCAGCGCGAGGGCGGGGCGCTCGGCGTACGTCGCCGAGGAGCACCTCGCCGACCACCAGGACCCGGGCGCGGCCGCCGTCGTGGTCATGGTCCGCGCCGCGACGGGCTGAGCCGGACGGGTCACACGGTGGCGAGCGGACCCGGTACGACGGCCTCGGCCAGCTGCGGGCGCGGCTCGCCGGCCTTGACCACGACCACCCCGAGGAGGACGAGCGCGCCGCCCACGAGCTGGACCCCGTGCGGGAGCTCGCCGAGCAGGAGCCAGGCCCAGACCAGCGCCGCGAGCACCTCGCTCATCGCCACGAACGACGCCAGGCGCGAGCCGAGCCGGCGCGTCGCGGCGATCCCGGTGAGGTAGGACAGCCCGGCGGTGACGACCCCCAGCGCGAGCACCGGCAGCCACCACGCGACCTCGACGCCCTGGTAGGCCACCGGCGCCGTGCTCACCCGGAACGCCACCGCGCCGACCGCGCCGGCGAGCAGCAGCCCCGCTCCCCCGACCACGAGCCCGCCGGCCGCGAGCACGCTGCCCGGCAGCCCGTGCCGCTCGTCGGAGGACATCACGAAGTACGTCGCCGAGCCGAGCATCGCCAGCAGCGCCCACAGCATGCCCACCGCGGACACCTGGGCGCCCGAGACCAAATCCAGCACGAGCACGAGCCCGACGCCGGCAACGACCGCCCCCGAGACGGTCACGGCGCCGGGGCGCTGCCCGTGGCGCAGCCAGAGCCAGGCGATCACCGCGACCGGGGAGATGTACTCCACCAGCAGCGCCACCCCGACCTGCATGTGCGCGATCGCGTTGAAGTAGGCGAGCTGGCAGACCACGACGGCGACCAGGCCGTAGGCCAGCAGGGTCGGCCACGCGCGCAGCAGCAGGCCCCAGCGCCCGCGCAGGCGGCGTACCGCCAGCGGGGCGAGCACCAGGGCGCCGATCCAGATCCGCGCCGTCACGGCCGCCGCCGAGGACCAGCCGGCGTCCATCAGGCCGCGGCCCAGCGCCCCCGAGAGCGCCATCGACGCGGCGGCGACCGCGGCCAGCAGCAGTCCCGACCGGCTCACACCGCCGCGGCTCACCGGCTCGGCAGGCGTGGGGCGCGAGATGGTGTCATGAGTCAACGCGGTCATGGAACATGACGCTAACCAGGACGGTGTAATCTGTCAACATGGTCTTCAACCATGACACCAACGTCTCGCTGCAGGCCGCCGCGGCCCTGGTGAACACGGCCGAGGAGCCCGAGGGGATGGCGACGACGGCGGACCTCGAGGCGTACTTCACCGACCACGAGTTCTCCGGCACCCACGAGGGCACCGAGGCCGAGCTGGAGCAGGTCCGGGCGGTCCGCCCACGCCTGCGCGACCTGCTGACCGCCGACCGCGACCGGGCCGCCGAGCTGGTCAACCGCGCGATGAGCGACCTCGGCGCCGTGCCCCACCTGGTGCGCCACAACGGCTGGGACTGGCACCTGCACGCGACCAACGACTCCTTCGCGCTGGCCGACCGGATCGTCGTCGACACCGCGCTGGCGATGATCGACGTGATCCGCGCCGACGAGCTCAGCCGGCTCTCAGTCTGCGCCGACGAGGACTGCGGCGGCGTGGTCGTCGACCTCTCGCGCAACCGCTCGCGGAAGTTCTGCTCCACCACCTGCGGCAACCGCAACGCCGTCGCGGCCTACCGCGCCCGCCAGGCGGAGGGCTGAGTCCTCACCCCTCCAGGTGCTCGCCGAAGGCCAGGGGCTCGCGGGTGACGAGGTACGTCGCCCAGAACATCCGCACGACCTGCCCCGAGGCGTCGCGGACCACCCGCAGCCGCTCGCCGCGCTCGCGGCCCGACACCGTGCGGAAGGTGTCCGGGTCGTCGGGGTCGATCCGCTCGAAGACCGAGGGAGCGCGACCGGCCGGCGCGCTCGCCGCGCGCGCCTCGAGACGGCCCTGCCGCACCGCGAAGGTGAACGCCGACCCCTCGGTGAACCACCGGCCCAGCAGCGGGCGCAGCTCCTCGGGCACGTGCGTACCGGGGCGCCAGGGCTCGGGCTCCACCGGGTCGTGCTCGACGACGTGCTCGGCCAGCGCCATCGCGAACGCGGCCGGGTCGGGCGCGGTGGAGCAGTTCATGAGCACCGCTCCCCCGGTGCCGCTCTCGCGGTGGGTGAAGAGCCCGCTGACGTGGCCGGGCATGCCGCCGGTGTGGCCGACGTACGTCCGGCCGGCGGCGGTGCGCATGAGCCAGAAGCCCAGGCCCATCGTCGCGCCCCAGCCGGCGCTGTCGATGAGCAGCTGCGGCTGGCACATCTCCTCGAGGGTGTCGGGCGCCAGCACCTCGGCGACCGGGTCGGCGACGAAGCCCGACCATCGGGCCAGGTCCTCGAGCGTGCTGGCCAGCGCGCCGCAGGGCGCCATCGCGCGCTGCTCGACCGTCGGCTCGACGCGGGGGACGTCGTCGTACGGCCCGACGAAGTAGCCGGTCGCTCTGGCCCGTCGTCGAAGGCCGACCGAGGTGCGCCGCATCTCCAGCGGGTCGAGGACGCGCGCCTGCAGCGACTCCGCCCACGACCGGCCGTCGAGGTGGGCGACCACCTGGCCCCAGCAGCGCGTAGAGGTTGTTGGAGTAGTGCCAGCGCAGGTGCGGCGGCCCGATCCGCTCGACGTGCGCGAAGTCGGCGACCAGCCGCTCGTCGTCGGGCATCTCGAGGGTGGCCCACACGTCGCCCATCGGCTCCCGCTGCAGGCCGGCGGCATGGGTCAGCGCCTGGCGCACGGTCGCGCCGTGGTGCCGGCTGAGGCCGGGGACGTGGTCGGCCAGCGCGTCGTCGAGGGAGAGCCGTCCCTCGTCGCGCAGCGCCATCACCAGCACCGCGGTGAAGGTCTTGGTGTTGGAGGCGATGAGGAACTGGTCGTCCGGGGCGGGGGCCCGCTCCCCGCCGACGTCGGCGACGCCCACCCCGTCGCTCCACAGCGTGCTCCCGCGGCGTACGACGCTCGCCGCCAGGCCGGGCACCCGGCCGTCGCGCTGGCGGCCCAGCGCGATGCGCCGGAGCTCGCGGGTGGTCTCGGTCCGCAGCGGCTGGGCTCACGGCCGCGACGCTACGCCCTGCATGATCGGGGCGTGAGCGAGGAACGCATCGAGGCCACCCGCACGATCCACGCCCCGGCCGACGAGATCTTCGCGGTGCTGTGCGACCCGCAGGGCCACGTCGCGATCGACGCCTCGGGCATGCTGCAGGACGCCGACGGTGAGCCCGTCCGCGCCTCCGGGGACTCCTTCGTCGTCCACATGGACCGCGAGGCGCTCGGCGACCGGCCGACCTCGGGGAGGTACGACGTCACCGTCACGATCGCCGCCTTCGTGCCCGGCCGCGAGATCTCCTGGACGATCCTCGGGGTGTCCCGGCCGCCGATCGGGCACGTCTACGGCCTACCGGCTCGAGCGCCGCGACGAGCAGACCACGACGGTCACGTCGTACTACGACTGGTCCGACATCCATCCCGACTGGCGCGCGAAGGACGTCTTCCCGTGATCGCGCCGTCGTCGCTGAGGCAGACGCTCGGCATCCTCGACAGGACCGTGCGACGCGGCTACCCGCGGGGCTAGTCGTCCGGTCGGCCTGCCCCGTCGCTCAGTCGACGAAGCGCCCGAAGCACCTCGGCGAAGACCTCGGGCTGCTCGGAGTGCACCCAGTGCCCGGCGTTCTTGACCGTCACCCGCCGCACCTGGGGGAACCAGTGCTCCATGGCGGGGCGTACTCGTCGCGCACGTAGTCGGACTCGGCGCCGGCGACCCACAGCACCGGCCCGTCCGTACGCCGCCGCACCGTCCAGCGCGTGCTCGGGCCAGCCGCCGAGCACGTCGAGGTTCTCGCCCAGCACGTCGAGGTTCATCTGCCACGACCACGTGCCGCTCGCGCGGGTCCTGGCGCAGGTTCTGCCAGCAGGAACCCGCGGATCGTGGCGCTGGGCACCGCCTCGCGCATCTGCTCGTCGGCCTCGCCGCGACGGGTCAGCCCGGACAGGTCCACGGCGCGCATCGCGGCGACGTACGGCGTGAACCCGCCGCGCACCGAGCCGCCGTAGTCGACCGGGGACATGTCCACGACGCACAGCCGCGCCACCAGCTGCGGGTGCCGCAGCGCAAGCACCATCGCCGCCTTGCCGCCCATCGAGTGCCCGACCAGGGCGACCGGCTCCTCGGCGCCGTACCGCGCGGTGACCTCCTCGGCGACCTCGTCGGCCATGGCGAGGTAGTCGACCTCGTCCGCGCCACGGCGAGCGGCCGTGGTTCGGCATGTCCACCAGCAGGCAGCGGTGGCCTGCCCCGGCCAGCGCCTTGGCGACGCTGGTCCAGTTCTTGCCCTGGCCGAACAGGCCGTGGCAGAAGACGACCGGGGAGCCGGGGCGGTCCCCCGACCTGCGTGGTGTGCAGGCCGGTCACCTCAGCGCTGGGAGTAGTCGCGGAACCCGCGCTTGGTCTTGCGACCGAGGTAGCCCGCGGTGACCAGGTGCTCCAGCAGCGGCGCCGGGGCCCAGCCCGGCTCGCGGAACTCCTGGTAGAGCTCGCGCTGGATCGCCAGCGACACGTCGTTGCCGACGACGTCGAGCAGCTCGAACGGGCCCATCGGCAGCCGGCAGCCCTGCTTCATCGCGGTGTCGATGTCGTCGGCGGTTGGCGTAGTGCGCGTCGAGCATCTTGATCGCGTCGTTGAGGTACGGGAACAGCAGCGCGTTGACGATGAACCCCGCGCGGTCGCCGCACGAGACCGGGACCTTCTTCAGCTGCGTGCACAGCGCGGGTGGTCGTCTCCGCGACCTCGGCGGAGGTGGCCACCGTGCTGACCACCTCGACCAGCTTCATCACCGGGGCGGGGTTGAAGAAGTGCATGCCGATGACGTCCTGGGGCCGCGAGGTGGCCCGGGCGCACTCGATGACCGGCAGCGAGGAGGTGGTGGTGGCGAGGATCGCCCCCGGCTTGCAGATCTCGTCGAGGTTCTCGAACAGCGTCGTCTTGACCGGCGAGGTCCTCGGCGATGGCCTCGACGACGAGGTCGACGTCGGCGAGGTCGTCCTGCTTCGTCGTGCCGGTCATGCGGTCGAGGACCGGCTGCTTGTCGGCCTCCTCCATCCGCCCGCGCTGGACCTGCTTGTCCAGCGAGCGCTCCAGCGACGTGCTGACCCCGGCGACCTTGGCGTCGCTGCGACCGACGACGACGACGTCGTAGCCGGCCTTGGCGAAGACCTCGACGATGCCGGTCGCCATCGTGCCGGTGCCGACCACGCCCACCGTCTCGATGGTGTGGTGCAGCTGCGGGGCGTCGTCGGCGCTCGGCGTGAGGGCGTCGGGGACGACGGCGGAGGAGTCCGGGCCGTCGTAGGTGTAGAAGCCGCGCCCGGTCTTGCGGCCCAGCAGGCCCGCGGTGACCATCTGCTTGAGGATCGGGGCCGGCGCGTGGAGGCGGTCGCGGCCCTGGCGGTACATCGTGTCGAGGATCTCGTACGCGGTGTCCAGGCCGATCAGGTCCAGCAGTGCCAGCGGGCCCATCGGGTAGCCGCAGCCGAAGCGCATGGCGGCGTCGATGTCCTCGCGCGTGGCGTAGCGGCCCTCGTACATCGCGACGGCGTGGTTGAGGTAGCCGAAGAGCAGGGTGTTGGCGATGAAGCCGGCCTTGTCGCCGGCGACGACCGGGGACTTGCCGATCGAGGTGAGCAGCGCGGTGACGTCCTCGAGCACGTCCGGCGCGGTGACGACCGTGCGGACCACCTCGACCAGCTCCTGGACCGGCGCGGGGTTGAAGAAGTGGACGCCGACCACGCGGCCCGGGCTCGCGTTGGCCGTCGAGATCTCGGTGACCGAGAGCGAGGAGGTGTTCGTGGCCAGCACGGCCTCCGGCTTCACGATCGCGTCGAGCGCGCGGAAGACCTCCTGCTTGGCGGACAGCGACTCCACGATCGCCTCGACGACGAGGTCGGCCTCGGCGAGGTCGGCGAGGTCGGTGGACAGCGTCACCCGCTCCATCAGGGCCTGCTGGTCGGCCTCGCTCAGCTTGCCGCGGTCGACGGCCCGCTTCGTCGAGTTGGTCAGGTGCTGACGGCCCCGCTCGAGGCTCTCGTCGCTCAGCTCGACGCCGACGACGGCGTACCCCTGCCGGGCGAAGACCTCCGCGATGCCGGCCCCCATGGTGCCCAGTCCGACGACGCCGACGGTGGTGAACTCACGTGCCATGGCGCGCATCATGCCAGCCGGGACGGCCGTGGCTACCCGGCGGTAGCAGGAGTGGCCAGGCTCACGACCCGGCTCACGTCGTGGCCCGCTCCGCGACCGGCACCTCCGCGATCTCCCCGCTGCGCAGGCCCCGCCGGAAGCTGCGCAGCTCCTCGCGCACCTTCGGCAGCAGCAGGTAGCAGGCCAGCAGGTTCACGATCGCGCAGAGGAAGAGCATGGCGTCGGCGAAGCCGATCACGGTGTCGAAGGTGAGCACCGTGCCGACGACGGTGAACAGGCAGAACACGACCTGGAAGGTGACCTCGGTGCGACGGCTGCGCCCGAACAGGCTGGTCCAGGCCTTCTGGCAGTAGTAGCTCCAGGTGATCAGCGTCGAGAACGCGAACAGCGCGACCGCCACCGCGAGGATCACCGGGAACTGCGGCAGGAAGGTCTCGAAGGCGCGCGAGGTGACCACGACGCCGTCGGGGGTGCTGCCGTCGGCCTGGTACGTCGCGATCGCGCCGTTGTAGAAGGCGGTGTCGGCGATGACGATGGTCAGCGCGGTCATCGTGCACACCACGACCGTGTCGATGAACGGCTCGAGCAGAGCCACGAACCCCTCGGAGACCGGGTGCTTGGTCTTGACCGCCGCGTGGGCGGTCGGCGCGGAGCCGACGCCGGCCTCGTTGGAGAACGCCGCGCGCTGGAAGCCGACGATCAGCACGCCCACCACGCCGCCGGCGACGCCGCTGGGGTTGAACGCCCCCGAGACGATCGCGCCCAGCGCGGCGGGCACGTTGACGAGGTTGCCGAGGATCACCAGCAGGCAGGTGCCGAGGTAGAGCAGCGCCATCGCCGGCACCAGCCGCGAGGTGACCTTCCCGATCGAGGAGATCCCGCCGATGATCACGGAGGCGACGAGCAGCGCGAGCACGATCCCGAAGACCAGCGCGGAGCCGGACGAGCCGAGGAAGCCGTCCTCGCCGCCGGTGATCTCCTGGGCCTGGGCGAAGGTCTGGTTGGCCTGGAACATGTTGCCGCCGACCGCGCCGAAGAAGAACAGCGCGACCGCGAAGAGCAGCGTCAGCCCGCGCGAGACCGCGGGGCCGAAGCGCTCGAAGGCGACCGGGAGGTAGCGGAACGGGCCGCCGGTGACGGTCCCGTCCTCGTGAACCTCGCGGTACTTCACACCGAGGGTGCACTCGACGAACTTGGTGCACATCCCGAGCAGCCCGGCGACGACCATCCAGAACGTCGCTCCGGGCCCGCCGATCGTCACCGCGACCCCCACGCCCGCGATGTTGCCCAGCCCGACGGTGCCGGACACCGCGCTGGACAGGGCCTGGAAGTGGCTGACCTCGCCCGGGTCGCTGGCCCGGGAGTACCTCCCGCGCACGAGCGCCAGGCTCGTGCGGATGCCGGTGAGCTGGATGCCGCGGAAGTACACCGTGAAGATCGCCGCCGCCGCGACCAGCCAGAACACGATCAGCGGCACCTCTACGCCCAGGATCTCCGGGGCGTAGAAGATGACGTTCTGCACCACGGTGGAGACCGGCTCGACGACGCCGTTGATCGCGTCCTCGGTGGCCGAGAGCCAGCCCCAGGTCTCGGCCGGCTCGTCACCGTCCGCGCTGGGCACGCCGACGTACGGCGTCGCCGCGCGCGGGAGGGGCGGGGACAGGGCGGGGGCGAGCGCCGGGGCCGTCATGCGGGAGCAGTCAAGATCACCTGCGCACCACGCGCAACAGTGGTTGACCGGTGCAAGGGGCCGTCGTCAGCCGCGCAGCGCGCGGGACATGCCGACCCGAGGCGAGAGCACGGCGTACGCCGCCTCCTCACGCAGGTGGCGCGCCAGGACGCCGGCCGGCTCCTCGACGACCCTGAACCCGAGCCGCTCGTAGAGCGGACGGTTGAAGGCGACCTCGGCGTACGTCGTGAGGCTCAGGGCGTCGTGCCCGCGACGGGCCGCCTCCGCGCAGCAGGCCTCGACGAGCGCCGAACCCAGTCCGCGGCGACCCGCTGCCGGGTCGACGACGAGCTGCTGCAGGTGCGCGGTCCCGTCCTGCTCCAGCACCTGCGCGAAGCCCACCGGCGGCCGCCCGACGACCAGGAGGAACCCGGGGTCGCCGGCGCGGACCTCGCCGGGCGTCGTCGTGAACAGCGCCGGGTCGCAGCCCAGCGCCTCGACCAGCAGCCGGTCGCCGGCGGCCTCGACGTCGGCGAGCAGGGGCAGGTCGGCGGCCTCCGCAGTGCGCACGTCGTCCACGCGCCCACGGTAGATTCCCGGCCCGTGAGGATCGTCGTCGCGCGCTGCCAGGTCGACTACGCGGGACGGCTCTCGGCGCACCTGCCGATGGCCACGCGGGTGCTCATGGTCAAGGCCGACGGGTCGGTCCTGGTCCACTCCGACGGCGGCTCGTACAAGCCGCTGAACTGGATGAGCCCGCCGTGCACGCTGCGCGAGTCCGTGGCCGAGGACGGCGCGCCCGAGTGGACGGTCACCGCCCAGAAGTCCGACGACACGCTGCGCATCCGCTTCGAGGAGGTCCTCGCCGACTCCCGGCACGACCTCGGCCTCGACCCCGGGCTCGTCAAGGACGGCGTCGAGAAGCACCTGCAGGAGCTGCTCGCCGAGCACCCGTCGTCGCTGGCCGACGGCCTGACCCTGGTGCGCCGGGAGTTCCCGACCGCGATCGGCCCGGTCGACCTGATGTGCCGCGACGTCGCCGGCGCGTCGGTGGCCGTGGAGATCAAGCGGCGCGGCGAGATCGACGGGGTGCTCCAGCTCGAGCGCTACCTCGAGCTGCTCAACCGTGACCCGATGCTGACCGCGAAGGGCCCGGTGCGCGGCATCTTCGCGGCGCAGGATATCAAGCCGCAGGCGCGGGTGCTGGCCACCGACAAGGGCATCGCGTGCGCCCTCGTCGACTACGACGGCCTGCGCGGCATGGACGACGCGGAGAGCCGGCTGTTCTAGGCGCGCCGGCCGCCTGTCCACAGCCGCGACCGGGCCCCTGGCGGGTCCGCGACCCACGGCCTACCGTGGCGGTCGTGGCGAGCGACCAGGACATGGAGCTGCGGGTGGGGCGGCTGGAGAACGACGTGATGTCCATCTACGAGATGCTGACCACCGTCCAGACGACCCTGGTGGAACACACCCAGCGCTTCGACGGCATCGACGGACGCCTCGACGGCATCGACGGACGCCTCGACGGCATCGACGGACGCCTCGACGGCATCGACGGACGCCTCGACGGCATCGACGGACGCCTCGACGGCATCGACGGACGCCTCGACGGCATCGACGGACGCCTCGACGGCATGGACCGACGCTTCGACGGCGTCGACGCGACGCTGGCGGAGATCCTTCGCCGGCTACCGGAGCCCACCTGACCGGTGGGTGCGAGGCCTGCTCGTGGTGCGAGGCTGAGCGGTGTGCAGGTGCTGCCGGACGTCGTGGGCGAGAGACCACGCATCGTGTTCTGCGGCGAGGCGGGCGCGGACAGCACCCGCACGCGCGAGCACCGCTACGACACCCCGGGCAACAGCTTCTGGGAGTCGCTGCACCTCTCGGGGCTGGTGCCCGAACCGCTGGGGCCGGGCGACGAGGACCGGTTGCCGGCGTACGGGCTCGGGCTGACCGACCTGGTCGGGCGGCGCAGCGACGCGGACGGGCGGTACCGGTTCGACGTCGACGAGCTCGCGGCCAAGCTGGCCCGCTGGGAGCCGGAGTGGCTCGCGGTGACCTCGAAGGCGCTCGGGGCGGCGGTCGCGCGGCACCTGGGCGAGCGGGCGCCGTCGTACGGCGTGAGCGGGCTGGAGCTCGCCGGCGCCCCAGTGTACGTCCTGCCCGGGCCGAGCGGGGCCAACCGGCGCCACGACTACGACGGGCGCCCGACGCGGCTGGCCTGGTGGCATGACCTGGCCGCGCTGGTCGACGACCCGCACGCCGGCGAGCGATAGGTTCGCCGCCGTGATCTTCCACGTCGCGACGGCCGCGGACTGGGCCGAGGCGCAGCGCACGGGCCGCTACACCACCTCGACGCGCGGGCGCACGCTCGCCGAGGAGGGCTTCGTGCACGCGGCGCGCGCCGACCAGTGGCAGGGGGTGCGCGAGCGCTACTACGCGGACGTCGCCGAGCCGCTGGTTCTGCTGGTGATCGACCCGGAGCGGCTCGACGCGCCGGTCGTGGAGGAGGCGGTGCCCGGAGGGGAGACCTTCCCGCACGTGTACGGCGCCATCGCCCCCGCCGCCGTGACCCGCGCGGTACCGCTGAGCGAGGACGGCCGCCCGCAGGCGGACGGGCGGACGTTCCTCTCGCTGTTCGCCGAGGAGCTCGCCTGGCGCGCGGGCGTCGGGACAGCGGTGATCGTGGTCGCGGTGGTGCTGGGGCTGCTGGCGCTGGCGTCGTTCGGCGACCTGGCCGGGCTGGCGACGCTGCTGGTGCTCCTCGTCCTCGGCGCGCTCGTCGGTGCGCGCGTGCTGCGCCGCCGCGAGGGACGGCTCGCCGGAGGACGCGCTCGTCGCCCCGCTGGGACCGACCGGGCACACTCGACCGAATGAGCCGCGCACGCACCCTCACCGCGACCGCCGCCGTCCTGACCACGCTGACCCTCGCCGGCTGCGGCGGCGGGTCGGACGGGTCGTCGAAGGACGAGCTCGGTGCCGCCGAGCCGGCGACGTCGCCCGAGCTGACGGCGAAGCCGGACGGAACCGTGTCCCCGATCGGGGCGGCCCCGCAGGGCATCGTGTACGACGCGAAGTCCGACCGGCTCGCGGTGGCGGTGCGCAAGCCGTACCGCGTGCTCGTCGTCGACCCCGAGACGTACGCCGTCGACCGCTCCGTCGAGGTGCCCGGCAAGGTCCGCCACCTCCAGGTCTCCGCCCCCGGCGGCGACGTGCTCGTCCCCTCGGAGACGGCCAACACGCTCTACCAGGTCCCGCTGACCGGTGACGGGAAGGTGCTGAGCACCAAGGTCCCCGAGCACCCCCACGACGCGACGGCGGGCGACGGCTACGTCGTCTCCGGCGACGAGTTCGCCGGGTCGATCACCTTCATCAAGGGCGACCAGGTGGTCAAGACGCTCTCCGACCTCGACCAGCCCGGAGGCGTCGTGGCCGACGGCGAGGGCCACGTGATCGCCGTCGACGTCGGCGACTTCACGGTGACCTCGTACGACACCCGCACGCTGACGCGGATCAAGCGGCTCCCTGCCGGCGAGGGCCCGACCCACGGCGTGCTCACCGGCAACGGCAAGCTCGCCGTGACCGACACCCGCGGCGGCCACCTGATCCTCTACTCCGTCGACCCGCTCGAGCAGACCGGCTCGATCGACCTGCCGGGCAGCCCGTACGGCATCACCGCCGACACGCAGAGCCACATCGTCTGGGTGACGCTGACGGCGAGGAACAAGCTCGTCGGCTACGACGTCTCCGGCGAGACCCCGAGGAAGATCGCCGAGTACGACACCGTCCGCCAGCCCGACACCGTCGCGGTCTCGCCCGGCAGCACGCGGCTGTGGGTGACCGGCGGCGACGAGGGCGTCGTCCAGCGCATCGACCGCTAGTAGGAGTCGAGGCGCCGCACCCGGCGCACGCCTGCCGTGTTGCGGTACGACGCGTCGACGAGCTCGCCGACCTCGGCCCACGCGTCCTCGGGTGCGTCGAGGGCGGGGAGGTCGAAGCCGACCCACCCGGCCGGGCCGAGGTAGGCGGGGTGGAAGAAGCGCTCGTCGTCCATCAAGGCGGGGCGCTCCCCCGCGTCGGGCAGCACGAGCACCGCGGCGTCGTGACGCACGTGCGCACCGCCCCAGGCCGGCTTCTCCGAGCCGCCGAAGTAGCAGAACACCTTCGTGGTGAAGAACGTCGGGCGACCGTGGCCGACCTTCTCCGCCGCGTCCGGGAAGGCCAGCGCGATCCCCCGGACCCGCGCGAGCAGCGGGTCGGCGTCGTCGTACATCTGCGGGTGCGCCATGGCGGGACGCTACTGCCCCGGCGAGCTCACGCCCCCGCGCCGGCAGCCGGTGGTGCCGTGGCGTCGGTGCCCTCGGCCGCGGTCTCGCGGGCCACCCACTCCTCGATGTCGTCGACGTCGTCGTGGTTGCGGGCGACCACCGCGCGCAGGTCGTTCATGGTGGCGACCTCCTCGACCTGCTCCTTGACGAACCAGGCCATGAACTGCTCGGAGGCAAAGTCGGACTCCTCGCGCGCGGTGCGCAGCAGGGCGTAGATCTGCTCGGTCACCTGCTTCTCCTGCGCCAGCGCGAGCTCGACCGGCGCGATCAGGCTGTCGAAGCCGTTCACCGGCTCCTGCGTGCCGGGGATCCGCACCGGGCAGCCGGTGTCGAGGAGGTACTGCACCATCATCATCGCGTGGTCGCGCTCCTCGAGCGCCTGGCGGAAGAAGAACCGCGCCATCTGCGGCATCGTCAGGTCGTCGTAGTGGACGGCGCAGGCGAGGTACTGGTGGTGCGCGGCCAGCTCGTGCCCGATCTGCTCGTTGAGCTGATCGGCGAAGCGCGGCGCGGTCATGGGGCGGAGCCTAGGCCGCGGCGGCGTACTTCTTCTTCGCCGACTTGCCTGCCTTGGCCGCCTTGGACTTCTTCGCCTTCGCGGACTTCTTCGGGTCGACCGCGACGATCTTGGCCTTCTTGGGCACCGGGGTGAACCCGCCGTCGGCGTCGACGGTGACGAGCCGGCGCTTCTTCACGGTGTAGCCGGCCGGCAGCGTGCCCTCCTTGAGCATCCGCAGCGGGCAGCGACCGCACTTGCTCGACGAGACGCAGCACTTGGTCTTCGGCGCCTTGACGGCCTTCTTCTTGCCCACGCCGACACGCTAGCAGCCAACCAAGGCAAGCCTCACCTACGCCCGTACGGAAAGCGCTGGCCCGCAGGAGCCGGCCGCTCCTAGGGTCCGAGCCGTGCAGACGGTGCTCGAGGTGGGCCGCGACCGGCTCCGCGTGACCGACAGCGGGGGTCAGGGGCCCGCCGTGGTGCTGCTGCACCCCGGCATCCACGACTCCACGGTGTGGGACGGGGTCGTGCCGCTGCTGGAGGGCCTGCGGGTGGTGCAGTACGACGCCCGCGACTTCGGTCGCTCCTCGCCCTCCAGCGAGCCGTTCACCGCCCTCGGCGACCTGCTCGCCGTCCTCGACCACTGCGGGCTCGACGCGGTGCACCTCGTCGGCAACAGCATGGGCGGCGGCACGGCCCTCTCCGCGGCGCTGGAGGCGCCCGGTCGCGTGCTCTCGCTGACGCTGCTCTGCACTGCGGTCGCCGGCTACCCGTGGCCCGACGACGCCCCCGAGCTCGAGAGCGCGTGGGCCGAGGCCTCGGCCTCGGGCGAGCCCGAGCGGGTGGCAGCGGTCTCGGCGCGGATCTGGTGCGCCGCCGGTACCGACCCGGCCCTCGAGGCCCAGCTGCTGGCCGCGGCCCGCGCCGACGAGAACCACGACGCGCACGAGCAGGACGGCCCCGAGCACTGGTCGCGGGTCGGTTCCCTCGCCCTGCCGGTGGCGGTCGTGCTCGGCGAGCGCGACGTCGCCTCGATGGTCACCGCGAACGCCGACCTCGCCGCGGCGGTCCCCGGCGCCGAGCTCGTCCGGCTGCCCGCGGCCGACCACCTGCCCGGCCTGCGCGACCCCGCGGCCGTGGCCGACGTCGTCCGCCGGACCGTCGCCCGCGCCTGACGCGGGCGGTCCGCAGGTCAGGAGCGGCTTTAGAGGCGGGGCTGGTCGGGAATGGTGGCGGCCAGGAAGATCAGCACCGCCCCCACGACGACCAGCACGCCGACGTCGAACCAGCGCCGGCGTACCCGCAGCATCCCCGCGTCGAACTCGCCCAGCAGCACCCGCGCCAGCGCGGCGAGCAGCAGCCCCGCGCCGATCACCGTGACCCCGCGGCGCCAGTCGGCAAGCGCGACGATCGCCAGGCCGACCACGGTGATCGCGAGGACGGCGAAGTAGAGCAGCCCGCCGAGCGTCTTGGGGCGCTGCAGCGGGGGGAGGCGGCGTACGTCGGACTGGTCCCCCGGCTCCTCGACAGGCTCGCTCACGGGCTCAGCCGGCGTTCTGCTCGGCGATCCCCACGATGTTCGACAGCAGCATCGCGCGAGTCATCGGGCCGACGCCGCCGGGGTTGGGCGAGCGCCAGCCGGCGACGTCGAAGGCGGACTCCGCGATGTCGCCGGCCAGCTTGCCGTCGACCCGGGAGACGCCGACGTCGAGGACGGCGGCGCCGGGCTTGAGCATCTCGCCGGTGATCATCCCGGGGACGCCGGCGGCGGCCACGACGATGTCGGCGGTACGCGTGTGGGCGGCCAGGTCCCGGGTGCCCGTGTGGCACAGGGTCACCGTCGCGTTCTCGCTGCGCCGCGTCAGCAGCAGGCCGAGCGGCCGCCCGACCGTCACGCCGCGTCCCACGACGACGACCTCGGCGCCGGCGATCTCGACGTCGTGGCGGCGCAGCAGCTCGACGATCCCGGCCGGCGTGCACGGCAGCGGCGCCTGCCGGCCCAGCACCAGCCAGCCGAGGTTGGTCGGGTGCAGGCCGTCGGCGTCCTTGGCGGGGTCGATCAGCCCGAGCACGCGATTCTCGTCGCGCCCCTTCGGCAGCGGCAGCTGCACGATGTAGCCGGTGCAGGCCGGGTCGGCGTTGAGGGAGGCGACGGCCTCCTCGATCTCCTCCTGGGAGGCGGTGTCCGGCAGATCGAGGCGGATGGACTCGATGCCCACCTCGGCGCAGTCCTTGTGCTTGCCGTTGACGTACCACCGGCTGCCCGGGTCGTCGCCGACCAGCACCGTGCCCAGACCGGGGCGCACGCCGCGCTCGGCGAGGGCCGCGACCCGCGACGTCAGCTCGGTCTTGATCGCCGCCGCCGTGGCCTTGCCGTCCAGGATCTGCGCACTCACCCGGCCGATCCTAGGAGGCGGCGATGAGTCCGCGCCGCCCGGCGGGTCGACCCCGGCATGAGGACCCTCGCGATCACTCAGAACATCACCCTCGACGGCCGGGTCGAGATGCTGGAGGACTGGTTCGACCCGCAGCGCACCCGGGGCGACGACGGCCCGATGGTGGCGGAGAACGCGCGCCAGTCGGCGGCCGCGGACGCGCTGCTCGTGGGCCGGCGGACGTTCACCGACTTCCGCGGCCACTGGCGCGACCTCGCCGACGACCGGACCGGGGTCTCGGCGTACCTCAACGGCGTGGCGAAGTACGTCGTCTCCGGCTCGCTCGCCGACGACGAGACCGACTGGGCCGGCACCACCGTGCTGCGCGGCGACCCGGTGGAGCAGGTGCGGGCGCTGAAGGAGCAGCCCGGCGCCGACATCGTCTGCACCGGCTCGATCACGCTGTGCCACGCGCTGCTCGCGGCCGACCTGGTCGACGAGGTGCGGCTGTTCTGGTTCCCCGCGGTGCAGGGCCGTGGCCGCGCGCTGTTCCCGGACGGCACGGTGCCGCGGCACCTCGGCCTGGACCGGGTCGAGCGGTTCCCCAACGACGTCGCGCTGAGCGTCCACCGCCTCTAGTGGAAGAAGTGCCTCGCCCCGGTGAGGTACATCGTGACGCCGGCCTTCGCGCAGGCCTCGACCGTCTCCTCGTCGCGCACCGACCCCCCGGGCTGCACAATCGCGCGCACCCCGGCGTCGAGCAGGATCTGCGGACCGTCGGCGAAGGGGAAGAACGCGTCGGAGGCGGCGTACGAGCCCGCGGCCCGCTCCCCCGCCCGCTCGACAGCGAGCCGGCAGGAGTCCACCCGGTTGACCTGGCCCATCCCGACGCCGACCGAGGCGCCGTCCTTGGCCAGCAGGATCGCGTTGGACTTCACCGCCCGGCAGGCGCGCCACGCGAAGGACAGGTCGGCGAGGCCCGCCTCGTCCAGCGCCTCGCCCGTGGCGAGGGTCCAGGTGGCCGGGTCGTCGCCGCCGCCGGCCCCGTCGGGGGCGACCGCGTCGACGTGGTCGACCTGCTGGGTCAGCAGCCCGCCGGACACCCGCCTGAACTCCACCGGCCCGTCCGCCCCGTCGTCGACCGGGCAGACGAGGATCCGGATGTTCTTCTTGCGCTGCAGCGCCTCGACGGCGCCGTCGTCGTACCCCGGGGCGACGATCACCTCGGTGAAGATGTCGGCGACCCGCTCGGCCATCGCCAGCGAGACCGGCCGGTTGACCGCGATCACCCCGCCGAAGGCCGAGACCGGGTCGCAGTCGTGCGCCCGGGCGTGGACGCCGGCGATGTCGTCACCCTCGGCGCCGACCGCGATCCCGCACGGGTTGGCGTGCTTGATGATCGCGACCGCAGGCTGCGCGAAGTCGTTCGCGGCGCGGCGCGCGGCGTCGGTGTCGACGTAGTTGTTGTACGACATCTCCTTGCCGTGCAGCTGCTGCGCGCCGGCCAGGCCGCCGCCGCTGCCGTCGGTGTAGAGCGCGGCCGACTGGTGCGGGTTCTCGCCGTAGCGCAGGTCGGCGGCCTTCGTCCACGCACCGGCGAAGAACTCCGGCGAGCCCTCCTCGGCGGGGCTGAGCACGCTGCCCATCCACGTCGCCACCGCGACGTCGTACGCCGCCGTGTGCGCGAACGCCTGCGCGGCCAGACGCTGCCGCGCGGCGAGCGTGAACCCGCCCGCGGCGACCGCGGCGAGCGTCTCGTCGTAGGAGTCCGGCGAGGTGACGATCGCGACCGAGGGGTGGTTCTTCGCCGCCGCGCGCACCATCGACGGCCCGCCGATGTCGATCTGCTCGACGCACTCGTCGGCGCTCGCGCCGGAGGCGACCGTCTCGCGGAACGGGTAGAGGTTGGACACCACGAGGTCGAACGGCTCGACACCGAGGTCGGCCAGCTGCGCGACGTGGGAGTCGAGGCGACGGTCGGCGAGGATCCCGGCGTGCACCATCGGGTGCAGCGTCTTGACCCGGCCGTCGAGGCACTCGGGGAAGCCGGTGAGGTCCTCGACCTTGGTGACCGGCACGCCCGCGCGCTCGATCAGCGCCGCCGACCCGCCGGTCGAGACCAGCGCGACGCCGGCCTCGTGCAGCCCGCGGACGAGCTCCTCCAGGCCGGACTTGTCGTAGACGGAGACGAGGGCACGGCGTACGGGGATCTGGTCGTCGGTCACGGGGCCAACCCTAGGGTCGCTCAGCCCAGCCGGGCGTGCCGCCCCTCGACGGTGAAGCCCTCGCGCACCATGCGTCCCACGGTGGTGACGAGCATGGTCCGCTCGACGCCCTTGATCCGCTCGTGCAGCGTCTCGACGTCGTCGTCGTCGAGCACCGGGACGGCGCTCTGGGCCAGGATCGCACCGGTGTCGACGCCGGCGTCCACGACGAACAGGGTGGCGCCCGTGACCTTCACGCCGTGCTCCAGGGCGTCGCGCGGCCCGCTCGTGCCGGGGAACGACGGCGACAGCGCCGGGTGGGTGTTCACGGTGCGCCCGCCGTGCGCGGCGAGGAACGACTCCCCCACCAGCTTCATGAAGCCGGCCAGCACCACGAGGTCCGGGGCGTACGACGACACCGCCGCCGCGAGAGCCTGGTCCCACCCGGCGCGCGAGTCGTGGTCGCCGACACGCTCGACGAACGTCTCGACCCCGGCCCGCTCGGCGCGCGCGAGCCCCTCGACGCCGTCGCGGTCCGCGCCGACGGCGACGACCTCGGCGGCGTACTCGCGGTCGGTGCAGGCGTCCAGCAGCGCCTGGAGGTTCGTCCCGGACCCCGAGACCAGCACGACGAGGCGCGCGGGACCGCCGGGGCGGCCGAGGGGGGCGACGGTGGGCACCCGCGGAAGGCTAGTGGGCCCCCGGTCCGCGCAGCGACACCGTGTCCTCGTCGTCGTCCCCGCTCGTCGAGACCCAGGACGACCGCTCCCGCGCACCGGCGACCGGCACCGTGACCTCGTCGTCGCCGGCCGCGTCGTCGGCCGGGGCGAACGGCGGCCGCTGCGCGCCTGTCCTGCTGCCTGTTCCGCTGCCTGACTCCTCAGGACGCCGGCTCCGGGCCTCGCGCAGCCGCGCGGCGAGGGCCGGGGAGATCGCCGCCTGCGAGGAGGTGTCCTCGGGCGACTCGTCCTGCATCTCCGGGCGCCGCAGCCCGACGAGGTCGAGGCCGCGGGACGCCAGCGGTGCCAGCGCGCCGCCGACGAGACCGCCCGCGCCGAGGGAGAGGGCGAGGAACACCGCGACCAGCAGGGGCGAGGTGCCCACGTCGCTGAGCCGGCCGTCGCCGAGCGAGCCGGCGCCCAGCCCGGACAGCAGCCCGAGGACGACACCGGCGAGCGCGCCCGCGCCGAGCCCGACCCGCCAGTCGACGGTGCCGGGCCGGGTACGACGGTGCCGGCGCACGACCGCCGCGACGGCGACCACCGGCGGGACCGCCAGCAGCAGGTCGGTCCACCACGGCGCCGGGCCGGAGCCGGGCAGCGCGGCCAGCAGCGGGAAGGCCGGCACCGGTCCGAGCAGCACCGAGCCGGTCGAGACCGTGGTGCCGGTGCCCACCGCGAAGCCCGGGCCGGCCAGGTAGCCGACCGCGAGCAGGCCCGCGTTGGGCAGCAGCACCAGGCTGACCACGCCCAGCGCCAGGAGGTCGCCGACCGACAGGTCCTGCGCGGTGAGCAGCGCGCTCAGCGAGCCCGCGTGCAGGCCCAGCGAGACCAGCACGCTCAGCACGCCGGCGGCGTACACGGCGAGCAGGACACGACCGGCCAGACCGAGCACCCGGACGGCGAGGTCCCCGTCGCCGGGCAGCCGGTCGGTCACCAGCGAGCCCTGGCCGGCGGTGCGCAGGACGGACGCGCCGCCCACCACCGCCGGGCCGACCAGCGAGGCGACGACGACGCGGACCAGCGAGGGGGCGGCGTCGTCGGTCGTGGCCAGCACCGCGACGACGACGGCGACGAGGAGGTAGGCGATGGAGAGCATCGCGACGCCGTACGCCGTCTCGCGCTCGTCGCGCGGCGGGGCGAGGCGCGCGGCCCACGCCGCGCTGCGCCACACCACGAGCGCCAGGAGCACGGTGAGGCCGAGCGGCACGACGCCGTACGTCACGCCGGCGTACGTCAGGTGCGAGCCGTTGCCCAGCAGCCACGCGTCGGCGGCGACCCGCAGCGCGTCGCGGGTGTCGCCGTGCGCCCCCGCGTCGGCGAGGAACCAGCCGACCACCGCGACGACGGACAGCGCGAGCAGCCCGCCGAGCGCCGCGCCGGCGCCCGCGACAGCCGCCAGGACCGGGAACGGCCGGGTGATCCCGCGCAGGCCCGCCACCGCGCCGCTGCTCGTGCTGGTCGCGGTGCCGGGGGCCTTCCGGGACACCGAGGAGCCCCGCGGTCGCGTGGTGCTGACGTGGTCGGTGCTCACCGATCCATGGTGGCCGACCGGGCCGCCGCGACGGCGCTCCCACGCCCGCGAGGGCGGTCGTCTCGACCCCGTACCCTCGACCCGGTCATGCGCACCCACTCCCCCGACGACCCGGCCGACCACAGCGAGGCCGCTGCGCGCCCGCAGGACCCGGGCGCCACCGGTGAGCTCGAGGCGTTCCGCGCCAGCCACTGGGACGACCTGCTGCTGCAGACCTTCGCGGTCGCGGGCGACCTGCACGCGGCCCACACGGCGCTGCGCGAGGCCGTCGCGGACGGCTGGGAGCACCCGGCCTCGCCGGGCAGCCTGGAGAACCGGGTACGCCGCTCGGCCCTCACCCGCGCCAGCCGCCGGGCGCGGCCGCGGGCCTTCAAGCGGGCGGGCCTGGCCAACGCGGAGCAGCGCAAGACGCTCGAGGCCCTGCACGACCTGCCGTACCAGGAGCGGGTCTGCGTGGTGCTGGCCTGCCTGTCCGACCTGCCGGTCTCGGCCGTCGCCGAGGTGGTCGGCGCCTCGCCGGCGGCGACCGACGCGATGCTCGACCGCGGCCTGGACGCGGTCGCCGCCCAGCTGGCTCGCCCGGTCGACGCGCTGCCGACCCGGCTGCGCGACCTCGAGCCGCTGCTGGACCTCGAGGCGCAGCCGACCGGTCGCGAGCTGCGCTCCTCCGGCCGGCGCCGGCGCCGGGTCGCGCTGGCGCTGGGCAGCGTCGCCGCCGTCGCGCTGACCGTGCTGGCCGGGCTGTGGGTGCGCTCCGACGACATCCCCACCGCCGCTGAGCTCCCCCCGCAGCTCGGGCCCACCGTCGACCGCAGCCTGCTGCTGAGCGCCGACGACCTCGCACCCGTCGGTCCCGCGCGCCGGTGGCAGGAGCTGAGCACCACGCGCAACACCTCGGGCACCGGGCTCAACGTCACCTGTCAGCGCGACCGGTTCGCCGACCCGCAGGGGCTGCGGGCGTTCGTGCGCAGCTTCGACGCCACCGGCGGCGGGGAGGTCGGCGGGCGCACGGCGACGCAGACCATCGAGCTCTCGCGCACCGAGCGCCAGGCCCACGCGGGCTACGAGAAGGCGGTCGGCTGGTTCGCCGGCTGCGAGCAGGCCCAGACCCAGCTGGTCTCGTCGTACGACGTGCGCGGGCTGGGCGACGAGGCGACGCTGCTGACCCTGCGCACCCAGTCCACGGCCCGCACCAGCCTGTCCATCGGCCTGGTCCGCACCGGCAACATCACCACCTGGACGGCCGTGACCACCCCCGGCGACCAGGCGCTGCGCGCCTCGGCGGTGGCGAAGGTGATGACCACCTCGCTGCGCGACGTCTGCGGCAGCGAGTCGGCCGGCGGCTGCCAGGCCTCGCCGCGCCTGGTCCGCGCCGCCCCGCCGGCCTCCGGCGAGCAGGCGGGGATGCTGGCCGTGGTCGACCTGCCGCCGATCGGCGACATCCGCGATCCGTGGGTGGGCACCGAGGCGGCCCCGGCCACCACGAACCCCGCCGCGACCAGCTGCGACCGCACCGACTTCACGCGTACGGGGGCGAACCCGGCCCGCACCCGCACCTTCCTCATCCCGGGCTCGTCGGTGCCGCAGCGCTTCGGTCTGAGCGAGACCTACGGGCGCTACCGCACCGCCGGACGGGCGCAGGCGGTGCTGGACAAGGCGGTCACCGCGATGAAGGCCTGCCCCGGCAAGCAGCTCGGCTCGAAGATCACCGCCACCGCCGAGAGCGCGAAGGGCGCGCGGTACCCCTGGCGCCTGTGGCGCCTGCAGAGCGAGGTCTCCGACGACGAGACCGTGACGTTCTGGATGGGGATGGCGCGCGTCGGGCCGTACCTCGCCCAGATCGGCTTCGTCCCGGGCCGCGAGGGCCAGGACGTCTCGGAGCAGGTCTTCACCGAGCTCGTCGAGCGCGGGCGCGACCGGCTGGCCCAGCTGGCCAGCGCGCAGGCGGCCGCCGCGTCGTCCCCGTCGGCCTCCCCGTCGGCGTCGGCCTCACCCTCGCGCCGCGCCGGATGACCGCGGTGCGGTGGGCAGCAGCGTGAGCGACGCCGCGGCGCTCGACGCCGCCTCCCCGCTGCGCGAGCACCGCGACCGCTTCGTCGTCCCCGACGCTCTGGTCTACCTCGACGGCAACTCCCTCGGCCCGCTGCCGCGCGCCGTCCCCGCGGCAGTGACCCGGCTGCTGGAGGAGCAGTGGGGCACCGGGCTGATCGGCAGCTGGAACGCCTCGGGGGCCCACCCCGGCTGGATGGGCCTGCCCCGCCGGGTGGGCGACCTCCTCGCGCCGCTGGTCGGCGCCGGACCGGGCGAGGTCCACGTCGGGGACTCCACCTCGATCAGCCTGTTCAAGACGATGGTCGCGGCGCTGCGGATGCGACCGGAGCGCCGGGTGCTGGTCCTCGAGCCGAGCACCTTCCCCACCGACGGGTACGTCGCCTCCGCCGTCGCCCGCCTGACCGGCGCCGAGGTGCGCTGGTGCGACCCTGCCGACCCGGCCGCGTCGCTCGACGACGACGTGGCCCTGCTCAGCCTCACCCACGTCGACTTCCGCACCGGCGCGATGTACGACCTGCCCGCCCTCACCGCGGCGGCCCACGAGCACGGCGCGCTCGTGCAGTGGGACCTGTGCCACTCGACCGGTGCCGTGCCGGTCGACCTGCGCGCCGCCGGCGCGGACCTCGCGGTGGGCTGCGGCTACAAGTACCTCAACGGCGGGCCCGGTGCCCCCGCGTTCACCTGGGTCCGCCCCGACCTCGTCGCCGACCTGGACCAGCCGTTGCCGGGCTGGATGGGGCACGCCCGGCCCTTCGCCCTCGAGCGCGAGCACGACCCGCTGCCCGACGTCGGGCGCCTGGCCACCGGGACCCCGCCGGTGCTCGGGCTCACCTCGCTGGAGGCCGCGCTCGGCGTCTTCGCCGACGTCGACCCGGCCGACCTGCGCGCCACCTCGCTCTCGCTGACCGACCTGTTCGTCCGGCTCGTCGACGAGCGGCTGCCCGTCGAGCGCTCCGGGCTGGAGGTGGTCACGCCGCGCGAGCACGCGCGTCGCGGCAGCCAAGTCTCGCTGGGCCACGAGGCGGCGTACGGCATCGTGCAGGCGCTGATCGCCCGCGGCGTCGTCGGCGACTTCCGCGCCCCCGACCTCGCCCGCTTCGGCTTCGCCCCGATGTTCGTGCGCCACGTCGACGTCGTCGCCGCCGTCGACCACCTCGTCGCGGTGCTGGAGAACGGCGAGCACCTCGACCCGGCGTACGAGACCCGCCACGCCGTCACCTGACCCGGCACATCTGCACGCTCACGACCCGCTGACCCGGCTCTTCCGCACCCGAAAGCGCGAGACGCCGCCGGTCGCTGGGACCGGCGGCGCCTCACAGGGTCTCGAGATCAGGCGTTGTCGAGGATCTCGCGCATCAGCTGGGCGGTCTCCGACGGCGTCTTGCCGACCTTGACCCCGGCGGCCTCGAGGGCCTCCTTCTTGGCCTGCGCGGTGCCCGAGGAGCCGGAGACGATGGCGCCGGCGTGGCCCATCGTCTTGCCCTCCGGGGCGGTGAAGCCGGCGACGTAGCCGACGACCGGCTTCGTCACGTGCTCCTTGATGTACGACGCCGCGCGCTCCTCCGCGTCGCCGCCGATCTCGCCGATCATCACGATCGCCTTCGTCTCGGGGTCGGCCTCGAAGGCCTCGAGCGCGTCGATGTGCGTGGTGCCGATGATCGGGTCGCCGCCGATGCCGATGGCGGTGGAGAAGCCGAAGTCCTTCAGCTCGAACATCATCTGGTAGGTCAGCGTCCCCGACTTCGAGACCAGGCCGACCGGGCCCTTGCCGGCGATGGTCGCCGGCGTGATGCCGGCCAGCGCCTCGCCGGGGGTGATGATGCCGGGGCAGTTCGGACCGATGAT
Organism: Rhynchospora breviuscula; assembly: GCA_027562975.1. NCBI lineage: Eukaryota > Viridiplantae > Streptophyta > Magnoliopsida > Poales > Cyperaceae > Rhynchospora > Rhynchospora breviuscula. Next base: position 255,531 of record JAMQYH010000009.1, on the reverse strand, counting down.
GCGGGTGGACTTGCCCTCGGCGTACGCCCAGAACTCCGCGGAGTCCTGCACCGGCACGCCCTCGGTGATGATGACGAGCAGGCCGATTCCCGCGTCGATGGCCTCGACGACGGCGGCCTTGGTGAAGGCCGGCGGGACGAACGCGACCGACACGTCGGCGCCGGTCTCCTTCATCGCCTCCTCGACGCTGCCGAACACCGGCAGCCCCACCTCGGTGCCGTCGGCCTTCGTGTGGGTGACGGTGGTGCCGGCCTTGCGGGCGTTGACGCCGCCGACGACGTTGGTCCCGGACCTGACCATCAGCGCGGTGTGCTTGGTGCCCTCACCGCCGGTGATGCCCTGGACGATGACCTTGGAGTCCTTGTTCAGGAAGATCGACATTGCAGGGCCCCTCTACTTCGCGGCGTGCGCGAGCTCGGCGGCCTTGTCGGCCGCGCCGTCCATGGTCTCCTCGAGGCTGACCAACGGGTGGTTCAGCTCGTTGAGGATCCGCCGACCCTCCTCGACGTTGTTGCCGTCGAGACGGACGACCAGCGGCTTGGTCGCGTCGTCGCCCAGGATCTCCAGGGCGCCGGCGATGCCGTTGGCCACCGCGTCGCAGGAGGTGATCCCGCCGAAGACGTTGACGAAGACGCTCTTGACCTGGTCGTCGTTGAGGATGACGTCGAGCCCGTCCGCCATGACCTGCGCGTTGGCGCCGCCGCCGATGTCGAGGAAGTTGGCCGGCTTCACGCCGCCGTGCGCCTCGCCGGCGTACGCGACGACGTCGAGGGTCGACATGACGAGCCCGGCACCGTTGCCGATGATGCCGACCTGGCCGTCGAGCTTGACGTAGTTGAGGCCTTTGGCCTTCGCCTTGGCCTCGAGCGGGTCGGCAGCGTCCTTGTCCTCGTACTGCGCGTGCTCCTCGTGCCGGAAGTCCGCGTTGTCGTCGAGGCTCATCTTGCCGTCGAGCGCCTCGAGGACGTCGCCCTCGAGCTTGGCCAGCGGGTTGACCTCGACCAGCGTCGCGTCCTCCTCGACGAAGGCCGTCCACAGCGCCTTGGCCATCTCGACCGCCTGGTCGCGCAGCTCGGCGGGGAAGCCCGCCTCCTCGACGATCGAGCGCGCCTTGGCGTCGTCCACGCCGGTGCTGGGGTCGATCGGGATCTGCTTCACGGCGTCGGGGTTGGTCTTGGCGACCTCCTCGATCTCCACGCCCCCCTCGACCGAGGCGATGCACAGGTACGAGCGGTTCGACCGGTCGAGCAGGTAGGAGAAGTAGTACTCCTCCTGCGGCGGGGTCGCCGGCGTGACGAGCACCCGGTGCACGGTGTGGCCCTTGATGTCCATGCCGAGGATCGCGGCGGCGTGCTCCTGCGCCTCGTCCGCGGTCTTCGCGATCTTGACGCCGCCGGCCTTGCCGCGGCCGCCGGCCTGCACCTGGGCCTTGATCACGGTGACGCCGCCGAAGTCCTCGGCGGCCTTCCTGGCCTCGTCGGCGCTCTCGACGACGACGCCGAGCGTCGCCCTCGCGCCGTGCTTGGCGAAGAGCTCCTTCGCCTGGTACTCCATCAGGTCCACGGTCCACCCGTCCTGTTCTGGCTAGCGATTCGGTGTCAGCCTGTGCGGCCGCTCGCTCGTGCCTTCAGGCACCAGCCCGCGACCTCGGCCGACCCTAGACCCTGCGGACCCGGCCCGGTCAGCCACCGTCGTCGGTGTGACCGCCCTCATCCCGCTTCGCGACCCACTCCAGGACCTCGGCGCCGTCGCACTCCGGCGGGGCCACTCCCACGCCGTCGTCGTGCAGGCGCTTCTTCAGCTCGTGGCGCCAGTCGTGCTCCGCGCCGGGTACGACGACGACGTCCGCGTCCTCCTGCTCCGCGACGGCCACGACCCGCTCCAGGTCCGGCTGCTCCTCGCCCGAGCCGTGCAGCACGACCTCATGACCCTCGTCACGCAGCATGCGGCCCCAGGTGTCCGCGGTCTCGGCGAACCCGTCGACCCGGACCATCACGATGCGCAGCACCCGCGCAGGCTAAGCCGCAGGGGTGGGGCCCGAATAGGCCCGTCGCGCCGGGATGAGACGGTTCGGCACCGCCCGATCCCCCGGTTCGCCTGACCGCAGCGACGACCTCGGAGAGACTGGTCGGCGGTCCGCGAGCGGCCTGCGGACAGCCTGTGGAGGACATTTCAGGTTCCGGCAACCCTTCCGTTACTGTCGCCTGCGGCAACCGGGAGCCGACGCAAGGACGAGGTATGGGAAACCACCGAGCGCAACGACGTGCGCCGCGACCAGCGGGCATCGTCACCCCCCGCGCTCCGGGCGGGCGTCGCCGAGCGACCCCCGCTCCCAAGCACCCCCTGACGGGGCTCCCGATGGTGCCCACCATGGCCGGTGCCGTGGCCGTGGCCGTGGCCGCCGGAGGTGCGGCGACGGCCGGCGCGGGCAAGGCGGAGGCCGTCGAGCAGGTCCGCAGCAGCCCCGCCTCCATGCAGGCGCCGGCGTTCAGCGAGTTCGACACCCTCGGCATGGGCGCCGACCTGGACCAGCGCCAGCAGGCCATCTCCCGCGACTCCGAGCGCGACGCGCTGCAGGACGCCGCCGAGACCCGGCTGCAGTCCGCCGTCGAGACGCAGGCCCGTCAGCGCAACGCCGCGCTGACCAACCTCGCGCGCTCCGCCGAGACGCAGGCCGCGAAGATCCGCAAGAACGCGTGGAAGCTCCCGACGACCGGCTACCACCTCACCGCCCGCTTCGGTAACTCCGGCGGCCTGTGGGCGAACAACCACACCGGCCTGGACTTCGCCACCGCCACCGGCACCCCGATCACGGCCGTCGCCAACGGCGTCATCACCGAGACCGGGTACGACGGCTCCTACGGCAACAAGACCGTCGAGCGCCTCGAGGACGGCACGGAGATCTGGTACTGCCACCAGTCCGAGATCGACGTCCAGCCCGGGGACAAGGTCATCGGCGGCCAGCCCATCGGCCACGTCGGCTCCACCGGCAACGTCACCGGCCCCCACCTCCACCTCGAGGTCCGCCCCGGCGGCGGCGACCCCGTCGACCCCTTCACCGCGCTGGTCTACCACGGCTTGCAGCCGTAGAGCGCGAAGCGCTCGGAGGCTGCGGGCCAGGAGCCGAGACGCCCGTTCTGCGCTCCCCGAGCGCAGCGAGGCTCCGAGCGGAACTGACGTCTCGGCGAGGTGAGCACCCGCAGCAAGATGTATGCCGGCCGCAGACCCGCGCGCGGCAGCAGCCGCAGGCTGCTAGGAGCCGAGACGCCCGTTCCGCGCCTCCCCGAGCGCAGCGAGGCCCCGAGCGGAACTGACGTCTCGGCGAGGTGAGCACCGGCAGCAAGATGTACGCCGGCCGCACCGCGCGCGCGGCAGCCAAAGGCACCCGGGCGACCACAAACCCGACGTACCGCCGGCGACAAACTCCCCTCTCACCGGCGAGGAACTCACGTCTCGACGAGGCCTGAGCCCTACAGCTTCTCGACCGGGGCGTAGCGCAGCAGCAGCCGCTTGACGCCGTCGGCGCCGAAGTCGATGGAGGCGACCGCCTTGTCGCCGGCGCCCTCGGTGCTGACGACGGTGCCGAGGCCGAAGCTGTCGTGCTGGACCCGGTCGCCGGCGGAGAGGCTGGGGACGTCGCGACCCTTGGTGGCGCGGGCGGCGGCGTCGGCGCGGGCGGCCGCGGCGCCGAAGCGCTTCTGGGTGCTGGAGGACAGCCCACGGCCGAAGGACCCGTCGACGGCTCCCCCGGCGCCGCTGCTGCGACCGGCGGTGACGCCCCAGGTCGCGGCCGGGCGCGACCAGCTGGTCTGCTCCGCCGCGGTGCGCTTCCACTCGACGAGGTCGACGGGCAGCTCGTCGACGAAGCGCGAGGCCGGGTTGTGCGACGGCGCGCCCCAGGCGGAGCGGACGACGGCGCGCGAGACGTAGAGCCGCTGCTGGGCGCGGGTGAGGCCGACATACGCCAGACGGCGCTCCTCCTCGAGCTCGGGCTTGTCGCCGAGCGCACGCTGGTGGGGGAAGATCCCGTCCTCGAGCCCGGTGAGGAAGACGACCGGGAACTCCAGGCCCTTGGCGGTGTGCAGCGTCATCAGGGTGACGACGCCCGGCGGGGCGGGGGCGCCCTCCTCGGCGTCGGGCGCGTCGGGGATCTGGTCGGCGTCGGCCACCAGCGCGACGCGCTCGAGGAAGTCGGTCAGCCCGGGCTGAGGCGCCGGGGCAGCACCGTCGACGGGGTCGGCGGCGTCAGCGGCGTCGGCCGGGTCCGCGGAGGGCCCGAGCACCGGGTCGTCGGCGAACTCGCGGGCGACGGCCACGAGCTCGCCGAGGTTCTCCACCCGGGTCTCGTCCTGCGGGTCGTCGGAGGCCTCGAGCTCGGTGAGGTAGCCGCTGCGCGCCAGCGTGGCCTCGAGCACGACGTCGACGCGCTCACCGGCCTCGACCATCTGCTGCAGCTCCTCCATCACGGCGACGAAGCCCTCGATGTTGCGCAGCGAGCGGGTCGCGATGCCCGGCGCGTCCTTCGCGCGCTGCAGCGCCTGCCAGAAGGTGATCCGCTCGCGGTCGGCCAGGGCGGTGACGCACGCCTCGGCGCGGTCGCCGATGCCGCGCTTGGGGACGTTGAGGATCCGGCGCAGCGAGACTTCGTCGGCCGGGTTGACCAGGGCACGCAGGTAGGCCAGGGCGTCGCGCACCTCGCGCCGCTCGTAGAAGCGCACGCCGCCGACCACGCGGTAGGGCAGCCCGACGCGGATGAAGACCTCCTCGAACACCCGGCTCTGGGCGTTCGTGCGGTAGAACACCGCGACGTCGGCCGCCCGCGCGTCGCCCGCGTCGGTGAGCCGGTCGACCTCCTCGGCGACGAAGCGCGCCTCGTCGTGCTCGTCGTCGCCGACGTAGCCGATGATCCGCTCGCCCTGCCCGGCGTCGCTCCACAGGTTCTTCGGCTTGCGCGAGTCGTTGCGGGCGATCACCGAGTTGGCCGCGGTGAGGATGGTCTGGGTGGAGCGGTAGTTCTGCTCCAGCAGGATCGTCTCGGCGTCGGGGAAGTCGAGCTCGAAGTCCATGATGTTGCGGATGCTCGCCCCGCGGAAGGCGTAGATCGACTGGTCGGCGTCGCCGACGACCATCAGCTCGGCCGGCTCGACCGCCTCGGCCTCGGCCTCCTCGGGGTTCGTGCCGCACAGCTCGTGGACGAGGGCGTACTGCGCGTGGTTGGTGTCCTGGTACTCGTCGACCAGCACGTGGCGAAAGCGCCGCCGCCAGGACTCCCGCACCGCGGGGAAGGCGCGGAACAGGTGCACCACGGCCATGATCAGGTCGTCGAAGTCCATCGCGTTGGCCGCGCGCAGCCGGCGCTGGTAGTCGGTGTAGGCGGCGGCGTACGTCTGCTCCTGGACGTTCTGCGCCGCGGCGGCCGCGTCCTCGGGGTCGAGCAGCTCGTTCTTCGCGTTCGAGACCCAGTTGAGGACCGCGCGCGGTGCGAACCGCTTGGCGTCGAGGTCCTGCTCCTTGCAGACCAGGCCCATCAGCCGCTTGGAGTCGGCGGCGTCGTAGATGGTGAAGCTGCTGGTGAAGCCGAGCTTGTCGGCCTCCTTGCGCAGGATGCGCACGCACGAGGAGTGGAAGGTCGAGACCCACATGATCTTCGCGCGGTTGCCGACCAGCTCGGTGACCCGCTCGCGCATCTCCGCGGCGGCCTTGTTGGTGAAGGTGATGGCGAGGATCGAGCCCGGGTGGGCGTCGCGCTCGTTGATCAGCCAGGCGATGCGCCGCGTCAGCACACGGGTCTTGCCCGACCCCGCGCCGGCCACCACGAGCAGCGGCGTCCCGGCGTGGACGACGGCGCGGCGCTGGGGGTCGTTGAGGCCCTCGAGGAGCTCCTCGGCGCTGCGTCCGCGGCGCCGCGACGGCGCCGCCGGACCGGAGCGGGCCGCCGGGTCCTCGCTGGCGGGAGCAGGCATGCCGGGCAGCGGGAACGACGTACTCATATCCCCGTCAGCCTACGACCGCCCACCCGCAGGACCACGGTGAGAGGATCCCCGGTGTGGGTCGCCCGGGCCGGGTCGCGGTCGTCGTCGTGCTGGCGGTGCTCGGCGTCTCCGGCTGGCTGTACGCCTTCGCGCCGCAGTCGCTGCCGAGCGCGCTGACCGAGCCGTTCCGCGGCCCCGTCGCCCCCTCCTCGCCACGGGTGTACGACGACGGGTCCTACCGCTTCGCGCGCACCCAGCCGGGCGCGGACGACCGACCCGTCGGCTACGACCCCTGCCGGCCGGTCGAGGTCGAGGTGGACCCGGACGGCGCCCCCGTCGGCGCGCTGGACCAGGTCCGCACCACGCTGTCGCGCATCCACCGCGCCTCCGGGCTGGACCTGCGCCTGGTCGGCACCACCGACCGCCGCCCAGGCCGGCTCCTGGGCGGGCGCCCGGTGCTGGTCGCCTGGTCGACGCCCTCCGCCGTCCCCGCCCTGCGCGGCGACGTGGTGGGCCTCGGGGGCAGCGCGGTGCCGGGCGAGCCGAGCGACGACACCGTCCACTACGTGACGGGGCAGCTGGTCCTCGACCGCTCGGACTTCGCCGAGCTGGGCGAGACCTCGCGCCAGGCGGTGCTCGACCACGAGATGGGTCACGTCGTCGGGCTCGCGCACGTCTCGGACCGCGACGAGCTGATGTACCCGCGCGCCCACGGCGTCACCCGCTACGGTCACGGCGACCTCACCGGCCTGGCGCTCCTCGGGCGGGTGCCGTGCGGCTGAGGAGCCCGCTCTAGGGTCCGCCCCATGGCGCGGTTCACCCAGGCGGAGCTCCAGGCCTACCGGGGAGCGAGCGTCCCCGACCTGCTGGGCCCCGACCTGCGGCTGCTCTTCGTGGGGATCAACCCCGGCCTGTGGACCGCCGCGGTGCAGACCCACTTCGCGCGGCCCGGCAACCGGTTCTACCCCGCGCTGCTGGCGGCGGGCATCGTCACCGAGCCGGTCGACCCGGCAGCGGGGATGACCGACGCCGACCGGGAGCGCTTCACCCGACGCGGGCTCGGCATCACGAACCTGGTGGCGCGGGCCAGCGCCCGCGCCGACGAGCTCGACGCCGACGAGCTGCGGCGTGGCGGCGAGCGCCTGCGCGCGCTGGTGGCCGAGCGGCGCCCGACCGTCGTCGCGGTCGCCGGGATCACGGCGTACCGCGTCGCACTCGGTGACCGACGGGCGGCAGCCGGGCGCCAGCCCGAGGACTGGGGCACCACCCAGGTCTGGGTGGTGCCGAACCCGTCCGGCCTCAACGCCCACGAGAGCGTCGAGAGCCTCGCCGCGGCGTACGCCGCCCCCGCCCGCGCCGCGGGCATCCCCGACGTGCGGGACGGCGCGTGAGCGTCGTCTCGTGACTGTCGTCTCGTGACCGGGATCGCAGCGCTCGACGTTGCCTTCGGACCGGGTGCTCGCGCTACGATTGGATCGTTCCAATAACGCAGACGAAAGGACGCATCATGGCTCGCGTACGTCGCATCCTGGCCGCCGTCGACAGCTACACGCTGTGGGCGTTCAACCCCCAGACCCCCCTGACCCACCGGGGCTACCGCCGCTGAGGCGCAGCCCCGCCCGAGGTGATGGACCTCGGGGCCGGGTCCGAGCGGCCGTCCACCACTGGTGGGCGGCCGCTTCGTGCGTCACCAGCCGGGGCGCCCCAGCCGGCCCCGGACCTGGCCCGAGGCGCCGTGCCGGCGCCCCGGGTGGCCGCACGCCCCCGGCCCGGTGAGCTTCGCGAGCAGGCCCAGGCTCACGAACACCGGCCACGGGAAGTACGGCTCGAAGCCGTTCGGCCCGACGCAGGTGAACACCCACACCGCCCAGCAGACCAGCGCGGGGACGAGGAGCACCCAGCCGTCGCGCAGCCCACGCCTCTCGGGCGGCGCGGCGGGGACGGCGGCGTCCCGCTGGGCTACGGGCTCGACCGCCAGGTCCTCCAGCGGCGCGACGAGCGCTCCGAGGTGCCGCGAGGCGGTGACCCGCGCCGAGCGCTCGTCCAGCTCGTCGCGGTCCAGGCGGCCGTCGGCGAAGGCCTCCCCCAGCGCACGCAGCGCGACGTCGCGGTCGCGGTCCGAGGCGCGCATCGGCGCGTTCTGCGCGAGTCGCGGGTCGAGGGTGAGCTGGTCCCAGACGGTACGCGCCGATGAGGTCATGGACAGACCGTAGGACCGCCGGGCGGGCACCGCCCGGGACGATCGTCACGACTTCCTGGTTGGATCTCGTCGTGAGCGACTTCGCCTACTCCAACCTCAGCGGTCGGGGTCGCGGTCCGGTCGTCACGGCGCTCGGGCTGGTGCTGCCCGGCGTACGTCGCGTGCAGGCGCAGGTCGAGCCGTACGCCGCCGCCTGGGAGCGGCACAACGGCGAGGCCGTGCGCGCCGACGGCCCGCTACGGGTGACCCTCGGCGACTCGATGGCCCAGGGCGTCGGCGCCTCGTCGCCCTTCCTCGGCTGGGCGGGCGCGCTCGACGAGCGCCTCGAGACGGCGTACCGCCACGTCAACCTCTCGGTGTACGGCGGCCGCGTCGCGGACCTGCTCGAGCGACAGCTGCCCGCGCTGGAGCAGGTGGGCCCCGCCGACCTGGTCACCTGCATCATCGGCAGCAACGACCTGTTCAGCCGCCGCTACCGGCCGCTGCTGCCCGGGTCCCTGGCCGAGCTGCTCGAGCGGCTCCCGCTCGGCTCGGTGATCGCGACCCAGCCCGGCGGGTCGCCCGCCGCGCTGGAGTTCAACCGCCAGGTCGACGCGGCCGCCGCGGCGGGGCGGGTCGTGGTCGCCGACTTCCGCGACCCGCGCATGCGCTCGTGGCGCGGCCGCGTCGCCGAGGACCACTTCCACCCCAACGACGCCGGCTACGCCGCGATGGCCGACCTCGTCGCCGAGGCGGTGGCGCGTGCCTGAGGGGCACACCGTCCACCGGCTCGCCCGCCGCCACGCGCAGCTCCTGGCGGGTCGGGCGGCGTACGTCGACAGCCCGCAGGGCCGCTTCGCCGAGGGCGCGGCCCTCGTCTCGGGCACCGAGCTGGTGCGGACCGACGCGTGGGGCAAGCACCTGTTCCACGAGTACGCCGGCGACCGGCTCGTCCACGTGCACCTCGGGCTCTTCGGCCGCTTCCGCGACGGCCGGCTGCCCGCGCCCGACCCGCGCGGCGCGCTGCGGATGCGGGTCGTGGGCGAGACGCACTGGCTCGAGCTGCGCGGTCCGATCACCTGCGAGGTGCTGGGTCCCGAGCAGCGCGACGAGGTCGTGGCCAGGCTCGGGCCGGACCCGCTGCGTGAGGACGCCGACCCCGAGGAGGCGCTGACCCGGCTGGCCCGGCGCCGGGTGGGCGTCGGCGCGCTGCTGATGGACCAGAGCGTGGTCGCCGGGATCGGCAACGTCTACCGCGCCGAGATCCTGTTCCGCCACGGCGTCAGCCCGTTCCTGCCGGGACGGCTGCTGGACGCCTCGCTGTGGGGCGTGATGTGGGAGGACCTGCGCGAGCTGATGGCGGCCGGCGTCCGCAGCGGCCGGATCGTCACCACCCGACCTGCCGATCGCGAGCGGCCCGAGGGCAGGCCGCGCCGCGTCGACGCGTACTACGTCTACCGCCGCGAGGGGCGACCCTGCCGGCTGTGCGGGACGCCGGTGCGTCGCGCCGAGGTCGCCGGGCGGAACCTGTTCTGGTGCCCGGCCTGCCAGCCGGACCCCTGAGCGGCCGGCCCCGGACCGGCTTCGGACCGGCCCCGGACCGACCCCGGACCTGCGGCGGGACCGATCAGTCGAAGCGCGGTGCGCCGAGCTCGTCGAGCACGGCGCGGGCGTGGGCGTACTTCGCACGCAACCGCTCGCGCTCGCCCTCGTCCTCGACCGGAGGCCGCGACGGGTCGGTGTTGTCGGCGACGTCGGCCGCCTTGACCACCAGCCCGATCGGGTCGGCCGCGGCCCGTCGCACCGCGTCCTCGTGGGAGCCGGTCTTGTCTTTCGTGAGCGCGACGACGGCCGCGACCACGTCCGGTGGGAACCCCTCGGCCGCGAGCTCCTCCGGTGTCACTTCGCAGTCCTCGACGACGTCGTGCAGCCAGGCGGCGGCCCGCACGCTGGGTGAGTACGACGCCACCCGTGCGGCGACCCGCTCGGGGTGGTGGATGTAGGGCTGGTCGGCCTTGTCGTGCTGGCCCTCGTGCTTCCTGGTGGCGAGCGCGCGCGCTCGCGCGACCAGGTCCGGCTCGGTCGGGTCGACGCTCATCGGTCCTCCTCGTGGTCTCGCCGCAGAGGCTAGGCGGCACCACTGACAGGGCGGGGCCCGGAACGGCCTCGGACGGGTCAGGAGGCGGCCGCGAGGGCGGACTCGCACGCGCAGTGCACCGCGCGCAGTATCAGACCGCGCTCGATGTCGACGTGACGGCACCTCAGGCCGTGCCAGTCGTGGCCGCAGTGCTCGCAGGTGTCGTCCACCCGACGAGTTTCGCCTTGTCCCGTTGAGGATCCCCAGCGTTTGTGACTCAGCCCAACATCAGGGTCGTCACGAGCTCGGCCGCCGGGGGCGGGTCAGCGCTTCTCGCAGGCGATGCCGTCCTTGTCGCGGTCGCTCTTGGTGTTCTTCAGGTACGCGGCGCGGTCGCGCTTGAACGACGTGACCGGCGTGCCGGACGTCTTGTCGTGCGCCCCCGGCCGGCCGACACCGTGCGGGTAGACCTTGTTGAGGGCGGTGCAGTTCTTGTAGGTGCGAGCCCGGGGAGCGGCGTCGGCGCTGTGCGCCGTGCCGCCCACCAGCAGCGTGGCGGTGGCGACGGCGAGGAGGAGCTTGGTGGTCACGGGGGGGTCCTTCGCATCCGAGAGGGGCAGGGGTGGGGGCGGGTGACGCCCGGAGAAGTGTCCGGCGGATCCGCCCGCTCCGTGGTGGTTTTCGGCGAAGTGTCGCTCTTGTGACCGCTCAGCCGTCCCCTAGCGCCTCGAGGGCCAGCAGGGCCCGCTTCGCGGCCGGCCCGCCGGCGTACTCCCCCACGGAGCCGTCGGAGCGGACCACGCGGTGGCACGGGACCAGCACCGGCAGCGGGTTGCGCGCGCAGGCGGTCCCCACCGCGCGGACCGCGCGCGGGCGCCCGACGAGCGCGGCGACCCGGGCGTACGACGCCGTCTCGCCGTAGCCGACCTCGCCGAGGTGCTCGACGACCTCGAGGCGGAACCCGTTCGCGAGCCGCAGGTCGAGGGGCAGGTCGAACCGGCGCCGCCTGCCGGCGAAGTACTCCTCGAGCTGGCGCGCCGCCGCGTCGAGGCGGCCCGGCGCCCGGAGCACGCGCGGACTGATCGCGGTGGCGAGCTCCTCCAGCGCCGCGTCGTGCCCGGCGGCGGCGAACCCGACGCGCACGACGCCGCGGTCCGTCGAGGCCACCAGCAGCTCGCCCAGCGGGCTGTCCAGCAGGCGGTAGGCCACGTCGACGTCGGCCGAGCCCTCCAGCCGGTCGTGCAGCCGCGCGAGGACCGTGGCGTCGTCGGCGTGGGCGGTGCCGGCCAGCGGGCCGCTGATCGGATCGGTGGTGGTCATCGCAGGGTCCTCCTCAGGGTGGTGATGCCGTCGGCGCACGCCCGGCGGGCGGCGGCCTCGGTGCCGCCGAGCAGGTCGGCGACCTCGCGGTGGCTGAGCCCGCCGAGGTGGTGGTACGCGACCGCCTGCCGCTGCTTCGGCGGCAGCGCGGCGAGCGCGGCGTACACGGGGTCGTGCTCGGTGGGGTCGGGGTCGCACCGGCCACGCTCGGGCAGGCGGTCGGTCGGGACGGCCCGGCGCCGCGCGGCGCGGTGCACGTCGAGCGCCTTGCGGTGCGCGACCGTCACCAGCCAGGCCTCGAGGTTCGTGTCGTCGGCCAGGGCGTCGTACGCCGCCAGCGCCGCCAGGAAGGTCTCGGCCCAGGCATCCTCGGCGTCGGACGGGCCCAGCACCGCGCGGCAGACCCGCAGGACGGCGAGGCCGTGCCGCTCGACGGCGCTCTCGAAGGGGATCACACCGAGAAGACGCGCGAGGAGCGCGTTTCGTGAGGTCGGGTGCTCAGCGCGGGGCGAGCCGCAGCACGGGGATGGTGCGCGAGGTCCTCGCCTCGTACTCCTTGAACCCGTCACTGGCCTCGAGGAACCGCGCCCAGGCCGCGTCGCGCTCGGCGCCCCGGAGGGCGGTGGCACGCACGTCGACGCTGCGGATCGTCGTGCCGTCGCCGGTCTCGAGCGTGATGTCGGGGTGCGCGAGGAGGTTGTGGTACCACGCCGGGTTGTCCGGCGCGCCGGCCTTCGACGCCGCCACCAACCAGCCGTCGCCGTCCGGCAGCCCCATCACCGGGTTCAGGCGCTCCTCGCCGGACCTCGCGCCGATGGTGTGCATCACCACGAGCGAGTCCCCGAACGGCGCCGCCTCCGTGACCACGCCGTGACGCTCGTGGAACTCGGCCAGGACCGTCGCGTTGAAGTCGCTCACGCGCCCAGTGTGGGCGCGTGGGCGCCGCGGCGCCAGGGTGCGCGGCTCAGCGCGCGGGGCCGACGATCAGGCCGGCCCCGAGGACGAGCGCGCCGACGTCGACGGCGAGGAACAGCCCGACCCAGACGATCGCGGGCAGCGGCGTGATCCGCGCCAGCTGGTCGGCGTCGGAGGTCGCGCCGCGGCCGCTGCGGCGGGTGTGCTGCAGCTCCACCACGGTCTTCGGCGCGGCCAGCAGCAGGAACCAGGTGCCGGCGTACGCGACCACCGACTGCACCTGCCCCTCGCCCCACCACGACACCGCGAACACGACGGCGCCGGCCAGCAGCACCGACCACAGCCCGCGGAAGTTGCGGATCTGCACCAGCAGGAGGGCGAGCAGGACGAGCACGCCCCACAGCAGCCCGAGCGCGTGCCCGCGGTGCAGGACGTACGCCGCCAGCAGCCCCAGCAGGCCCGGGCCGACGTACCCGGCGGCCGCGGTGAGCACCATGCCCGGCCCGCGCGGCTTGCCGCTCGAGACCGTGACGCCCGAGGCGTCCGAGTGCAGCCGGATGCCGGCGAGCCGGCGCCCGCTGAGCAGCGCGGCGACGCCGTGGGAGCCCTCGTGGGCGATGGTCACGACGTGCCGGGTCACCGCCCAGGCGGGCCCGGAGACGACCACCAGGAGGGCGAGCGCGCCGAGCACCCACACCACGGCCGTGGGCGGGGCCGGCTGGGTGCCGGTGACGTCGGCCCAGACCCTGCTCCACGTCCCCTGCTGCTCCACCGGGGCAAAGGTAGCGAGCGGTTGTCAGCGGGTCGTCGTAGCCTGCTCGCAGGTCACGAGAGTCGGCCGCACGCCTCCGGACGTGGCCGACCGGCAACCGCGCCACCCGGCACGGTGCCCTCCGGAGAAGACCCGGGCCGCCGGGACCCCGGCGGTCACGACGGGCACACACGCCCTCCCGACCGCGAGGAGAGCTGCGATGGCAGACGACACCTTCACCGACGACCGACCCCGCACCGCCTGCGAGGTGGCGGGCCGCTGCTCGCGCGAGCCCGGGCACGGCGTGCACCGCATCCAGCGGCTGCTGGTGGTCGGCTCACCCTGGGGCTGGCGCGCCGGCGTGGTGCGCGGCGCCTGGGTGGAGCCGGACGGCCAGGTGGTCCTCGTCCACTGCACCGAGGCCGACCACGAGGTCACGGTGCGCCACCACCTGCCGCTGCCGGTCCGCGCCGGCGACGTCGTCGCGCTGCACGAGGGCGGGCGCCTGCTGGAGCTCGGGGGCCGGTGGCGCTCGGTCGTCGTGGTGCGCGGCGCTCTCGGCGCGGTGCCGACCCCGGCGGACCCCTCGCGCTGGCCGCGCCGCCGCGACGGGGAGCCGGACTCGCCGGCGGCGTACATCGCGGGGTGAGGCGTCAGCCGAAGAGGGCGCGGACGTCGTCGGCGTCGAGCACCGCCCCGCCGGCGCCGTCGCCGTCCATCACCTGCGCGAACAGCGCGGCCTTGCGCTCCTTCAGCTCGTGCACCTTCTCCTCGATGGTGTCCTCGGTGAGCAGGCGGTAGACGAAGACCGGCCGGTCCTGGCCGATGCGGTGCGCCCGGTCGATCGCCTGCGCCTCGGCGGCCGGGTTCCACCAGGGGTCGAGGACGTAGACGTAGTCGGCCTCGGTCAGGGTGAGGCCGACGCCGCCGGCCTTGAGGCTGATGAGGAACACCGGGGAGGTGCCGCTGCGGAACTCCTCGATCGCGCCGGCCCGGTCGCGCGTGCTGCCGTCGAGGTACGCCGCCTCGACGCCCTCGCGCGCCAGCCGGTCGCGCACCAGGGCGAGGAACCCGGTGAACGTGCTGAACACCAGGGCCCGGTGCCCCTCGCCGAGGACCTCGCGCAGGTGCTCGACGAGCAGGTCGATCTTGGCCGAGGCGACCCCGGCGCTGTCCTCGTCGACCAGCCCGGCGGCGAGGGCGAGCTGGCGCAGCCGGGTCAGCGCGCCGAAGATCGCGATCCGGTTCTGCTCGAAGCCCTCCTCGACCAGGCCGAGGACGCGCTGCCGCTCGCGCTGCAGGTGGGTGTCGTAGACGCGCCGGTGGGCCGACCCGAGCTGGACGCGCAGGACCTGCTCCTGCTTGGCCGGCAGGTCCGTGGCCACCAGCTCCTTGGTGCGCCGCAGCAGGAACGGGCGCACCCGGCGCCGGAACCGGGCCAGCGCCTTCTCGTCGTGGCGCCGCTCGACCGGCCGCTCCACCTGCTCGACGAAGTCCTGCGGCCGCGCCCACAGCCCGGGTGCGGCCAGGGAGAGCACCGCCCACAGCTCGAGCAGCCGGTTCTCGAACGGGGTGCCGGTCATCGCCAGGCGGAAGTCCGCGGGGACCCGGCGCAGCGCCTCGTACGTCGCGCTGCGGTGGTTCTTCGCGGTCTGCGCCTCGTCGACGACGAGGCCGCCCCAGGACAGGCCGGCGTACGCCGCGGCCTCCATCCGCAGCAGGGAGTACGACGTGACCACCACGTCGGCGCCCTCGGCCAGCGCCGCGAGGGTGCGCCCGCGGCGCTTCTCCAGACCGCCGACGACGCGCACGTCGAGACCGGGGGTGTGCGTCGTCGCCTGCTCGACCCAGGCCGTGGCGACGCTGGTCGGCGCGACGACGAGGAAGGGCCCTGCCCCCTCGCTGCGGGCGAGCGAGATGAGCGCGAGCGCCTGCAGGGTCTTGCCCAGGCCCATGTCGTCGGCGAGCACGCCACCGAGCCCGCAGCGCCACAGCGTGGCCAGCCAGCGGAACCCGGCGAGCTGGTACGGGCGCAGCTGCGAGGTCAGCCCGACCGGCTGGGCGGGCGGCAGCTCGTCGACCCCGCTCAGCTGACGGGCGGCGCGCACCCACTGCGCCGCCTGCGCGTCGACCAGGCCGATCGCGTCGAGCTGCTCCCAGCGGCCGAGGTCGGTGGTCGCGACCCGCAGGGTGCCGGGCTCGCGCGCCTCGATGCCCGCGGCCTCGGCGACGAGGTCGGCCAGCGCCGTCAGCTGCGGGACGGCGAGGGAGACGTAGAGCCCGCCCGGGAGGAAGATCTTGTCGTTGCCCGACGTCATGGCCTCGATCAGCGTGGCGACGGGCAGGGGGTGGCCGTCGACGGTGACGGTGACCGCGAGGTCGAGCCAGTCGTGGCGGGCGTCGTCGTCCTCCGAGCCGGTCTCGGGCACGGCTCCCCCGGCCTCGAAGCGCACCTGCGGTGCGTCCTCCGCCTCGCGGAACTCCGGCTCGGGGCTCAGCATCTCGACCTCGACCAGCCCGGTGGCGCGCAGCTCGACCAGCACCGGCGGCAGCGAGAGCAGCTGCTCGGGACCGACCCGCCGGCTGGACGGGACGGCCAGCGACGGCGTCAGCAGCAGCTGCTGGGCAGGGGAAGTCAGCGCCTCGACCAGCCGACGCACCAGCGCCTGCTCCTCCTCGCGCCGGCGCACCGGCGAGGCCTCGGTCGGGGTGAGCACCTCCGCGGCGGGGTCGTCGGGCTCGCCGTACCTCCACCGCCAGCGGAGCTCGGCCGTCGCCGGGCTGGGCCAGTCGACCCGCAGGAGCAGCCGCGGGCGCGGCGGCTCGGGGATCGCCACGCTGGCGTCGGAGGAGGTGGCCGCGACGTGGCGCCCGAGCCGGGGCAGGAAGCCGGTCAGCAGCTCGCGCTCGTCCTCGCCCGGCACGCGCAGCACGTCGCCGCGGCGGGCCATGCTGCGCAGCCGGCCGTCCAGCGGACGTGCCAACCGGGCCACCCGCAGCCGGTCGGCCTCGCGGGTGACGAGCGTGTGCGCCGGGTCGCCCAGCAGGAGCGTCGCGGGGTCGCCGAGCGCGGCGTCGCCGATCGCGACGCGTACGACGATCTCGTCGCCGTCGCGGGTCAGGTCCAGCGCGGCCGGGACCCGGTCGTGCACCAGCTCCACGTCCGCCCCGTCCGGGCCGACCAGCGTCACGCCGGCGTCCTTGACCTGCATCAGCTGCGACCACAGCGAGGGCCCGACGTCGTCGCCCGACACCGGGGCCGACCCGGCGCCGTACCAGGAGTGCGCCCGCCCCAGCCGGTGCAGCGATCGCATCGCCGAGACCTGGGCCGGCTCGTAGCCGCCGCGCCCGAGCGCCTCCCACGAGACCTGGTGCGACGTCCAGCCGCCGGACTTGCGCGGCCGGGCCGGGCGCAGCGCCAGCGCCGGGCCCGGCGGCATCCCGCCGCGCCGGTTCTCCGCGATCTCCAGCAGCAGTGCCAGCGGCTGCCGCTCCTGGGTCCGGCCGGGGTCCTCCACCTCGTCGAGCAGCCCCTCGAGCCGCCCGCGCCAGCCCGGGTCGCGGGGCGTCCGAGAGGTCCGCGCCGCCAGCAGTGCGGCGACGACGTGCTTGCACAGGAAGCCGACGGGACAGGTGCACGTGCCATAGAGCTGCGGCTTCGCCCCCGCCCGCGGCAGCGCCAGCCGGACGGAGACGTCGTACGGGTCGGGTGCGGTGCCCCAGACCTCGCCCTCCAGCACCGTCGAGGACGCGCTGGTGTCCTCGGTCCCGACCGAGCGGACCAGACCCTGCGCGTGCACCTCGTGACCGCGCGCCCAGGTGCCGGCGTCGAAGCACGAGCGCAGCGACGACTCCTCCAGCTCCCCCAGCACCCGCGACACGTCACCAACCCAAGCACGGGCCACGGACGCTCGCGCCCGGCATCCACAGCCGGCTCACAGAACGGTGAGGGCTGCTGCCCAGCCACGGCGCCGATGCTCGGCGCACCGAACCAAGGAGGCAGCTGTGCCCGACGACGAGACCTCACCGATGAGGGGCGCGCAGGACCGACCCGACGACCCCACCCCGCGCAGCGGCTCCCGCTGGGAGCCGGAGGCGGCCTCGCAGGACGAGGCGCTCGAGCAGCCGCCGGCGCCGGCCGGTCGCACGCCGCGGCAGTGGACGCGACCCGTGGCCGCCGGGGTCGGCCTCGTGATCGTCGGGGGGCTCGGCGGCTTCCTGCTCGGCCACGCGACGAGCGGCGGCGACGACCTCGCGCCGACGTCCTTCCAGCCCGGCCAGCAGGGCTCGGGCGAGGACCCCAGCGGTGGGCCCGGTGGGTTCGGCGGGTTCGGCGACCGCGACAGCGACGGCGACGGACACGGCTTCGGCCGTGGCCCCGGCGGGCTCGGCGGGACCGACGGCGGCACCGACGGCGGGACCCAGGGCGGGACCGACGGCGGACCCCAGGGCGGGACCCAGGGCACGCCGCCGACCGACGGGTCCGGCGGTGCCACGGGTGGCGGCACGGGTGGCGGCAGCACCGGCTCGGGCGACACGACGACATGACCCAGGCGCCCGTGAGGCCCGGCCCACCCGCTGGGCCGCCCGCCGTACCCGTGGCGACGCCTGCGCGCACCACCGGGCGGCTCGCCCGGCGCGACGCGGCCGTGCGCACAGCCACCCTCGCGCTGCTGTGGGGCAGTTTGCTGTGGCTGGCGTACCTCTGGGTCCACGACGGCGGGGTCCAGGGCCTCTCGGGCTGGACCGGCACCCTGCTCGGCACCGGCCGGCTGACCGGCCTCGTGGCCTCCGACCTGCTGCTCGTGCAGGTCCTGATGATGGCCCGGGTCCCCGTGCTCGAGCGGGCGTGGGGGCACGACCGGCTGGCCCGGCTGCACCGGCTGGTCGGCTTCGGCTCCTTCACCCTGCTGCTCGCCCACGTCGCGCTGATCACCTGGGGGTACGCCGCCGGGCGGCTCGGCGCCACGCCGGGCACGCTGTGGGACCTCACCTGGGCCTACCCCGGGATGCTGCTCGCCGTGGCCGGGACGCTGTGCCTGGTCCTCGTGGTCGTGACCAGCATCCGCGCGGCGCGCACCCGGCTGCGCTACGAGTCCTGGCACCTGCTGCACCTCTACGCGTACGTCGGGGCGGGCCTCGCGCTGCCGCACCAGCTGTGGACCGGCCAGGACTTCGTCGGCTCGAGGGCAGCGTCGGTCTTCTGGTGGGGCCTGTGGGGTGTCGCGGCCGGGTCGGTGCTCGTCTTCCGGGTCGGCCTGCCGCTGCTGCGCTCCTCGCGGCACGGCCTGCGGGTCACCTCGGTGCACCCCGAGGGCGACGGCGTGTTCTCGGTCTACCTCGCCGGGCGGCTGCTGGACCGGATGCCGGTCGAGGTGGGCCAGTTCCTCCTGTGGCGCTTCCCCGGGCGACCGGGCTGGTCGCGCGCGAACCCGTTCTCCCTGTCCGCCGCTCCCGACGGGCGCAGCCTGCGGATCACCGTCAAGGAGGCGGGCGACGGCAGCCGCTCCCTGCGCGCGCTGCGCCCGGGCACGCGCGCGGTGGTCGAGGGTCCCTTCGGCCGGCTGACCGCCCGGCCCCGTACCCGCGACAAGGTGCTGCTGATCGGTGCCGGGGTCGGCGTCACGCCGCTGCGGGCGCTCGCCGAGGGCCTCGACTACGCCCCGGGAGCAGCGACCCTGCTCCACCGCTGGACCGGGCGACCGCTGTTCGCCGGCGAGCTGCGGGCGCTGCAGGCCGAGCGGGGCCTGCGGGTGCTGGACCTGCCCGGCCCACGGCGCGCGGCGGGGTCCTGGCTGCCCGCGGGGACCACCCGCGCCGCCGACACCGAGGCGCTGCTGTCGTGGGTCCCGGACCTGCGCGAGCACGACGTGTACGTCTGCGGGCCCGACGCCTGGGCCGTAGCCGTGCGCCGCTCCCTGCTGGCTGCCGGGCTGCCGCCCGAGCAGCTGCACCACGAGTCGTTCTGCTGGTGAGGAGAGACATGAGACGGATCATCTGGTGGGGTCTGAGCACGCTGACGGTGCTGGTCCTCCTCTTCGGCTACCGCACCTCGACCCAGGGCCCCGGCCTCGCCGGGAGCGCGGTGGTCGCGCCCGTCAGCGGCGCGACCAGCCCGTCGTCGGGGTCGTCCGGCGCATCGTCCTCCGCCGGCTCGTCCGGCGGCTCGGGGGGCTCCGGCTCGTCGGGCTCGTCGGGCTCGTCGGGCTCGTCGGGCTCGCGCACCGTCACCGGGACACAGGCGCAGACCCGCTGGGGGCCCGTGCAGGTCAGGCTGACCCTGTCCGGCGGCACGATCACCGACGTCACGGTGCTGGAGTACCCCTCCGGCAACCCCCGCGACACCGAGATCAACGACGTGGCGCTGCCGCAGCTGATCAGCGAGACGAAGGACGCCCAGAGCGCCGACATCGACATGGTCAGCGGCGCGACGGTGACCAGCGAGGGCTACCTGACCTCGCTGCAGTCCGCGCTCGACCGGGCCGGCCTGTGAACGCCGTCGACCCGGTCATGCGCCGGGTGGAGCACGTGATGGGGCTTCCGGTCAGCCTCGCGCTGCGCGGGCGCCACGCCGGGTCCTCACAGGGGGAGGCGGCGTGGCTGCGGGCGCTGGACGTGCTGCGCGAGGCCGACCGGGTGTTCAGCACCTGGCGCGAGGACTCGGTGGTACGCCGGCTCGAGCGCGGCGAGACCACCCTCCTTGACTGCCCGCCCGAGGTGGAGCGGTCGGTGCGGCAGGTGCTGGCGATCGGCGAGCAGGCCCGTCTGGACTCCGGTGGCGCGTTCGCCGTGCACCGCGAAGGTCGTCTCGACCCCAGCGGGGTGGTCAAGGGCTGGGCCGCCGAGCGCGCCGCCGCCGACCTGCTGGCGCTCGAGGACACCGACGTGTGCCTCTCGGCGGGCGGCGACCTGCTGTGCGGTACCCGGCCCGGGCGACCCGCCTGGCGGATCGGCGTCGAGGACCCGCGCGACCCGTCGCGGCTGGTGGCCGTGGTGCCGGTGCGCGACGGGGCCGTGGCCACCAGCGGTACGGCGCACCGCGGGCAGCACCTGCGGCACGCGGTGAGCGGCCTCGCGCCGACCGGGGTGGCCTCGGTGACGGTCGTCCACCCGTCGCTCACCGTCGCCGACGTCGACGCGACAGCGGCGTATCTCCAGGGTGCGGGAGCGGCGCGGTGGCTGCGCGAGCGGGGACGCACCGGTCTGGTGGTCCGCCCCGACGGGACGTGCGAGGTTGTCGGCCCGCCCGCGGGCGGGACTCAGGCGATGCCGAGCGTCCGGGCCACCTCGTCGCCCCCGATCTCACGCACCAGGTCGGGGTCGCCGACCACGATCAGCTGGTCGGTGGCGCGCGACATGCCGACGTAGAGCTTCTCCCGGACGCGCTCCTGGTCCGGACGGTCGTTGACCAGCAGGACCACCGCCGCCCGCTCGAGGCCCTTGCAGCCGAGGACGTGGCCGTAGAAGACCTCGTCGGCGTCCCAGTACGTCTTCATGTAGCCCGCCTGGCCGAGGCGCTTGATCTCGCTGAGCTGAGCCGGGTGCCGCGAGCCGGTGGCCAGCAGGGCGACCTTGCCGGGCTCCCACCCGGCGTCCAGCAGCAGCTCGACGGCCTCGTCGGCCCGCTCGAACGGGTCCGCGCCCGGCTCGACGGGCAGGAAGTGCACGCCGGGCCCGTCGCCGCCACGGGCGACCATCCGGGTCGGCGCGAGCGGGCGGAAGGCGTCGTAGACCTGCTTGGTGTTGCGCAGGTTGTGGTCGAGCACGAGCGGGACCAGCGGAACCGGAGGGCCGCCGTAGCGGGCGAAGATGCGCTGGTTCTCGTCGGAGTAGCAGTACAGACCACTCTTCTCCTCGTCCGCCATCGCGCGAAGCAGCGGCGTCCACCACGACTCGGCGAAGTCCTGCGCCTCGTCGACGACGAAGGCGTCGAAGTGCTTCCCGGGTGGCAGCTCGGCGGCGAGGTCGGCCATCCGGGCCGGCAGCTGGTTCTCCCAGAAGTCGGAGTCCTCGCGGTCGCCGCCCGTGGCGCCCCACGAGCGCCCGAGCTCCTCGTAGGTCCCGACGAACGCGGGCCGCTGTCGGTGCGGCCACTCGGCGACCACGCGCTTGAAGTGCTCCGCCAGGCCGATCGAGTAGCACAGCAGCGCCACCCGCTGCGCCGGGCGGTCGTGCCGGCCGGTGCTGAGCTGCTTGGCCTGGGTGAGGGCGAGGACGGTCTTGCCCGAACCGGCGCCGCCGCGCACCTCGACCCGGTGGAGCAGCCGCGTCACCCCGAGCAGCGTCGCCTGCTCCTGGGTGAGCCGGTCGGCCTTCGCCTCGCGCTCGTCGGCCGCCGCGTTGTGGTCCGCCGGGACGGCGTACCCGCGTCCGCGCAGCACGTCGACGAGCCGCTCGACCTCCGCGGCCGTGGGCGCGGTGCGACCCTGGGCGCCGCGCTCGGCGTTCTCGCGCAGCCGCTCGGCGAGCCCGGCGAGGTCGCGCCGGCCGTGGACCATCCAGCGCGGGCAGTCCGGGGTGGCGAAGTCGTCCGCGAAGGAGGAGTACGGCGCGACCACGCCGTGGCTCCAGGCCACGTGCCCGGCCTGCCACCGCGGGTCGGCCTCGGCGTACTCCCGCAGCGCGTACTTCGACGCGAGCGCCTGCTCGACGGGGCGGATCCGGTCGGTGCCGTGACTGGTCGTCCGCGTCCAGTGCTCGCCGTTGTAGGACACCTGACCGCCCTTGACCTCGAGCGCGACGACGCCGACCTCCGGCCACACCACCAGCAGGTCGCACTCGCTGTCGCGGTCCTCGTCGGTGATCCTGATGTTGGCCAGCAGCCACGCCTCGGGCGGCAGCTGGTCGCGCAGCAGCTCCCAGACCTCGCGCTCCGACGTGGTCCGGAAGGTGGGGTCGGCGGGTCGGCACTGCGCAGTCATCGGGGCTGCTCCTCGGTCATGGCGCGAGGCTAGGCCCGGCCTCCGACAGCTCGGGGCAGTGACCTCGGCCAACCCCGCTCGTTGGACCTGGCAGCCGAGGAGAGGGAGACCCATGCCGTCGAGGACCGCCCGCATCACCGCCGCGCTGAGCGGAGCCGTGCTGATCGCGACCGGGGCGGGGGTGCCCGCCGCCACGGCCCAGCCGACCCCGTCTGCCACGTCCGCGCCGTCAGCCGCAGCGCCGCGGGCGAGCACCGTGGCCGCGTCGCCGCTGGACGACCCGTTCTACGACTACACCGGCCGGACCCCGCTGAAGAACCTCGC
The DNA here is from genome assembly GCA_027562975.1 of Rhynchospora breviuscula. Taxonomy (NCBI): domain Eukaryota; kingdom Viridiplantae; phylum Streptophyta; class Magnoliopsida; order Poales; family Cyperaceae; genus Rhynchospora; species Rhynchospora breviuscula. The sequence goes on along the minus strand of JAMQYH010000009.1, from coordinate 233,072 downwards.
GCCGGGCACCCCGCTGAAGACCCGGACCGTCCCGTACTCCGTGCAGGGCGTCCCGACCCCGCTCACCGCGCTGCAGGTGCTCTACCGCACCCGCGACGCCCAGGGCCGTGCCGTGGTCAATGCGACGACCGTCGTCCGGCCGCTGCTCCCGCTGGCCGGCGGGAACGTGGTGTCCTACCAGTCCTTCTACGACTCGCTGAACCCCGAGGACCAGCCGTCGTCGGCGATCGCCGGAGGCGTCGGCGCGGGCAAGGGGATCGTCAACGCCGAGACGGCGTTCATCGCGCCGCTGCTGCTGGCCGGCTACGTCGTCAACATCCCCGACACCGAGGGCCAGACCGCGGACTTTGCGGCCGGCCCCGAGTACGGCTACACCACGCTCGACTCGCTGCGCGCGATCGCGAAGGTGCCGGCCTCGGGCACGAGCGCCGCTTCGAAGGTCGGCCTGCTCGGCTACTCCGGCGGGGCCATCGGGTCCGGCTGGGCGACGTCGCTGGCCCCGTCGTACGCCCCGGACGTGGCGAAGCGGGTCGTCGGCACCGCGATGGGCGGCGTGCTGGTCAAGCCCAGCACCAACCTGCACTACGTCGAGGGCACCCCGATCTGGTCGGGCGTGCTGCCGATGGCGCTGATCGGCATCGCCCGCGCCTACGGCGAGGACCTCACGCCGTACGCCTCCGCGCGCGGCAAGCAGATCCTCGCCGAGCTCGACAAGGCGGCCATCGGCGACGCCCTGGGCCGCTACCCCGGGCTGACCTGGAAGGACATCGCGAAGCCGGAGTACCCGACGCCCGAGTCGGTCCCCGTCTACGTGAAGCTGGCCAACAAGCTGATCATGGGCTCGAACGGGCGCACGCCCTCCTCGCCGGTCTTCATCGGGCAGGGCACCCGCGGTGAGCTCGAGGGCACGCCCGCCAGCGCCACCTCCGGCGAGGGCGACGGCGTCATGGTGGCCGGTGACGTCCGGTCGCTGGCGCGCCAGTGGTGCGCGGCCGGCACGAAGGTGACCTACCGGGAGTTCCCCGCCTCCCACGTCACGACCGTGCCGCTGTTCGCGCCCGAGGCCTACACCTGGCTGCTCTCGCGCTTCCAGGGCAACGCCAATGACGACACCTGCTCCTCCATCGCGCCGGGCAACTCGCTGGCCCCGATCACGGTCCAGAGGTAGTCGGCGCCGAGGCCGGCCTGCGGCGGGTGGTCTCGACGTCCTCCCTCGCCGGCGCTCGGTCGGGCTCGACCACCGGGTGGGCGAGCGCGTCGAGACCCGTCCAGGAGCGCGAGACCTCAGCGCCGCAGCAGCGCCTTGTCGAGGCGCGCCAGCGTGACGGCGCCGACGGGGCGGAACGGGTGCAGCGGGTCGGGGTCGCGCGACCCCGTCGGCCCGCCGAGCTCGGTGTGAGCGAGGGCGCTCATCACGACGTAGGCGTCGTCGCGGTCGTAGCCGTGCTCGAGCAGCAGGTCGAACATCGCCTCGTACGCCGTCTGCACCGAGTCCTGCACCGGGTCGCCGAGGCCCACGCAGACCCATTCGGTGCCGGTGTCGACCTGCGGGGCCCGCAGGGTGCGGCCCTTGAGGAGGTCGACGCTCACCGTGGCCCGGCCGGCGATCTCGATGGCGACGAACGAGCTCTCGCCGCGGCTCATCACCGCGTGCAGGTCGCCGATCGCGAGCAGCGCGCCGGGCACCTGGACGGGAAGGTGGACCGTCGAGCCGACACAGGCGTCGGTGAGGTCCATGTTGCCGCCGGTCGGGTACGACGGCATCACCGTCGACATCTCGCCGGTCGCGGGGGCGACGCCGAGGCAGCCGATCATCGGACGCGCCGGGCAGGTCAGCCCGTCGGCCAGGTGGACCACGCCGTCGACGACCGGCACCCGCCGGACGAAGAACTCCTCGCCCATCCGCTGCGTCAGCGCACCCGCACCGGGGATGTAGACCGACCAGCCCTGGTCGGCCACCTCGATGTCGTGGATGGTCACGCTGAGCACGTCACCGGGCTCGGCGCCCTCGACGTGCACGGGACCCGTGACCGGGTTGAGGGTCGCGGTGACCTGCGCGAGGTCGCGGTAGCGCTCCATCTCGGCGTACGCCGCGTCGTCGGTCTCGAAGACGATCCGGTCGCCGGCGCCGGGGGTGACGGTGAGGACGGGCTCGACGTCGGCGCGGTAGCCCGCCCGGGCCCGGTCCTTGGTGATGAGGTGCTCGGTCATCGCACGTCCTCCTCGAGGCTCGCGCCGGCGGCGTGCTCGGGCAGCACCCGTCCGCCGCGGGCGCGGTAGTAGAGCATCACGACGACCCCGACGGCCAGCCAGACCAGCCCGCCGACCTTGGCCGCGGTCTCGGCGTTCCACAGCACGTAGCCGATGACGAGGAAGCCGATGACGGGGGCGACCCCGTGCAGCAGCCAGCGTCCGGAGCGCCGGCGTACGCCGAACCAGACAACGACCGACACGTGCAGCAGCAGGAAGCTGGTCAGCGCCCCGAAGTTGACCAGCGAGGAGATGGTCCCTACCTGGCCGACGAAGACGAGCCCGAGCACCAGCGTCAGCCCGGCGACCAGCAGGATCGCCCGCTCGGGCACGCGGGTGCGCTCGTTGACGTGGGCCAGGAAGCCGGGCAGCCGCCCGTCGCGGCTCATCGAGAACAGCAGCCGCGAGGTCGCGCTCTGGGCGGCGACGGCGTTGGCGATGCCGACGGCCAGCGCGTTCATGGCCAGGAAGGCGACCTGCCAGCCGTGGTTGCTCACCGACTCCACGATCGAGAAGAACGCGTTGTTGGCCTCGCTGGCGCTGAAGCTGGTGGTGTCGGGCACCAGCATCGCGGCGAGCCAGGTCTGGGTGACGAAGAAGATCGCGACGATGACCAGGCCCCCGATCATCGCCCAGCCCGCCGCGTCGCGACCGCCCTTGCTCTCCTCCGACAAGGTGGCGATGCCGTCGAAACCGAGGAAGCTGAGCACCGCGATGGACAGGGCGGTGGCGACCAGGCCGGGGCTGAAGTCCGCGGCGTCGAAGATCGGCTTCGCGGTGAGCTCGGCGCCGTTGGTGCCGTTGGCGATCGCGACGACCGCCATCACCACGAAGATCACGATGAAGACGACCTCGGCGGCCAGGAACAACCGGTTGACGATCGCGGTGAAGGAGATTCCGACGTAGTTGACCGCCGTGTTGAGGGCGAGGAAGACCACGATCCAGGCCCAGCGCGGGACGCCGGGGAAGATGCCCGACATCGACTCGGCGGCGAAGACGTAGAGAAGGGTCGGCACCAGCAGGTAGTCGAGCAGGATCGTCCAGCCGGCGATGAACCCGAGCTGGGGGTGCACACCACGACCGACGTAGGCGTACACCGAGCCGGCGATGGGGAACGCGCGCGACATCTGGGCGTACGACGACGCGGTGAAGATCATCGCGACCAGGCCGATCAGGTAGACCAGCGGCACCATGCCCTTGGCCTCGTTGAAGACCACGCCGAAGATCGCCCACGGCGCGATCGGCACCATGAAGACCAGGCCGTAGACGACCAGGTCGGTGGTGGACAGGCTGCGGCGCAGCTCCTGCTTGTAGCCGAACTCCTCGACTCCGGTCGGGGCGGTCGCGTCGCTCATCGCGCGGCTCCTGCGTCGTGCTCGCGGAGGAACGACCCGACGACGTCGACGAACGCCTCCGGCTCCTCCACGTGCGGCATGTGGCTGGACTCGGGGAAGACGTGGGAGCGGGCGCCGGCGATGCGCTCGACGTACGGCGCCCAGACCTCCGGCTGCGCCTCGTCGTACGCCCCGGCGACCACGAGCGTGGGGACGTCGATGCGATCGAGCCGGTCGACGACCGACCACTCCCGCAGCGAGCCGATGACGTGGAACTCCGAGGGTCCGTTCATCGTGTGGTAGACGGTCGGCTCGGCCTCGATCTGCTCGAAGCTGGCGCTCACCTCGGGCGGGTTGGGCACGACGCGGCACACGTGGCGGTCGTAGAAGACCTGCATGGCGGCGGCGTACTCGGGGGTGTCGGTGGTGCCGGCCTGCTCGTGCCGGGTGAGCGCCGCCTGCACGTCGTCGGGCAGCTCCTGGCGCAGCCGGTTGGCGGCCTGCAGCCACAGCTCCATCGAGGCCGGGGAGTCACAGATGGTCAGGCTCGCCACGCCGCTCGGGTCGGCCAGCACGACCTCGGGGGCGAGCATCCCGCCCCACGACTGGCCGAGGAGGTGGAACCGGTCGGCGATCCCCAGCGCGTCGACGACGGTGCGCAGCTCCTCCACGAACAGCCCGACGTCCCAGAAGTCGGCGGGCGCGTCGGGCAGGTGGGTGCTGCGTCCGCAGCCGAGCTGGTCGTAGTGGACGACGGCGCGACCGTCGCCAGCCAGGGTGGCCATGGTCAGGGTGTAGTCGTGGGCCGCGCCGGGACCGCCGTGCAACACCACGAGGGGAGGCCGCTCAGCGTCGTCGAGGTCCCCGGTCACGCGGTACCAGGTCTCCCCGCCGCGGGTCGCGATGGTGCCGGTACGGCTGGGCTCGGGGATGCGGGGGTCGGGCACGGTGGGGCCTTCCGGGCGGAGCGAGGGGGTTGCGGTACTGAAGCACGGCAAAGGTCCTACGGCAATACCTTCTGGCGCGGCGCCCGTACGCTTCCCCCGTGGACGACGTGGTCGCGCAGCCCGTGCCCGCGCTGGGCGCGCCCGCGCACCGCACGATGACCACGTCGCTGGCCGACCGCCTGGTCACCGCCATCGCGGTCGGGGTCTACTCCCCCGGCGAGCGGCTGCCGTCCGAGCGTGACCTGGTCGAGCGGCTCGGGGTCAGCCGCGTGACCGTGCGCCAGGCGCTGCAGCACGTGGCCTCGCTCGGGCTGATCGAGTCGCGGCGCGGGCGCGGCGGCGGGTCGTTCGTCTCCGAGGCGTCGTGGGAGGAGGTCGCCCCCGAGACCGCGCGGCGCACGCTGGAGACCGAGCTGCCCCGGCTGCAGGACCTGTTCGACTACCGCTGCCTGGTGGAGGCGATGATCGCCCGCGCCGCGGCAGAGCGCCGTACGGACGAGGACGTGCGGGAGCTGCGTGCGGCCCTCACCGCCTTCGGGGCCGCCGGCTCGATGAGCGAGGCCCGCGCCTGGGACCGCCGGCTGCACGGCCTGGTCTGCGCAGCGGCGCGCAACCCCCACCTGACGCTGCTCTCGGCGCAGCTCACGGCCGCCGCGACGCTGGGCTTTGGCGCCGAGCCGTACGAGCCGGAGTTCGTCGAGCGGGCGCGGCACGAGCACGGCGCGCTGGTCGACCTGGTCGCCGCCGGCGACGTCGAGGGCGCCGGACGGTGCGCCGAGGAGCACTTCGCGCTGACGCTGGAGACCATGCGCGCCGGGCTGCGGCGCGCCGTGGACCGCGCCGACACGACCTAGGGTCACGACGTGGCCACCTCGCACGAGCGCACCGACCTGATCGTCTCCACCCTCCGCGACGCCTTCGGGCCGCTCATGGACGCCGACCCGGCAGCGTTCCGCGCGAAGTTCCGGAAGATGGCGACCGACCCGCACGCGTTCTACCGCGGCACGGCGTGCCTGTTCTACGCCGACGCGGTGGGGCGCAGCGACGACTTCGCCGACGACGAGGCCGACCGCATCTGGATCCACGGCGACCTGCACGTCGAGAACTTCGGCACCTACCTGTCGTCCACCGGGCGGCTCGTGTTCGACGTCAACGACTTCGACGAGGCCTACATCGGCCGCTTCGTGTGGGACCTCGAGCGCTTCTGCGCGAGCCTGGCGCTGGTGGGGTGGCAGAAGGCGCTGCCCGACGACGACGTGCGGGGGCTGGTCGCGGCGTACGTCGAGGCGTACCTCGCCCAGGTCGACCACTACCGCGAGGTCGCCGACGACAGCGACTTCTCGCTGCACCTGCGCAACACCGACGGTCCGGTGCTCACCGCCCTGCAGGCCGCGCGCCGGGTACGACGGGCGGACCTGCTCGCCGCGACCACCACCGTGGAGCGCGACGGCACCCGGCACCTCACGGAGAGCCCCACCGTGCGCCGGCTCGAGGACGACGAGCGCGAACGCGTCGTCGAGGCCTTCGAGCGCTACCTCGACACGATCCCCGCCGCGAAGCGCTTCGACCGCTCGCTGTTCTACGAGCTCCACGACGTGGCCGGGAAGACCGGCTTCGGCATCGGCAGCGCGGGGCTGCCGGCGTACACGCTGCTGGTCGAGGGGTACAGCGAGGCGCTCGACAACGACGTCGTGCTGTCGATGAAGCAGGCCAACGTCCCGGCCCTGAGCCGGTTCGTCGACGCCGCGGCGATCGAGGGGTACTTCGCCCACGAGGGGCACCGCACCGTGGTCTCGCAGCACGCGCTGCAGGTGCACACCGACCCGCTGCTGGGCTACACCGACCTCGACGGCGTCGGCTACGTGGTCGCCGAGGTCTCGCCGTACGAGGTGGACCTGGACTGGGACGACCTCACCGAGCCCGAGCAGATGCGCCAGGTGGTCGTCCTGCTCGGTCGCGCCACGGCCAAGATCCACTGCGCCTCGGACGAGGACAGCGAGCAGGACCTCGTCGACTTCCAGGTCGAGGACGCCGTTGCGCGCTGTGTCGAGGGGCGCCGCGAGGAGTTCACCGAGCACCTCGTCTCGCGTGCCGTCGAGTACGCCGCTCAGGTCCGCGAGGACCACGCGCTGTTCGTCGACGCGTTCCGCGACGGCCGGCTCGGGGTCGACCCGACCTGAGCCGGGCGCGCCGCCGCCGAGCTCAGCGCCAGCCGAGCTCCGGCGCGACGTAACGGATCAGGCTGTCCAGCACGTGCGCGCAGTAGTCGACACCGAGCTGGTTGGGGATGGTCAGCAGCAACGTGTCCGCCGCAGCGATCGCCCCGTCCTCGGCCAGGTCCTTGACGAGCTGGTCGGGCTCGCCGGCGTACGTCTTGCCGAAGCGCGCGATCCCGCCGTCGATCATCCCGACCTGGTCCGAGCCACCGCCGGCGGTGCCGAAGTACGCGCGGTCGGTGGCGTTCACGATCGGGAAGATGCTGCGGCTGACCGACACCCGCGGCTCGAAGTCGTGGCCGACGTCGGCCCAGCGCTTGCGGAACCGCTCGATCTGCTCGGCCTGCAGCTGGTGGAACGGCACGCCGGTGTCCTCGGTGAGCAGGGTCGACGACATGAGGTTCATCCCCTTGTCGGCCGCCCACTCGGCGGTGTCGCGCGAGCCGGCGCCCCACCAGATCCGCTGCCGCAGACCCTGGGAGTACGGCTCGACCCGCAGCAGCCCGGGCGGGTTGGGGAACATCGGCCGCGGGTTCGGCTGCGCGAACCCCTCCCCCTCGAGCACGCCGAGCAGCACCTCGGTGTGCCGGCGCGCCATCGCGGCGTGGTCCTCACCCTCGGTGGGCCGGTAGCCGAAGTAGGAGTACCCGTCGATCACCTGCTCCGGTGATCCGCGGCTGATCCCGAGCTGCAGGCGCCCGCTGGAGATGAGGTCGGCAGCGCCCGCGTCCTCTGCCATGTAGAGCGGGTTCTCGTAGCGCATGTCGATTACGCCGGTCCCGATCTCGATTCGACTGGTCTTCGCACCGACGGCGGCCAGCAGCGGGAACGGAGATGCGAGCTGCCGCGCGAAGTGATGGACGCGGTAGTACGCCCCGTCGACCCCGATCTCCTCCGCCGCGACTGCGAGGTCGATCGACTGGTGCAGTACGTCGCTCGCGCTGCGGGTCTGCGAGTGCGGAGTGTCGCTCCAGTGCCCGAACGACAGGAACGCGATGTTCTTCATGCTGATTGAACTCTCAACTTTCCCGGTCTGTTCCCGACTAGGTTCTTGCTCGATCCTGCGCGAAGCTCACGCCTCGTGGCCTCATACGAGCGGTGGGTGCGCGCCCAGCCCTCGCGAGCCGAAGAGATGAGCTCCAGACCGTCGACCGACTGGCCGCACGCCTCGTGGATGAGATCGACCGCACTGCCGAAGTCATCGCCACCCTGCACGTCCCCAACGCCTCGAGCAGAGTCATCCAGGACTCACTTCGCCGCGTCGTAACGAGACGAGATCGGCTTCGGCGAGGAGGTCGTGCTCATGCCGCAGGACAGCCTGGTCACACGCGCTCGACTCGACTTCTACCGCGTGACCGAGGGGCGCGGGATCATCGCGGAGGTCAAGCGCGGCGGCACGGCCACGAGAACCACGACCTCAAGGACCTGTGGAAGGCGCACGTCGCGCCCGACGCCCACCACCTGTTCCTGATCGTCAGCTGCTGAAGCTGACGGCGGCCACGACGCAGGAGACTGCGAGTACCGCGACCAAGGCGAAGCCCCATACCGCCTTGCCGCACGCGTCGAACTTGCGGTGTGCGAGGCGCGACAGGTCAAGGACCTGCTGCCAGGCGTCGTCTTCCGCGGTCACCTTCGCAACGTGGTCGCGCAATTCGGCGACTGTGGCCTTGGTCAACGTGGGCCAGGCGTACCGGTTCAGCCACGAGTACGACATCCGGCTCTGCGGTCCGATAGCCCGGACGAGCCAGAACAGAGTCCACAGCACGGCGACCGAGGTCAGGGTGGACAGGATTCCGGTGACCCAGGCGGCCGTGCAACCGTGGTCGAAGGCGGCGATGACCGACTTGGATCTGGCTACGAGCATGGTCAGCAGGACGCCGAGACCCGCCGTGAGGATTGTGGCCTTTGTATCGGCGAACCGTACCCAATTGGCGATCTGGTCAAGAGCCTGACTGGAGCCGTCAGGCTGCTTCGGCGGATCTGGCGGTCGACGCCGTTTAGGCCGCAACCGGGCTCACACCCTCGGTGGGCCAGCGACCGGTGATGCGCCACAACGTGTAGGCCGCAAGCCAGTGCGCGGCCCAGGCGGTCGCGGTGGCAGCGGTGTGGGCCTCTGAATCCCAGTCATCCTGGTCCGCGACGCACAGGTTGCCGTTGACGTAGAGGTGTGGCGAGGGCTGCCAGGTGCGACCGGTGTTTTTGCCGAGCCGAGGGCCGTTGATCAGTCGGACACGGGGCAGGCCGCGGTCGCGACGCAGGACAACTCCGATGGTGAAGGCGCCACGGCCGGTGTTGATCTTCCCGACCCAGCACGGCGCCAGGTCAGGAGACGCTGCGACGTATGTGAAGTCGGGGAAGGCGGCCTTCATCGCCTCGATGTGCGGGGTGATGGCGGCGTCAACTTCCCACCAAGTGTGGTTCTCGTCTCCGGCGTCGGGGTCTTCCTCGCCACCGTGAAAGGTGTGGGGTTGTACGCGGGTGACGGAACCGTGGGTGGCGTGGGTGTAGCCGCCGCCGGCAGTCGCGGTAACGCCGTCGAAGATGACTTCGCCGGCCACGGTGATGTACCGGACGTTACCGACGCCGAAGTGGTTGAACAGGGCTGCGACGGTCATGAGGGTTCTCCTCAGTTGATGTTGAGCTGGGTCGATGGCCGGCCGTCGAGTTCTTCGATGGTGCCGGGTATGTACTGGAGGGTGTTGCGCCAGCGATAGTTGTAGTAGCGGTAGCACTTCCGCTGTCCGTTGCGCTGGAAAGTCTTCGGGGAAGAGTCATGCTGGTCGAAGTAGTCGTAGTCGGGCAGAACTTCGGACATGCCTTGGCCGACGACGATTTCCCAGGAGTTGGCCTTTTTCTCGCACTTGGCGGCGAAGTTGGCAGCGAATCCGACCGGATTGATCTCGCTGTGCTCGGCATTGCCGCTACGGATGAAGGTGACGCTCCCATAGTCAAGCCCCGCGCGCGCCTTGACGGGTTCGATGCCGCTATTGACCAGCGCGGAGTTGAGACGGTTCTCGACGGCGTCGAGGGCGAAGGCGCACGCCGTGAGCGCCATGATGCAGTCTGCGCGAGGATCTCCCGGGCCGAAACCGGCGAAGAGCCCGTCGCCTCGCAGACCCAGAGGGAAGCCACCGAAGTTGAGCACGGTCTGGACGAACGCAGTGAGTACCGAGTCGGCGAGCTTGGCGACATCGCGATCGTCATCCCAGAAGCTGCGGCCCGTGAAGTCGCTGAGATCAATGAAGACAGCTGCAATGGGCGCAGTCTGTTGCTGGCCGACCGGGAGGTGCTCGAATGCCGGGTGGCCCAGGGACTTCGCTTCGAGGACTGGGTAATCCGCGGACGCCGTCATCGCCGACTTGTTGAGTCCGACCGTGTCCCACCGGTGGCGCAGCTCGATGCCGCGCATCACAGTGTCCGCGAAGTCACTGGCGGTAAAGGTGCTCACCGGAGCCCTCCCGTTGCGTCGGGCGGAGGTGCGACTCGTTCTGGGGTGTGTCCGGTTGCCACCACGCAAACGGACATCGGCGCCGGGGGTGCGGGCCGGTCGAAATTCGAGCTGAGGTCGCCTCTATCCGACTTCGAGGTGTGCTCGATTACTTGGCAGGCCGTGGCTCGTTGGGGCTGGTAAGTGTTGGTTGGGTAGTGCATCAGCGCTCCTGCTCAGTGGCCGACCGTCTCCCGGATGTGGCGCCCCCTGGCCGGAAGGGGCTTGGGGACACCACACCGCGGCTACTTCTGTCTAACTGGTCTCGCCGGTGTCACTTTGTCGCTGCGCAGTACGGGATCATCAAATCGACGGTTACTTCAGCTGCAGCCGGAGGTGCTGCCGCAGCCCTCGCAGACGTAGCAGGACCCGGCAGGGCGCATCTTCGTGCCGCAGGTCATGCACAGCGGGGAGTCCACGGCGGTGCCGGTGAGCTTTTCCATCAGTTCCGCGGAGGTGTGGGCCTCGCGCGGGGCGGGCTTGGCGGACTCGGCGATGACGTCGTCGGCCAGGTCCTCGGTCTCGAGCAACTCGGCCTTGGCTTCGGAGGTCTCGACCTCCGGGGTGCGGGTGACGTCGCCGGGCACGACCGTGGGGGCGGCGATCAGCTGGTCGCTGGTGCCCGTGTCGCCCATAGGCGGCTCGTACGAGCCGGTCTCGAGGTGGCGCTGGCGCTCCTCGGCGGAGTGGATGCCGAGCATGCCCCGCTCCTCGAAGGGCAGGTAGTCCAGCGCCAGCCGGCGGAAGACGTAGTCCATCAGCGACTGCGCCATCCGGACGTCCGGGTCGTCGGTGAGGCCGGCCGGCTCGAAGCGCAGGTTGGTGAACTTCGAGACGTACGTCTCCAGCGGGACGCCGTACTGCAGGCCGACCGAGACCGCGATCGAGAACGCGTCCATCACGCCGGCCAGCGTCGAGCCCTGCTTGCCGAGCTTGAGGAAGACCTCGCCGAGGCGGCCGTCGTCGTACGCGCCGGAGGTCATGTAGCCCTCGGCGCCACCGACGGTGAAGCTGGTGGTCCGGGCGCTGCGCGACTTCGGCAGTCGGGTCCGGGTCGGCTTGTAGACGACCTTCTCGACGACCTCGGGAGCTGCGACGTCCTCGGCCTCCGCGGCCTCCGCGGCCTTCTTCTTGCCGTCGGACAGCGGCTGGCCGACCTTGCAGTTGTCACGGTAGACCGCCGTCGCCTTGAGGCCGAGCTTCCACGACTGCAGGTAGACGTCGGCGATCTCCTCGACCGTCGCGCTCTCCGGCAGGTTCACCGTCTTCGAGATCGCGCCGGACAGGAACGGCTGCGCCGCCGCCATCATCCGCACGTGGCCCATGGGCTTGAGCGAGCGGGCGCCCATCGCGGTGTCGAACACCTCGTAGTGCTCGGTGCGCAGGCCCGGAGCGTCGATGACGTGACCGTTCTCGGCGATGTAGTCGACGATCGCCTCGACCTGCTCGGGCTGGTAGCCGAGCTTCTTCAGCGCACGCGGGATGGTCTGGTTGACGATCTGCATCGAGCCGCCGCCGACGAGCTTCTTGAACTTCACGAGGCTGAAGTCGGGCTCGATGCCGGTGGTGTCGCAGTCCATCATGAAGCCGATGGTCCCGGTCGGCGCGAGCACGGAGGCCTGCGCGTTGCGGTAGCCGTTCGCCTCGCCGAGCCGCACGGTCTCGTCCCACGCCTGGGTGGCCAGCTTCAGCACGCGGGCGTCCTCGACGTGCAGGGTCCGCACGTCGTCGTTCGCGGCCTGGTGCTTGCGCATGACGCGCTTGTGGGCGTCGGCGTTGCGGGCGTAGCCGGCGTACGGGCCGACGACGCCGGCGAGCTCCGCGCTTCGCTTATACGACGTACCGGTCATCAGCGAGGTGATGGCGGCGGCCATCGAGCGCCCGCCCTCGGAGTCGTACCCGAGGCCCATCGCCATCAGCAGCGCGCCGAGGTTGGCGTAGCCGATGCCGAGCTGGCGGTAGTTGCGCGTCGTCTCACCGATCGGGTCGGTCGGGAAGTCGGCGAAGCAGATGGAGATGTCCATCGCGGTGATGATCACCTCGACGGCCTTGGCGAAGGTCGCGGCGTCGAAGGTGTCGTCGTCCTTGAGGAACTTCAGCAGGTTCAGGCTGGCGAGGTTGCACGAGGAGTTGTCGAGGCTCATGTACTCCGAGCACGGGTTCGACGCGGTGATCCGGCCGGTCTCGGGGTTGGTGTGCCAGTCGTTGATCGTGTCGTCGTACTGCAGGCCCGGGTCGGCGCAGGCCCACGCGGCCTCCGAGATCTTGCGGAACAGCTCGCGGGCGTCGACGGTCTCGATGACCTCGTGGGTCCCGCGGGCGCGCAGGCCGAAGTCGGTGCCCTCCTCGACCGCGCGCATGAACTCGTCGGTGACGCGGACGGAGTTGTTGGCGTTCTGGTACTGCACGGAGGTGATGTCGGCCCCGCCGAGGTCCATGTCGAAGCCGGCGTCGCGCAGGGCGCGGATCTTGTCCTCCTCCTTCGCCTTGGTCTCGACGAACTCGACGATGTCGGGGTGGTCCACGTCGAGGACGACCATCTTGGCCGCGCGACGCGTGGCGCCGCCGGACTTGATGGTGCCCGCGGAGGCGTCGGCGCCGCGCATGAACGAGACGGGGCCCGAGGCGGTGCCGCCGGAGGACAGCAGCTCCTTGGAGGAGCGGATGCGCGAGAGGTTCAGCCCGGCGCCGGAGCCGCCCTTGAAGATGAACCCCTCCTCCTTGTACCAGTTCAGGATCGAGTCCATCGAGTCGTCGACGGAGAGGATGAAGCAGGCCGAGACCTGCTGCGGGCTCTTGGTGCCGACGTTGAACCAGACCGGGGAGTTGAAGGAGAAGTACTGGTTGACCAGCAGCCAGGTCAGCTCGTGCTCGAAGACCTCGGCGTCGTCCGCGCTGCGGAAGTAGCCGTGCTCCTCGCCGGCGTCGACGTACGTCGACACGACCCGGTCGATGAGCTGCTTGAGGCTCCACTCGCGGGCCTCGGTGCCGACGGCGCCGCGGAAGTACTTCGTCGTGACGATCGTCGAGGCGTTCAGCGACCAGGTCGACGGGAACTCGACGCCGCGCTGCTCGAAGACGGCCTCACCGGTCTTCCAGTTGGTCTGGACGACGTCGCGACGCTCCCAGTCCAGCTCGTCGTAGGGGTGGACCCCCTCGGTGGAGAACACGCGCTCCATGCGCATGCCCGTCTCGGTGCCGCTGTCGATCGTCTCGGTCATTCCTGCTCCCCTGGTTGGTGCTGATCGGTGGTTCGTCGTGTGGGTGCCCGGCGCACGTCGCTTCCCCACAACGTGCGCCGGGCGGTCTGTGGCTCAGACCCCGGTGAGGGTCTGAGGGGGTGGCGCGTGCGCCTCGCGGAGCTCGGCGATGGCGGACTCGAAGTCGTCGGCCGACTCGAAGGCGCGGTAGACGCTCGCGAACCGCAGCCAGGCGACCTCGTCGAGCTCGCGCAGCGGGGTGAGGATGGCCAGCCCGATCTCGTGGGCCGGCACCTCCGCCCAGCCGTCGGCGCGCAGCGCGTTCTCGACGGTCTGGCCCAGGCGGGCCAGGTCGTCGTCGGAGACCGGGCGGCCCTTGCAGGCCTTGCGCACCCCCGAGATCGCCTTGTCCCGGGTGAACGGCTCGGTCGCGCCGCTGCGCTTGAGGACCATGAGCTGCATCTGCTCGACGGTCGTGAACCGTCGCTCGCACGCCGAGCAGGCGCGACGACGCCGGATGGCGCCGCCGTCCTCGGCGACGCGGCTGTCGAGGACCCTCGTGTCGGTGCTGGGGCAGAACGGGCAGTGCATCTCCGGGGTCCTCCTCTCGACGGTCATGCACCCAGCACAACACCGGCCTCCGACAGTGCCGTCCCGGACGGCGAGCCCTGTGGATCCGGGGCCTCGACCTGTGGACTTCGTGGCACGATCTGTGGTCAACGACCGCTCTCCTGTGCAACAAGATGTGGAGAACTACAGCGGTGTAAGTACTAGATGTAGTGGAACCGTACGCCCGCCGCTGTGCGCTGCGCAACACGTTGCGTGAACTTCTGCGACGTCCTCGAGAACGTGCAGGTCAGCGGCCCGACGGGGGACAAACCGGACCCGTACGGCGGCGTGTCGGCACCCCGTCGAGGTCCCGCCGCGGGCTTCCCGCGTGGGTCACAATGAGGACGTGAGCGCTCGGGGAGAGGGACGTACGTCGCAGCGCGGCGTGCTGCTCGGACTAGTCGCCGGGATCACGGTCACGATCGTCGCCTGGGGGATCCTCGTGCTGGCCGCCATCGACTTCGGCCGCGACGCCCGCGCCAGGACGGGCGAGAGCTGGCTGCTGATGGGCGGGGCGACGCTCGGCGCCGTCGCCTGCCTGTTCCTCACCATCATCTTCGCCGCGAAGCTGCAGGCCCGGGTGAAGTCCACCGGCCCGCGCCCCGCCGAGCAGGCGGCGCCGTCCCCGGTCGGTGCCGAGCCGAGCGCGCCGACGGTCTCCGACCCCACGCCCGCGCCGGAACCGGATCCCGAACCCGACCGGCTCGACGACGAGGGCGTGCCGCGGCCGGAGCCCGAGCCGGTCGTCTACCGGAGCCGGCACAGCAACGTCGCCGGAACCCCGGACCCCGAGCACGCCGACACCGAGGACTCCCCCGCCGCGTCCTACCGCGGCAAGCGCGCCAAGCGCTGAGGTTGTCCACAGGGAGGACGTCGGGGTGTCCACCGGCGCCGGGACTGGGTAACTTCTGCTCATCTCGGGTCGGAAGGAATCCCTGATGCGTGGACGAGTCCTCGGCGCTGCGGCGCTCGTGCTGGGCGTGGCCCTCGGTACGTCGGCCTGCGGGGGCGGGAACCCGAGGCCGGCGCCAGCGTCAGATTCAAAGTCCTCGGAGACGACAGTTGGGCCGACAAAAGCCTCAGCAGAGGATTTCACCCGGCAGTTCATTCGAGCGCTCAACAACAGTTCCACGAGCCTGCGAACTTCGTCATGGCGCTCGATGTTCACTCAAGAATGCGTCTACTGCACCAGGGTCGCCGACCAGATTGATTCGATCCGGAAAAACGGTGGCTCTTTCGAGGCTGACCCGTGGATGATCCAAAAGGTCACGGTGTCTCGACAACCAGATGGCTTATTCCAATCTGTCTCGACAGTGGACATCCCGGCACAACGCGTGACGTACACCAAAGGTGGTCGACAGGAGCGAACTTCCGGTGAGATGAGCACCCAGCAACGACTCATGATGCGTTGGGTAAATGGCCGTTGGGTCGCGATCAACTTCGGCGACGTGTCGTAATGAGTGCTCTCGTCCGCGTTGCACTGGCCCTGGCGTTCGCGGTGTTGCTCACGTTCCCCGCCGAGTCACGCGCGGACAGCGGCGGTGGTGTGGGAAACGGGGGCAACGTGTTCAAGGCCTGGGCGGCGAATGAGGGTCCTCCTCGCGTCGCTCCGCCCGCTCAGGGCAATGCGACGCGTATTGCTTCGAGCACCTCAAGCTCGTCGTCCCCGCGAGCCACGTACGAACCTCCGCCGCCCGCGCTCGGCGCCGCCATCACCGCTTGCGAGGCGGGCTACGGGTTCGACGGCACCTGCCTGCCCGACCCCGAACCGGCCCAGCCGCAGGCTCAGCCGGTCGCCCGGCCCCAGCTGACGGTCGGTCTGGTGGCAAGTGCGTTCGCGCGCATCCCCGTGCCGAAGGAGCGTTCCGTCGCGCAGCCGGGGACCAAGACGCTGGTCAACTTCGACACGATCTTCTACACGCGGGCCGAGGGGTTCCAGCGCACCGTCGTGCTGCTCGGGCAGGCGATCACGCTCGACGTCTCGCCGGTGAGCTACACCTGGTCGCCGGGGGACGGGACGAGCTTCACGACCACCTCACCGGGGGCGCCGTACCCGGACAAGTCGGTGACCTACCGTTACCGCGACGCACACGTGACGGTGCGCCACCACGTGACCGTCAGCTGGGGAGCACGGTTCCGCGTCGGCGGCGGGCCCTGGGCGACCGTGCCGGGGACGGTGCAGTCGGTGGGACCGGCCACAGCACTGCGGGTCGCGGAGGCGGTCCCGGTGCTCACCGGGCGTCAGTAGCGGTACCCGGACAGCGTCAGGGGCGGGACCGCCGGGTCCCGCCCCTGATCTTCCCCATGCCGGCGACCTTGGGTCGAGGGAGGGCGCCGGATGATCGTGCCCGGCTCAGTGGCGCGGGACCGCCAGCCGCTGGCCGACCTGCAGCGACGAGCTCTCGAGGGCGTTGAGGTCCTCGATCCGCTGCACCATCGCGCGCACCTGGCCGGGCTCGGCAACGCCGCCGGCGATGTCGTACAGCGTGTCGCCCGGCTGCACCTGGACCACCCGGACCGGCTCGGGCGCGCCGGCGTCGCGGGTGGCGACGGCCAGGCCGCCGAAGACCACCATCGCCACGAGGGCCAGGCCGAGGAAGCCGGCCAGCAGGACGGCCTTGCCGCGACGAGTCAGGCGCACGGCGCCGCCCACGACCGGACGGCCGGGACGGGGCGCGAACGTGCGGGTGGTCTGCGGGCTCAGCGAGAGGGTGCTCATCGAAGGACCTCCGGGGGAAGGAGTGGTACTCAGGGTCGGATCGGCGTGCTCGTCGTCCATGAGGTCGGTTCTACGGGCCGCCACCGACAAGTCCGGGGCGGAACCGGTCGACCAGACGTTCGATCGAACACAAGTGCGACGTTAGAGCACGTGTTCGACTGCGCGCAAGGGGTTCGACGAACTGATGTTCGACGCGCTGAGCCGGAGCGATCAGTCCGGGCGCCGGCGGCGCCGGCGCAGGGGTCAGGAGCGCTGGTGGCGGCGCACCGACCGCGAGCCCTGGCGCCGCATCACCGGCTCGAGGCGCATCAGCACGGACGGCGCGAGGTCGGTGGCCCGCATCATCACGCCGCGCCAGGTGGGCAGCGTCCGCAGCACGCGGCGGGTGCCGAGCAGCGCGACGGCCGCGTCGGCCACCTCGTCGGTGGTCAGCAGCCGACCCCCGGAGGAGACGAGCGCCCGACCCTGGCCGTCGGCCGCCATGGAGGACACCAGTGGAGTGTCGACGCCGTCGGGGCACAGCGCGTGGACACGCACCGACCGCGGCGTCTCGGTGTCCAGCGAGGTGGTCAGCGAGGCGACCGCGGCCTTCGTCGCGGCGTACACCGAGAGGCCGGGGACGGGCCCGAAGGCGGACAGCGAGGCGATGTTCAGCAGGTCCCCTCCCCTGTCGCCGAAGCCGTCCAGGGCTGCGCGCGAGCCCCACGCCACGCCGAGCAGGTTGACCTCGACCAGCGCGCGGACGCGGTCCTCCGCCATCGCGGCGAGCGTCCCGTCGTGGCCGAGGCCGGCGTTGTTCACCCACACCGCGAGCGGAGCGAGCGCGCTCGCCGTCTCGAGCACGCGCCGGTGCGCCTCGGGGTCGCGCACGTCGTGGGCGACCCCGGCGGCCGCGCCGAGCTCCTCCGCGGTGCGCAGCGCCGCGACCTCGTCGACGTCGCTGACGACCACGGCGTACCCGCGCTGCACCAGGCGTGCGCAGATCGCGCGGCCGATGCCGCCCGCACCTCCCGTGACGACAGCGGACCGGGCGGCGGGGGCTGCTGGGCTGGCGTCAGGGCTCGGCATGCGTCCGATCCAAGCGGTACGTCGCCTCCGGCGCCAGCGCCCGCGGGGTGTGCGACACGCCGTTCGAACAGGTGTTTGGAAACCGTCGGCGGGTCGGTCTAGGTTCAGCCTCACCGGTCCGGGACCACCCTCCCGGACCTCCACCACCGACCAAGGGAGCAGCGTCATGGCGACACGCAAGCCCGGCGCCTCGAGCACGGGGACCGCCAAGCGGGGCGGCAAGGGCAACGTCACCGAGCTTCCCGACGCACCACCGGACAGCACCGGGCTGACCGCCCGTCAGCAGAAGGTCCTCGGGTACCTCAAGGAGAGCATCGAGACCCGCGGCTACCCACCGAGCATCCGCGAGATCGGCGAGAAGGTCGGACTCGCGTCCTCGTCCTCGGTCGCCTACCAGCTGCGCGAGCTGGAGTCGAAGGGCTTCATCCGCCGCGACCCCAACCGGCCGCGCGCGCTCGAGGTGTTCATCCCCGAGCTGATGGCGGCCCGGCGGGCGCTGTCGGGCGGTGACGACGACGGTGTGGACACCACCGGCGTCGGCGACGTCGTGCCGACGGCCACCAACGTCCCGCTGCTGGGCCGGATCGCCGCCGGCGGCCCGATCCTGGCCGAGGAGCAGGTGCAGGAGGTCTTCCCGCTGCCGAGGAGCCTGGTGGGCGACGGCGAGCTGTTCCTGCTCGAGGTCTCCGGCGACTCGATGGTCGACGCCGCGATCTGCAACGGCGACTACGTCGTCGTGCGCAAGACGCAGACGGCCGACAACGGCCAGATCGTCGCCGCCCTGCTCGATGGCGAGGCGACGGTGAAGACGCTCAAGCGCACCGGTGGGCAGACGTGGCTGATGCCGCACAACGACGCCTACGACCCGATCGACGGCACCTACGCCAGCATCCTCGGCGTCGTCACCACGGTCCTTCGGAAGGTCTGACCAGGTTCTCCACACCCTCGTCCGCTGCCCTTCCTCCGGCAGCACGGATGCGGCACAGTGCGAGCCACCTGGCCGCCGTCCCGCCTCCGGTGACCAGCCACGACGGCACGGTCTCGGGAGGGGCAGATGGCAGCAGGGACGTTCGAGCTCGGGGAGGACCTCGCTGCCGTGCTGCGCGGTCGGCGCGGCGCTGGCGTGGGTGCGGCGGACGTCGAGGCCGGGCACCGTCGGGCCACCTCCGCGCTGGAGCGCTCCACACGCTCGTGGAGCGGACCCCGCAGCGAGGTGTTCGACCAGGCTGCCCGCGGCACCTGCGCGGTCCTCGCCGGTGCGAGCGGGGCATGCCGTGACGCCGAGGGCCTGCTCGCCGACCTGGCCGCCGCCGTACGCCGCACCGAGGACGAGCTCGACGACCTCGCCGCCGCGCACCGGGCCCTCGCCCCGCACCTGCTCCTTCCCGGGGCGGACCTGGCGCACGCGGCCGGGGCCGCCGGCGACGGACAGCGGCGCTCGGACGCCCTGACTGCCCGGGCGCACGCAGCGAAGCGCGAGCTCCGGCTCCTCGAGCAGCGGGTCGCCGGCGACCTCGACGCCCTCGCCGTCCGGGTCGCCCCGGCGACGGGGCTGCTGAGCGAGGGCCCCGCACGCCGGGCGGCCGCCGGACGGGCCGCCGGCAGCGACGTCGCCGGCGCCCTGGCCACCCTCACCGGAGCCCTCCTCGCCGGTCCGGACGGCCGGCTGACCGCGGTGCCTGACGCCGGCGCCGACCCGAAGGAGGTGCACCGCTGGTGGCGCGCCCTCACGCCCGGCCAGCGCGAGGCGCTGCTGCACGCCGACCCCCGGCACTGGGGCAACCGCGACGGTGTCCCCGTGCGCGACCGCGACCTCGCCAACCGGGTCGTGCTGCCCCAGGAGGTGGCGCGCTTGCGCCGCGAGCTGGTCGAGCGGTTCCCGGACGGCCCGCCTCGCAGGGAGCGGACCACGTACGTCGGCTACGGCCTGGGCCACGTCACCTCGACGGATCCCCGCTGGGAGGTCTGGCACGACCTGAGCCAGCGCCTGGACGGCACTCGCGCGATCCAGGCGCGGCTCGAGGGCGGGGCAGCGGCCGGTGCGGCGTACCTGCTGGTCGGGTACCAGCCCCGGGTGGGACGCGGGCGCGCGATCGTGTCGCAGGGCGACCCGGACACCGCCGCCCACACCAGCATCCACGTCGCCGGCACCACCTCGTGCCTCGGCACGATCGGCGCGGACCTCGACCGTTCCGCGGCGGTCGGCGACCGGGCTCGGACGGTGTCGCGGCACAGCGTTGCCGCCGTGACCTGGTACGGCTACGACGCCCCGCCGACGGTCGCCGGGGACGCGACCCGCCTCGGCTTCGCCGAGCGCGGGGCACCGCTCCTGCGCGGCTTCGCCTCCGGGCTGCGCGCGACCCACGTGCCGGGCAGGAGGTCGCAGGTGACCGCGGTCGGCCACAGCTACGGCACCACCGTGGTCGGCCGGGCGGCCTCCGGCGGGCACCGCCTCGACGTGGACGACGTGGTGTTCGTCGCCAGCCCCGGCGCCGGGGTCGGTCACGGGTGGCTGCGCGACGACGGCACCACCGTCGACGACCTCCGGCTGAGCGGCGCCTCGCGCGGGCA
The DNA here is from genome assembly GCA_027562975.1 of Rhynchospora breviuscula. NCBI lineage: Eukaryota > Viridiplantae > Streptophyta > Magnoliopsida > Poales > Cyperaceae > Rhynchospora > Rhynchospora breviuscula. Next base: position 212,671 of record JAMQYH010000009.1, on the reverse strand, counting down.
CGTGTACGCCACCCGGTCGCGCGCCGACGTCATCCGGTGGGCGACGAACACGCACCTGGGCGTCGACCCGACGCGGCCCCTGTTCGGGGCGCGGGTGTTCGCCGCCGACCCCGGCGACCCGCACAACGGCTACTGGGGCCCGGACGACGACCCCGCGCTGCGGGCCATGGGCACGGTGGTCGGCGGGCGGGGCGAGGACGTGCGCGAGGTCGACGCGGCGCGCACCGTGCACCCGGCCCCCGACGTGACGATCGCGCCGGGCCTGTGACGGGCGAGTCGAACCCCGCCAAGCCGGTGCTGGTGTTCACGGGCCTCGTGGTCGTGCTCCTCGCCGCGATGCTCGTCCTGCCCGCGGCGTGCGGCCTCCTGGCGCTGAGCCAGGGGCCCTCCCCCGACGGTTCGCAGAGCCTCGGTCGGGCCGAGCAGCGTCTGCTCAGCACCACGCGGGAGGCCGCGCGCGACGCGATGGGCCCCGGTGCCAGGCTGAGGACCGCGCCGGAGACGGGCCGAAACCCGTGGACCACGCCGTGCGAGGGCGCCGACACCTCGCGCGTCGACGGCCCCGAGACGTCGCGATACACCTACACGGTGACCGGTGTCGACCCCGGGCGCTACGCGACGTACGCCGCGGCCCTCGGCCGCTACCTGTCCTCGCGGGGCTGGACCGCCGAGGGCACCGGCCCGGAGGCGACGTGGAGGAGGGACTCGTACACCCTCACGATGTACCGGCTCCCCGGGCCGAGCCGCATCGTGCTCGAGGCGAGGACCCCCTGCCTGCATGACGACCGGCCCTGAGCCCCGGTCTCATCCGGACGCGAGCCGCCCCAGCGCCTGACGGACCACCGCCGGGTCGGTCGTGGTCCACATCGGCGGCAGGCTGGCGCGCAGGTACGCGCCGTACCGCGCGGTCACCAGCCGGGGGTCGAGCACGGCCACGACGCCGCGGTCGGTGGTGGTCCGGATCAGGCGGCCGGCGCCTTGGGCGAGCAGCAGCGCCGCGTGGTTGGCGGCCACCGACATGAACCCGTTGCCGCCCGCCTGCTCGACGGCGCGCTGGCGTGCCGACATCAGCGGGTCGTCGGGACGGGGGAACGGGATCCGGTCGATGAGCACCAGCTGGCAGGTCTCCCCTGGCACGTCGAGGCCCTGCCACAGCGACAGGGTGCCGAACAAGCACGTGTGGGGGTCCTCGACGAACAGCTTCGCCAGCTCGGCGAGCTGAGCCTCGCCCTGCGCCAGCGTCGTGAGGTGCGGCAGCCGCTCGCGCACGCCCTCCGCGGCGGCCTCGGCGGCGCGCCGGGAGGAGAACAACCCGAGCGTCCGCCCGTCCGCGGCGTCGACCAGCTCGGCGATCTCGTCGAGCTGGGCGGCGCCGAGCCCGTCGCGACCGGGGGGCGGGAGGTGCTTGGCGACGTACAGGATGCCCTGCTTGGCGTAGTCGAACGGCGAGCCGACGTCGAGCCCGCGCCAGGGCAGGTGGCTGGCGTCGCGCTCGAGCGGCGCGTCGTCGCTGGAGCGCTCGTCGACGCGCAGGCCGACCGACGAGGCGACCGAGTCGAAGTCGCCGCCCAGCCGCAGCGTCGCCGAGGTCATCACGACCGTCTTGTCGTAGAGCAGCTTGTCGCGCATGGGGCCCCACACCTGCAGCGGCGCGACGCACAGGTGGTTGCCACCGCGGTTGCGCTCGCGCTCGGCCACCCAGAGCACGTCGGCGGCCGATCCGGCCGCCATCCGCTCGGCGGTGGCGAACAGCTCCTGCGCCCACCCCTTCGCCTGCGCGGCACCGGCGTCCTCCCCCGTGTCGCGCGGCATCGCCGAGGCCAGCGCACGCGCGGCGTCGCGGACCAGCGCCAGCGCGTCGCCGAGCTGCTGCGGCAGCCGGTCGACACGGCCCGGAGCGGTCTCGTCGATCGCGTCGCGCAGGACCTCGCCGGCGTCGGCGAGGTCCTCGGCCTCGTCGCCCTCGACGTGACGCCCGGCCCGACGGGCGGCCCGCTCGATCTCGGGCACGGACAGCTCGTCGGTCGCCGCCTGGGTGACCCGCGCGACCAGCTCGTGGGCCTCGTCGACGACCACGGCGTCGTACTCCGGGATCATCGGGATGCCCTCGACGGCGTCGATCGCGAGCAGCGAGTGGTTGGTGACGACGAGCTGCGAGGCGTGCGCGCGCTCCTTGGCCGCCTCGGCGAAGCACTCGGTGCCGAACGGGCACTTCGAGGCGCCGAGGCACTCGCGGTGGCTGACCGACACCTGGCGCCAGGCGCGGTCGCCGTGGCGTGGCGCGTGGTCGCGCTCACCGGTCCCCGAGCCCTGCGCCTCGTCCTCCACCCACTCGCGCAGCGCGAGCACCTCCTTGCCGAGCGAGCCCGACGGCAGCTCCTCGGCGCCCAGCAGCGCACCCTGGTCGTCCGGGACGCCCTCGCGCACGCGGTGCAGGCAGGCGTAGTTCGAACGCCCCTTCAGCACGGCGTACGACGGCCGCTCCCCCAGCGTCTGCTCGACGGCGTCGAGGAGGGCCGGGATGTCGCGCTCGACGAGCTGGTGCTGCAGCGCGAGCGTGGCCGTCGCGACCACGACGCGGTCCTCGCTGAGCAGGGCCGGGACGAGGTAGCCCAGAGACTTCCCGGTGCCCGTGCCGGCCTGGACGAGCAGGTGCTCCCGCGTGCTCAGCGCGCGCTCGACGGCCTCGGCCATCGCGACCTGCCCGGGCCGCTCCTGCCCGCCGAGCCCGGCCACCGCGGCCGCGAGGACCTCGGTGACGGAGGCGGTGGTCTTCGCGGGCACCCGAGCACCCTACGGGCGCCGCGCGCCCGGCTCATCCCCTCTCCACAGCGCTGCGCCCCGTTCTCGCCGCCACCGGGTCTCCTCGCAAGAATCGGTGTCCGGCGGAGGGGCTCGCCTAGGTTCACCTCCGTGCCGAGCCGACGGTCAGCGCCGGGCGTGCAGCCTTTCGAGCGCGCTGACCCCACCCGCCTCGACGGGCCCCGCGTCGATCTCGCCTCGCGGCTCGGCTGGATGACGCAGATGGCCCGCACGACCTCGGCCGCCGCGTGCTCGCGGGCGACCCTGGTGGACCGGATGGCCGAGCACGGGTACCGGTTCAGCGAGTCCGGGCTCGCCCGGCTCGAGGCGGGCGAACGGCGCGGCGACGGGTACGACGCCTACGAGCTGGCCCTCGGCCTGCCCCTGGGACAGCTGCGCACAGTCGCGGACCTCGTGTGCCGCTCGTTCCCCTACGCTCCGGCCGACAGCGCTCCCACGCCCGGAATCGACGTCCGAGCGGTGGACGAGAGCTTCGAGGCGCTCGCCGACGGTCGCCGCGACGGAGCCAGCTGGTTGCGCTGGGCGCGCCTGTTGAACCGGCCGGACGCCCTCGGGTTCCCGCGTCGGCTCCTCGAGCCGCTCCTCGGGGACCTGGTCTCCGAGACCGGCCGTGCGTGCGGCACGGGATACCTCGCTCGGTACGAGGCCCTGGCGCTGCTGCGGTCGGGCCCGTACCACGACGCCGTGCTCTCGACGGCCGAGGCGACGGTCGCCGACCCTCATGTCCAGGTGCTGCTCGACGTGGTCAGTGCGGTGACCGACCGCCCGACACCGCGGTCCGACGCCTGGGTACTCCGGTGCCTCGCCGACCCGCGTCCCCAGGTCGTGCACGGTGCGTGCGTCGGCGTCGCGAACGCGGCCTCGGTCGGCGAGTGGGACCGGCGGCGCTGGCGCCACGTCGTCGAGACGATCGACGCCGTCCGCTCGGCCGACCCTGAGATCGAGGGCCTGCTGCGCGGGCTCCGGGCCACGGCTTCGGACGCGCCGGGCACGCCGGTCCAACGGAGGGCGGCGCCCTACCTGTTGCTCGGGATGGACGTCTCGGCCAACCCGGCCTGGCGGCTCGCGCACCGGCTCAGCGACCGAGTCACCGAGGGCCTCGACCTGCCGCGGCAGCCCATGCTCAGCCGGTTGCTGTTCGAGATGATCTTCGACCCGCGCGAGACCCGGGCGAACACGTCGTACCTCATGCTGATGGCACTGCCGTTCCTCGAGCGGGTGGTGACCGTGCTGCTCGAACACGTTGCGACGGACGACTCGCCGGTGTCGACCCGCATCCTCAGCCGGGTGGCCCAGATGCGGACGGGCCTCGCCCCCGCACCCCTGCGCCGGATGCCGCCGAGCACGGACGCGGCGCGCGAGGCCTGGCGGCTGGTGGCCCTCGGGTACGCCGGCGTGGACGACGAGGTCGGCGACGTCGGCGACGTCCTCACCGCCCCGGGCCGGCCGGGCCGGCTCGCCCTGCTCACCCTCGGCCTGCGCGAGGACGCCCGTCTGCGCCGGCTGTGCACGAGCCCGGACACGCGCCTCGCCGGGGCCGCCCAGTGGTGGTCCAGGAGCGGCGGCCTGGTGCGGGACCCGGAGTAGCACATGGCGAGGTGCTCGCGCGCCGATTCGACAGGACCGGTCCGGACCGGCTGAACACTCTCCCGGCGCCGGTCCGACCCCGATGCTGAGCCTCCCGGTCGCAGGGACCGGGTCTCGTCATCAGGAGTGTGGATGCGCCTTCTCACCAGGGCTCTCGGAGTCCTCGTCAGCACCACGATGCTCAGCACCGTCGCCGTCGGAACCCTCGCCGGCACCGCCGAGGCCAAGACGTACTACGGCACGGCGGCGGTCAAGACCCAGCGCATGAGCAGCGCGACGCTGAAGTCTCACCAGTACGGCTGGTACGCCAAGGGTCAGAAGCTGAAGCTCAGCTGCTACACGTACGGCCAGAGCGTCAAGGGGTACTACAGCAAGTATCAGCCGTACGCGAGCAACGGCGGCTACGACAACCTCTGGTACAAGGTCAGCGACGGCAAGTACGTCGCCGACATCGACATCAACACCGGTTCCACGAAGGCCGTCGGCAGCAAGTGTGGCGGCGGGTCGTCGAGCTCGCCGGGGCGCTACAACGCGGCCATCACGTCGAAGGCAAAGGCCGTGCGCGACGGCTTTTACGGTGGTCAGTGCGCGATCTGGGCCGAGAAGATCATCAGGCAGGCGGGCGGGCCGAGTGTCGCCCTGGGCGGCAGCCCGAGCGGCTACCAGGCCGCCTGGAAGCGCTACGCGACCGAGGTCGGTGCGAGCAGCATCAGGCCCGGCGACATCGTGCAGTTCTACTCGGCCTCCAAGGGCCCCCACACCAGCATCATCATCGGTGGGTCGCGCGTGTCCAACGCAACCGTGAAGTACTCGAACAAGCTCGTGAACGGTCGTGAGGACGGACTTGTCCACACCGCTTCGTTGCAGAGCCAGGTGAACTACCACGGCGCCGGGACGTACAAGTTCTGGCGCATCAAGTAGGAGCCGGTTGGCCACGCGGGTCCGGGGCACTCGCCCCGGGCCCGTTCGTGCGCTCGGAGCCTCAGGCGGGAGCGGGGACGGCGTACTCGGCGAGCGCGCCGGCGAGGTCCTCGTTGACGCGCGCCTCCACCCTGGTGCCGTCGGCGGTGTGCTCGAGGGACAGCACCTCGCCGCGCTCGTGGATCTGGTTGAGCAGGTCGCCGCGGGAGTACGGCAAGAGCGCCTGCACCTCGACCGCCGGGTGCGGCAGGTCGGCCTCGACGGCGGCGAGCGCTTCGGCGATGCCCGCGCCGGACTGCGCGGAGACGGCGACCGCGTGCGGCTCCTTGGCCAGCACCCGCGAGACGACCATCGGGTCGGCGATGTCGGTCTTGTTGACCACCACCAGCTCGGGGACGTCCTGGGCGCCGATCTCGGCGAACACCTCGCGCACCGAGGCCAGCTGGCCCTCGGGGTCGGGGTGCGAGCCGTCGACGACGTGGACCACGAGGTCGGAGTCGGCGACCTCCTCCAGCGTCGAGCGGAAGGCCTCGATCAGCTGGTGCGGCAGGTGCCGGACGAAGCCGACCGTGTCGGTCATCGTGTAGACGCGCCCGTCGCCCGACGTGGTGCGTCGCGTCGTCGGGTCCAGCGTCGCGAACAGCGCGTCCTCGACGAGCACACCGGCGTCGGTGAGCCGGTTGAGCAGCGAGGACTTGCCGGCGTTGGTGTAGCCCGCGATGGCGACGCTCGGAACGGCGTGGCGCCGCCGCTCGGAGCGCTGCGTGGACCGCGTCGACTCCAGGTGCTTGAGGTCGCGGCGCAGCTTGGCGATCTTGGTGTTGATCCGGCGGCGGTCGTTCTCGATCTTGGTCTCACCGGGACCGCGGGAGCCGATCCCGGCACCGCCGGCGACGCGGCCGCCGGCCTGGCGCGAGAGGTTGCCGCCCCACCCGCGCAGGCGCTGCTTCATGTAGTTGAGCTGGGCCAGCTCGACCTGCGCCTTGCCCTCCTTCGTCTTCGCGTGCTGGGCGAAGATGTCGAGGATGAGGGCGGTCCGGTCGACGACCTTGACCTTGATCCGGTCCTCGAGGTTGCGCAGCTGACCCGGGGCGAGCTCGCCGTCGCAGATCACGGTGTCGGCGCCGGTGGCGGCGACGATCTCGCGCAGGCCCTCGACCTTGCCGCGGCCGACGTACGTCGCGGGGTCGGGCTTGTCGCGCCGCTGGTAGAGCGCGTCGAGCACCTCGGAGCCGGCCGTCTCGGCGAGCAGCGCCAGCTCGGCCATGGAGTTCTCGGCGTCCTCGGCCGTGCCCTCGGTCCACACGCCGACGAGCACGACGCGCTCGAGGCGCAGCTGGCGGTACTCGACCTCGGTGATGTCCTCGAGCTCGGTGCGCAGGCCCGCCGCGCGGCGCAGCTCGTGGCGCTCGGCGAGGTCGAGCTCGCCGGTGGTGAGGTCGGCGCCGGGCTCGGCGTAGCCGGACTGGAAGTCGTCCGCGGCCGGCCGGCCGGGGTCGAGGTCCCAGCCGGAGGTCTGGTCCAGCTCGTCGTCGAGGGAGAAGGGTTCGGGTGCGTTCGTCATACGCCTGCCAGCCTATGGCGCCGGGCCAGCGGACGCACCCGGGTTGTCGCGGCTTGCTGTGCTCGCGGCTGGGTAACGTCGCGTCATGAGCCACGACCCGGAGACCGACCAGTCCCAGGACGAGCCGCGCGACCTCTCGCGCGACACCGAGATCGGCGAGTCCGACCCGAACGCCGACTCCGCCGACGGCCTCGCCGGTGGGATGGGGGTCAGCAGCGAGCGGGTCGGGCCGGTGCGCGGCGAGGGCGGCGAGGTGACGTACGGCGTCAGCGAGACCCACCACCCCGCGCCGGAGAAGGACGCGGCGCCCGAGCAGTCGTCGGACCCCGCCGCGGGTCCGGAGGTGCAGCCGGACCGGCCCGAGCTCAAGGAGCACCCGGCCGAGGACCCGGCGTTCCGCGGACCGGCCTCGACCCAGGGCGGCTGAGTGCACCTTCGTGCACTGCGCACCCCGGAAGGAATTCGCTGGACGTCGTGTCGGTGGAACGTGCGTTGATGGGGTCATGAGCGAGGACCAGACGCGCGAACCCGACCAGACCGACGACGACCGGACCGACGAGCAGGCGGCGCACCCGCCGCTGGAGGACCCCGGGGCCGAGCTGCACGAGAGCGACGCCGGCGGCGAGCACCTGCCCGGCGAGTCGTACCGCAACACCTTCCGGCTCAACTAGCGGAACAGGTCGTGGGCGGCGCCGGTTGCGCCGCCCATGACGCTCACGCTCACCGGCAGCACCGGTCACCTCGGCCGGCTCGTCCTCGACCGGCTCGGGGACCGGGTCGACCGGCTCGTGGTCCGCGACGCCTCACGGGCGCCGGCCGGCTTCGACACCCGCGTCGCGACGTACGGAGACCGCGCCGCGTCCGTCGAGGCGCTGCGCGGCACGGACGTGCTGCTCATGGTCTCCGGCGCCGAGTCGCCGACCCGGCGCGAGGAGCACCGCACCTTCATCGAGGCGGCCGCCGAGGCGGGCGTGGGCCACGTCGTCTACACCAGCTTCCTCGGCGCCGCGCCCGACGCCGGCTTCACCCTCGGGCGCGACCACTTCGACGCCGAGGAGGCCGTGCGGGCCAGCGGGATGGCGTGGACGCTGCTGCGCGACAACTTCTACACCGAGGTGCTGCCGCTGTTCGCCGACGAGGACGGCGTCGTCGCCGGGCCCGCCGGGCAGGGCCGGCTGGCCGCCGTCGCCCGCGCCGACGTCGCCGACGTGGCGGCGGCCGTGCTGTCCGACGCACCCGCGCACGCCGGGGCGACGTACGCCCTGACGGGGCCGGAGGCGCTCACGCTGGGCGAGGCGACCGAGCGGATGACGCGGCTGCTGGGCCGGGAGTTCTCCTACCGCGAGGAGAGCGTCGAGGAGGCGTACGCCTCGCGCCGCCGCTGGAGCCAGGAGCAGTGGCAGCTCGAGGCCTGGGTCAGCACCTACACCGCGATCGCCGACGGCGAGTGCGCGCAGGTCACCGACGACGTGCGCCGGGTGACCGGGCACGACGCGCGCACGCTCGAGGACGCGCTGGGCTGAGCGCACCGCCCGGGTCCTGCTCGGCACCGCGCCGGGCTTAGTCGGGGTCCACCACCAGGGCCGAGCCGCCGCCGCGGCGCACCGGCTCCGACACCGCCGTCAGCCGGCCGCCGGGACCGAAGCCGATCGCGGTCGCGGCTCCGATCTCCGCGGCGCTGGTGAACGCGTCGCCGGAGGGCACCAGGCGGTGGCCGTACGCCGACAGCGCAGGGCCGTAGGCGTCGATGAACGCGGGCTCGGACGACACGTCCGCCGTGTTGCGCGGCGAGCTGCGCGGCGCGGCGATCATCTGCGGCAGCGATATCCCCAGGTCGATCCGGTTCACCAGCATCTGCAGGACCGTCGTGATGATCGTGGAGCCGCCCGGTGAGCCGAGCGCGAGGACCGGGCGTCGGTCCTTGAGCACGATCGTCGGCGAGATCGACGAGCGCGGTCGCTTCCCGCCCTCGATGCGGTTCGGGTCCTCCGGGTCGTAGACCGTGGTGAAGTCGGTCAGCTCGTTGTTCAGCAGGAAGCCGCGCCCCGGGACGACGATGCCGGAGCCGCCGGTCTGCTCGATGGTGAGGGTGTACTCGGCGACGTTGCCCCACCGGTCGGTCGCCGTGAGGTTCGTGGTGTTGATGTTCTCGGTGTCCGGCTTCGCCCTCTCCTGCGCCGTGGCGCCGCACCCGCTCGACGAGAGCTCGCCGGGCGCGACCGGCTTCGGCAGCGCTCGGCGCGGCTCGATCAGGCAGGCCCGGCTCCTCGCGAAGTCGTCGGAGAGCAGCCGCCGGGTGGGGACGTCGACGTACGCCGGGTCGCCGACGTAGGCGTTGCGGTCGGCGAAGGCGAGCGACCCCGCCTCGAGGTAGTGGTGCAGCGCATCGACGGTCGACATCCTCGACAGCGGGAACCGCTCGAGGATGTTCAGCGCCTCGCCGACCGTGGTGCCGCCGCTGCTGGAGGGCGGGGCGCCGTACACGTCGTAGCCGCGGTAGCCGACCCGGGTCGGCTCGAGGTCCTTCACGGCGTAGCGCTCGAGGTCGCGCGTGGTGAGGTAGCCGGGCGGGACGGGGAGATCGGTGTCGGCTCGCTTCGGCGGGCGCTGCGCGGTCCGCGCGATCTGCTCGGCCAGCGGGCCGCGGTAGAAGGCGCGGGTGCCCTTGCGCGCGATCAGGTCGTAGGTGGCCGCGAGGTCGCGGTTGCGGAAGACCGAGCCCACCCTCGGCGCGTCGCCGCCGGGCAGGAACAACCGTCGGGTGGCGTCGAACGCCTCGAAGCGCGCCTTGTTGTCGAGCGTCTGCGAGCGGAACGTGTCGTCGACGACGAAGCCGCGCCGGGCCAGCGTGGCCGCCGGCCGCAGGGTCTGCGCCAGGTCGCGCGTGCCCCAGCGGTCGAGGGCGCGCTGCCAGGTGGCCAGCGAGCCGGGGGTGCCGACGGAGACGCCGCTGGTCACGAGCTGCGGGGTGAACGGGTACGGCTCGCCGGTCGCGGGGTCGATGAAGGCGTCGTGCGGCATCCGTGCGGGCGCGGTCTCGCGGCCGTCGATCGCACCCACCCGCCGGGTCGTGGCGTCGTACACGAGGAGGTAGCCGCCGCCTCCGATGCCGGAGCTGTACGGCTCGGTGACCCCCAGCGCCGCCGCGGTGGCGATGATCGCGTCGACCGCGTTGCCGCCGCGCTTCAGGACCTGCAGGCCGACCTTCGAGGCCTCCGGGTCGACCGAGGTGACCGCACCGCCGGTGCCGGTGCTCGTCGGTGTCTTGGTCGTGTAGCGACCCTCGGGACCGGCCTGGGCCACTCCGGTCGTGGCGGTGGCGGCGAGCGCGGCGGCGGCGAGCAGCGCGGCGGTCCGGACGGTACGACGCATGGTGGCCTCCCGAGGGCACGGAGGACCCGAGCCAACCACCGGCGTACGACGGGTGGCAAGGAACCCCCGTCTCGACGGCGAGGAAGTCACCTCTCGCCGGCGAGGAACTCACGTCTCAACGGGCCGGACGGGGCGGGTCAACGGGGTGGGGCGGGCTCCAGGGTGCGGCGGTAGCGCTCGTGGCCCAGGCCGTTGCGCAGGGAGACGGTGAAGCGGTCGTGGCGGTCGATGTCGACGTGGCCGAAGAACGTCTTCTCACCGCGCGGGGCCTGGTTGGGGTAGTCAGCGGGCTCGACGAAGTCGGCACGGGGGCCGAATGTCGCGTCGAGGGCGTTCGGGCCGAAGCTGCCGGCGCTGATCGGGCCGGCGACGAACTCCCAGAACGGGTCGAAGTCGGTGAAGCTGGCGCGCTCGGGCGAGTAGTGGTGGGCCGCCGTGTAGTGCACGTCGGCGGTCAGCCACACCGTGTTGCGCACACCCGCCGCCTTGAACCGCCGCAGCACGCGAGCGAGGTCGTGCTCGCGGCCCAGCGGTCGGCCGGGGTCGCCGTTGCTCAGCGACTCCTGGTTCGTGCCGTCGGGGACGACGAGGCCCAGCGGCAGGTCGTTGCAGATCACCTTCCACGTCGCGGTCGAGGCCGACACCTCGCGGACCAGCCAGTCGATCTGCGCGTCGCCGAGGATCGGGGTGCGCGCGTCCTCGAGGCCCGTCGTGTTCGGCGACTTGTACGAGCGCATGTCGAGGCAGAACACGTCGAGCTGCGGGCCGCGGGCGATCCGACGGTAGATCCGCGCCGCGGCGAACCCGTCGCCACCACGACCGCGGACGTCGGCGGTACGGATCGGCTGGTACTCCTGCCAGGCCTGCCGGGCCCGGGCGGCGAGCACGTCGACGCGCCGCTCGGTGTAGCGGTCGTCGTCGAGGACCTGGCCGGGGTACCAGTTGTTGTGCGTCTCGTGGTCGTCCCACTGCGCGATCACCGGGACCTCGGCGTACATCCGGCGCACGTTCTCGTCGCGCAGGTTGTAGCGGTGCCGGCCGCGGAACTCGCCCAGCGACTCGGCGACCTTCTCCACGCCCTCGGCCACCACGTTGCGCCACACCCGCCCGTCCGGCTCGGTGACGCTCTCCGCGACCGGGGAGTCGGAGTAGACGGTGTCGCCGGAGTGGACGAAGAAGTCCGGGCGCGTGCGCCGCATCGCGTCGTACGTCGCCATCCCGCCGATGTCGGGGTTGATGCCCCACCCCTGCCCGGCGGTGTCGCCGGACCACACGAAGCTGGTCCCGCGGCTGCCCCGGTCGGGGGCGGTGCGGAACGAGACCCGGCGGCTCTCGCCCTTGGTGCCGTCGGGGGCCTCGAACCACAGCTCGGCGGTAAAGTCCCGCCCGGCGGGAAGTCCGGACAGGTCGAGGCGGGCGGTCAGGTCCGACCCGGCGTCGGCCAGCGGGCCGCGCAGCGGGCGACGGCGCCCGCCCGAGACCAGCCGGGCCGCGAGACGCCCCTCGCCGCTCGAGCGCGCCCACAGCGTGGCGCCGTCGACGCCGACGTCGCCGCTCTGCACGCCGTACGGCAGCGACAGCCGCCGGCGGACCTGCGCCACCGCGGGCGGGGTCCAGGCGAGGGCTCCGGCGGCGCCGGCGGCAGCGGCACCGCCCAGCACGGTGCGGCGGCGTACGGCAGTGGGTTCGGGCGTGGGCATGACCCCACCGTCACCCGCGCGAGTGACCCCCGGGTGACCGGTGCGTGAACAGGCCTACTCCGGTCTCACTTCGGCGGCATCCGGATGCCGCCGTCGACCCGGATGACCTCGGCGTTCATGTAGGAGTTCGTGATCGTCTCGACCACCATGCTGGCCAGCTCGTCCGGGACGCCGAGGCGCTTGGGGAACAGCACCGACTCGCCCAGCTTGGCCTTGAACTGCTCGGCCTGCTCGCCCTCGCCGTAGATCGGGGTGTCGATCAGCCCGGGGGCGACCGTGTTCAGCCGGATGCCGGCGGCGGCGAGGTCGCGGGCGACCGGCAGGGTCATGCCGACGACGCCGCCCTTGGAGGCGGAGTACGACGCCTGCCCGATCTGGCCGTCGAAGGCTGCCACCGAGGCGAGGTTGCAGATCGCGCCCTTGCAGCCGTCGGCGTCGGCCTCGTTGCGGCTCATCGCGGTCGCGGCGGTGCGGGTGACGTCGAAGGTGCCGATGAGGTTGATCGCGACGACCTTGGTGAACGCCTCGAGGTCGTGGGCGGAGTCGTACTCGCCGTCGCGGCCGATGGTGCGCTGCGCCCAGCCGATGCCGGCGGAGTTGACCACCGCGCGCAGCGGGCCCTGCTCGACAGCGACCTCGACGGCGGCCCGCACCTGGGCGGTGTCGGTGACGTCCAGCTGGGCGAAGACGCCGCCGATCTCCTCGGCCAGCGCGCCGCCCTTGTCGGCCTGCAGGTCGGCGACGACCACCGTCGCACCCTTCGCGGCGAGCTGGCGGGCGGCGGCGGCACCGATGCCGGACGCGCCGCCGGTGACGAGGGCTACTGCTCCGTTGAGGTCCATGGCTCGGACCCTACTCAGCGCTCAGGGAGCGCTGGACGCCGCCTCGGGAGCGTGCTCGGGGGCCTGCTCCGAGTCCTGCTGCGAGGCCTGCTCCGGGGTCGGGTCCGCGGTCGAGCGCGGGGCGGGCTCCTGGTCGCCCGCGTCCGCGAGCGTCACCCAGCCCTCGGCGACGAGGACGGCGGGGCCGGTCATCAGCACCCGGTCCTCGGCGGTCCACTCGAGGACGAGGGTGCCGCCGGGGACGTCGAGGGTGTACGCCGTCCCGCGCGGCGCGTCGTCGGCGCTCGCCACCGCCGCCAGCACGGCGCACGCGCCGGTGCCGCAGGAGCGGGTCTCACCGGAGCCGCGCTCGTGGACGCGCATCGCAAGGTGGTGCTCCTCGCGCGCGCCGACACGGGCGACCAGCTCGACGTTCACGCCGTGCGGGTACGTCGCCTCGTCGTACGCCGGTGCCGGGAGCGGGTGGGCCAGGGCCTCGAGAGCCGAGGCGTCGTCGCCGAGGACGGCGACCGCGTGCGGGTTGCCGAGGTCCACGTGCGTGGCGGACCAGCGCTGCTCGCCCAGGGCGACGGTGGTCTCGCCCAGCAGCCGCGGCGTCCCCATGTCGACGGTGAGGCCGCCCTCGCCGAAGGTGACGGTCTTGATCCCGTCGCGGGTGGCGATGGGCAGCGGCGAGCGCGCGTCGACGTCGGCGTGGGTCGCGAGGTAGAGCGCGAGCACGCGGACCCCGTTGCCGCACATCTCGCTGAGCGAGCCGTCGGCGTTGCGGTAGTCCATGAACCAGACCGCCTCGCCGCGCGCCGCCACCGCGGCCGGGTCGTCGGTCGCGTCGGTGCGCACCACGCGGATGACGCCGTCGGCACCCAGCCCGCGGCGCCGGTCGCACAGGTCGGCGACCTGCCGCTCGGTGAGCTCGAGCCGCCCGTTGGCGTCGGGCAGCAGCACGAAGTCGTTCTCGGTGCCGTGCCCCTTCACGAACGGGGTCTCGACGGGCAGGTCGTCAGGCAGGTCCACGGCCCCGATCGTAGGGCGGAGCGCCGAGCGGGCAGTTGCCGCACGCCCTGGCACGCTGACCGGGCAGTCGGCGCACGCCCTGGAGCGCTGAGCAGGCACTTCCCGCACGCCCGGCTGCGCCGAGCGGGCACTTCCCGCACGCCCTGCTGCGCTGAGCGGGCAATCGGCGTACGTCCGGTGTGCCCTAGCTGCCCGCTCGGCGCACGACAGCGTGCAGCAACTGCCCCCTCGGCGCTCCAAAGCGTGCAGCAACTGCCCTCTCAGCGGGCCAGGGCGTGCAGCAACTGCCCTCTCAGCGATCGGGGGCGGCGAGGTGCTGGTAGTCGGGCTCCGCGAAGTCGCCGCCCCAGGTCCAGCCGAGGCGGGAGAACACGCGACGGACGACGGCACCGTCGCGCACGACGCCGCGACCGGGGAAGGTCTGCCCGGTCCGGTCAACGGCGACGTACGACGACCCGGCCGGCGGGCGGGCGGAACCGGCGACGACGTACGGGTTCTGCACGGGGTTGAGGTCGAGGGCGCGACCGTAGGCGTGGTCGGACCAGCTGGTGGTGCCCGCGACGCGGCGGCAGTTGTAGGCCGAGGTGTTGTTCGCCGCCATCGAGGCGTCGTCGTCGCCGCCGTAGTCGTCGACCAGCCGCACCTGCTGCAGCGGGAAGCGGGCGGCGTACATCGCGGCGAACGCCTGCGTCACGTCGCCGACCACGTCGGCGTCCACGACCAGCTCGCCGACGTGGTCGCGGTCGTCGAAGCCGACGTACGACAGCCGCAGGAACCGCAGGTCCGACAGCGGCACCGGGCAGCCCTCGCGGTGGCTGTTGCCGGCCATCCGGCGTGCGAGGGCGTCGTCGACGGGTCGGGCGACGGCGTGGAAGCCCGAGAGCCCCGCGGCCTCATCGGCGGCGCGCTCGCCGGGCGCGCGGGCGAGGTCGGTGCAGCCGCGCAGCCCGCGCCACACCGCCTGCTCGGTCCCCGCGGAGGCGCCGGTGACGGGCTGCGGCGCGCCGCCCTGCCCGGGGATGCGCCCGGGCGCCCACTCGTCGTCGACGACGCGGCCGCCCTCCACGGTCAGCTCGAGCACGCCGGTCTGCGGGGTCCGGCCGTGGTACCAGAAGAAGTTGCCGAGCCCGTAGGACACGTACGCCGCCCCGTCCCCGGCGTCCTGCACCCCCGCACCCGACGGCACGTGCGCGTGCGTCCCGACCACGACATCGGCGCCGGCGTCGGAGAGCGCGCGGGCGAGGACCCGCTGGTCGCCCGTCGGGCAGGCGTCGCCCTCCTCGCCCCAGTGCAGGTAGACCACGACCACGTCGTCGCGCCGGTCGGCGTCGCGCACCGCCTCCACCAGCCGGCCGGGGTCGCGGGCGATGCCGGGGCCGGTGCCGGGACCGGCCGACCAGGCGGGGTCGGCGCTCTCGCGCGGCGAGGCGTCGGCGGCGAGGACGGCGACGTCGACGCCGCGGACCGTACGCCGCGCCGCCGCGAAGGCCTGCTCGTCGTCGAGGCCCGCACCGACCAGCGCGACCGGCGAGTCGGCCCCCGCGGCCAGCGTGTCGCGCAGCCCCGCGGCGCCGAAGTCGCCCGCGTGGTTGTTGGCGACCGACGCCACGTCGACCCCGCTGCGGGCCAGGACGCCGAGGGCGGCGGGCGGCGTGCGGAACCAGTACCGGTCCCCCGCGTCCTCGAGCTCCTTGCGCGCCTGCCGGGTGCGGGCGGTGACCGCGGACTCGAGGTTGACCACCGACAGGTCGGCGTCGGCGAGCCGCTCGGCCAGCGGGCCGAGCGTGCTGCCCGGCCGGCCCGGGACCCCCGGACAGGCCCCCGGCGAAGTGCACGTCCCCGGCGAAGGCCAGCGTGACCGGCCCGGCCGCCGCGTCGGAGCCGCCGCGCCGGTCGCGGCCCGGGGTCTCGGCCTCGCCCGCCTCGTCGGTCCCGCTGCACGCCGAGAGCAGGACCACCAGCGCCGTCGCGACCGCGCCGAGCACCGCGCGCGGTCGTCGGCTGTGCTGCATCGCGCCTCGTCTCGGCCGGCCTGCGGGGGTCCGGTCAGTGTGGCCGGGGCCACCAAGAGGGGCGTCGTGGTTGGCTGACGGGCGTGGCCCGACCCCTGCTGAGCGTCCGCGGCCTGACGCGGGCGTACGGCGAGCACCTCGTGCTCGACGGCCTCGACCTCGAGGTCGGCGCCGGCGAGGCGGTCGCCCTCGTCGGGCCCAACGGGTCGGGCAAGTCGACGCTGCTGCGCTGCGTGGCCGGGGTCGACGAGCCCGGGGGGCGGGTCGATCGAGCTGCTGGGTCGGCCGCTCGACGAGCGCGACCCGGAGATCCGCCGGGCGCTCGCGGTCGTGATGGACGACCTCGACTTCTTCCCGGACCTCTCGGTGGTCGAGCACCTCGACCTGTTCGCCAAGGCGCACGGGCTGCCCGACGCCGAGACGCGCGTCAACGAGGTGCTCGACGAGGTCGGCCTGACCACCGCCTCCGCACAGCTGCCGGGCACCTTGTCGTCGGGGCAGCGCCGACGACTCGCGCTGGCCAGCGCGTTCGTCCGCCCGCGGGCCCTGCTCGTGCTCGACGAGCCCGAGCAGCGCCTCGACGTCGGCGGCGTGGACTGGTTGGGCGCTCGGCTGGTGCGCGAGAAGGCTGACGGGCTCGGCGTCGTCCTCGCCAGCCACCACCCGGCGCTGGTGGAGCGCGTCGCGGACCGCGTCGTCGACCTCGGATGAGCGCCGCGGAGCTGCGCGAGCTGCGGGCCGACGTACGCCACTGGCGGCGCGGGCGCGCCACCGCGACCCTCGGCCAGGTCCTGTCCGACGCGTACGTCGGCGTCTTCAGCGCGGTCGTCGTCGGCGCCATGCTCGGCAGCGTCGTCGTCGGCCTGCGGCGCGAGCTGGGCGTCGGGTGCGCGGCGGGCAGCTGTGCGACCGGCCGGGCGCTGCTGCCGTGGCTGGTCAGCCTGGGCGCGGTGCTCGCCGTCGTGTCGCTGGCGCGGCTGTTCGGGCCGGTGTTCGTGACCCCCGCCGTCGGGTCCTGGCTGCTGACCGCGCCCGTCGACCGCGCGGCGCTGCTACGCCCCCGGCTGCTCGCCGCGGTCGCCGCCTGCGTCGTGGTCGCCCCGGTGAGCCTGGCCGCCGCCACCCTCGGCGGGCTGTCGACGCCCGCCGTCGCGTCGCTAGCCGTCGGCTCCGTGCTCCTGGCGGTCGCCGGGGTCGCGGGCGCCGCCGTCGTCCAGGAGCGCGGCGGCCGCGGCGGCGGGCTCGCCGCCGGGATGCTCGGGCTGCTGCTCTGGCTCCTCCTGCTCGCGCTCGCCGTCGGCCGCGCGCCGACCGGCTTCCTGCCCCGGTCCCTGTGGTGGCCGGCCGTCGCGGTGGTGGGGCTGGTCGGCGCCGGCCTGCTGGCGATCGCGCTGCGCAGGTTGCCCGGCGTACGCCACCGCCAGGCGACCGCCGGCGGCTCGCTGGCCCCGGGCGTCTCCGGCGCGCTGGCGTCGCTGGACCTCGCGCTCGTCCACGACCTCGTCCTCGAGCACCGCTGGCGCGCGGTCGAGGCGGTGCGCTCGGTGCGCGGCGGCCCGAGCGGTTTCGCCGCGCTGGTCTGGCCGGACTTCGTCCGGCTGCGCCGTGCCCCCTCCCGACCGGTGGTGCTGCTGTCGACGGCCGTGGCGTCGTACGCCGGCGCCACCGTCGGCGCCGGGCGGCTCACCGTGCTCCTCGCCTCCGTCGTCGGGTTCCTCGCCAGCCTGCCGATGCTCTCCGCGCTGCGCGTGCTGACCCGTACGCCGGCCCTCGTGCGGCTGATGCCGTTCCCGGTCTCGACGGCGCGCGGCGCGAGCGTCGTGGTCCCCGGGGCGCTGCTGCTCGTGTGGGGACTGGCCTCGACGCCGGCGCTGCACGTTGCGATCGACGAGCCGTGGGGCGACAGCGTGCTGGCCGCCGTCGCGGTCGCGGCCGCGGCGCTGGCCGCGGGCTCGCGGTGGGTGACCGGGCGGCCCCCGGACTACGGCCGCCCGCTGGTCTCCAGCCCGGCGGGCGCGGTGCCGACCAACCTCTACGCCAGCGCGTTCCGCGGCTTCGACGTCGCGGTGCTCGGCGTGCTGCCGCTGCTGCTGATCCCCGACGCCACGGGCGCGCTGCTGTCGGTGGCGCTCAGCGCCGGGGTGCTCGGCTACCTGCTGTCGCGCAAGTAGCCCGCACCGCCGCCACCGCGCGCTCGACCCGGTCGGGGTCGTCGTACCCCACCCAGACCACGCGCGGGTCCTTGCGGAACCACGCGTCCTGGCGCCGCGCGAAGCGGCGGGTGCCGACGACCGTCCGCTCGAACGCCTCCTCCTCGCTGCACTCCCCCGCCAGGAACGACAGCACCTGGGCGTAGCCGAGCGCCCGGCTCGCGGTGCGGCTCTCGCGCAGCGCTGCGCCGAGGCGGCGTACCTCCTCGACCAGCCCGGCCTCCCACATCGCCCGCACCCGCCGCTCGATGCGCTCGTCGAGCGTGGGCCGGTCGATGTCGACGCCGAGCTGGACGGTGAGCGGGTCGACGTACGCCGGCTCCGGCATCCGTGCGGCGAACGGGCGGCCGGTGAGCTCGACGACCTCCAGCGCTCGGACCGTACGACGGCCGTTCCCCGGCTCGATCGCCTCGGCCGCGGCGGGGTCGACGTCCCGCAGCCGCGCGTGCAGCGCGGCGGCGCCCACGGCGGCGAGCTCGGCCTCGAGACGGGCCCGCAGCGCCGCGTCGGTGCCCGGGAAGTCGAGCCGGTCGACCACGGCGCGGGTGTAGAGGGCGGAGCCGCCGACCAGGACGGGCACCGCCCCTCGGGCGCGGACCTCGGCGACGACGGCGCGGGCCTGCTGCTGGAAGACCGCGACGCTGGCGTCCTCACCGACCTCCATGGTGTCGAGCAGGTGGTGCGCGACCCCGCGCCGCTCGGCGGGCGGCAGCTTGGCGGTGCCGATGTCCATGCCGCGGTAGACCTGCATGGCGTCGGTGTTCACCACCTCCCCGCCGAGGCGCTCGGCGAGGTCGAGCGCGAGGTCGCTCTTGCCCGCCGCGGTGGCACCGACCACCGCGACCACGGGGAGCGGCGCGTGCGACACGCGGGTCATCCTGCCAACTCGCCGCCGCGCCTTGCCCGCGGCGCGGGCGGTTGGCAGGGTGGAGGCTCCGCCCGCTCCCCTCACCCTCAAGGACGTGTCATGGGAATCTTCGACAAGGCGAAGGACCTCGCCAAGGAGAACGCCGACAAGCTGAGCGAGGCGGTCGACAAGAACGCGGACAAGATCAGCAACGCCGTCGACAAGGCCGCTGACTTCGCGGACCAGAAGACCGGCGGGAAGTACTCCGACAAGATCGACAAGGCCTCGGACTTCGTCAAGGACCAGGCCGACAAGGCCGGCGACCGCAACAAGCCCTGACCTGCGGCGCCGCCCCCCAGGTCTCTGCGAGGGGCCGCCGCGCAGTCTGCCCGCGCGGGGCCCCTCGTGGCATGCCCGGACCGGCTCGGGGTACGCACCGGGCATGAGCCGCGAGCCCGACGACCAGCCCCAGCCCGGGGACGACTCCCTGCAGCCGGAGCCCGAGGACCCCGCCGCACCGGTCGACCCCCGCGACCCCGGCGGCGTCGCCGACGAGGGCGGCCCGACCGACCCCACGAACCCGACCGGCTGAGCCCGGTCCCGGAGGAGCACCGATGAGCGCGCAGAACCCCGGCGAGCAGCCCGAGCCCACCACCGACGCCGCTCCGCCCGTGGGCCCCGGCGGCGCCGACGCCGTCCCCGACTGGGAGGACGCCAGCGAGGAGTCGGTCGTGCCCGACCCGCCCCGCTCGGCGCAGGTCGAGGACGAGAAGGTCCCCGACGAGATCGACGAGCCCGACAACGAGGTGCCCGACTCCGCCGGCGACGGCGTGCACGCCCCGCAGGGCGACGAGGAGCCGGCCGACTAGGAGGCCGGCGCCCCGACCGTCGGCAGGCCGAGGGACACTCGCGTGTCCGGCTCGGCCGGTGCGGCGGTACGGGCCTCCCACGCGTCGCCGGAGCGGGTACGTCGCACCTCGACGGGGCCGTCGGCGACCAGGTGGTGCGGCGCGGCGTACGTCACCGTCGTCTCGACGACGTCGCCCGGGCGCACCTCGACCGGCGAGCCGCCGGCGTCGATCGGGGTGAAATGCACGAGCCGGTTGTCCGGCGCGCGGCCCGAGAGCCGGTGGGTCGAGGAGTCCTTGCGACCCTCCCCCTCGGCGACCAGCAGCTCGAGACGGCGCCCGACCTGGCGCTGGTTCTCCTCCCAGGCGATCCGGTTCACCGCCTCGACGAGCCGGTCGTACCTCTCGCGCACGACGGCCGGCTCGACCTGGTCGGGCAGGTCGGCGGCGGGGGTGCCGGGCCGCTTGGAGTACTGGAAGGTGAAGGCGCCGGCGAAGCGGGCCCGCTCGACCACGTGCAGCGTCTGCTCGAAGTCGGCCTCGGTCTCGCCCGGGAAGCCGACGATGATGTCGGTGGTGATCGCGGCGTCCGGCATCGCGGCGCGGACCCGGTCGATGATGCCGAGGAAACGGTCCTGGCGGTACGAGCGACGCATCGCCTTCAGCACGGTGTCCGAGCCGGACTGCAGCGGCATGTGCAGCTGCGGCATGACGTTCGGCGTGGCCGCCATCGCCTCGATGACGTCGTCGGTGAACGACGAGGGGTGCGGCGAGGTGAAGCGCACGCGCTCGAGACCCGCGATCTCGCCGCACGCGCGCAGCAGCTTGCCGAAGGCGAGCCGGTCGCCGAACTCGACGCCGTAGGTGTTGACGTTCTGCCCGAGCAGCGTCACCTCGCTGACGCCCTCGGCCACCAGCGCCTCGATCTCGGCGAGCACGTCGCCGGGACGGCGGTCCTTCTCCTTGCCGCGCAGCGCGGGGACGATGCAGAACGTGCAGGTGTTGTTGCAGCCGACCGACACCGACACCCAGGCGGCGTACGCCGACTCGCGCTTCGTCGGGAGCGTGGAGGGGAAGACCTCCAGCGACTCCGCGATCTCGACCTGCGCCTCCTCGGCCACGCGGGCCCGCTCGAGCAGCACCGGCAGCGACCCGATGTTGTGGGTCCCGAACACGACGTCGACCCAGGGCGCGCGGCGGGTGATCTCGCCGCGGTCCTTCTGGGCCAGGCAGCCGCCGACGGCGATCTGCATGCCCGGTCGGGCCGCCTTGACCGGCGCGAGGTGGCCGAGGTTGCCGTAGAGCCGGTTGTCGGCGTTCTCGCGCACCGCGCAGGTGTTGAGGACGACGACGTCGGCGGTGTCGTCCGCGGGCGCGGCGACGTAGCCGGCGCTCTCCAGCAGCCCCGTCAGGCGCTCGGAGTCGTGGACGTTCATCTGGCAGCCGTAGGTGCGCACCTCGTAGGTGCGCGGGCTGCTCGCGAGGTCAGCGGTGGGGGCGGTCATGGCCGCCCCAGACTACGTGCCGGTCGGGTCAGGGGCAGGTCAGGGACCGACGGGCTGCGGCGCAGGGGCCGGACCGGGCTCGACCGGCTCCGGACCGGGGCTCGGCACCGGGACGGGCTCGGGCGGCGGGGCGAGCGGGTCGGGCGTGGGAGCGGGCTCGATCGGCGGTGCGGTCACGACTACTCCAGGTGTGGGTCGACGTCGGTCGATGCGTGCGCCCGAACCTACCCGCTCACCGCTTGCGCGCGGTGACCCACAGCCGGATGACACCCTCGACGACGACCGTGCCGTCGGTCCGCTCGCCGCGCACGCGGACCGCGACGTCGGGGTCCTCGCCGTCCCACTGCGCCTGCTCGGTCTCGGCGATGCAGGTGATCGCCGAGGTCGCCTTCGCGGTGTAGGAGACCTCCATCCCCTTGGGGATCCAGCGCTTGTCCGCCGGGATCGTGGCCTCCGCGAGCGCGCCCATCGCGGCCTCCAGCCCGTTGCACAGCGCGATCGCGTGCACGGTGCCGATGTGGTTGTGGACGCCGAACCAGTCCGGCACCACCAGCTCGACGTGGTTCGGCTCCACGACGGTGAACCGCGGGCGCACCGAGGCGAAGTACGGCGCCTTGAGCGCGAAGCCGGCGGAGAACAGCCGCTTGCCGAGCGGAAGCGGGGCCAGGCGGTTGTACAGCGAGAGGACGGAGCTCATGGTGGTGAGGTTACTCGTAGGTAACTCCCGGGAGCAGGCGACGACGGTCGTTCACCTGGTGTCAGCACGGCGTCCATCCCCCGCGCACCCGCGTCGCCCACGGTGGCGGTCATGACCTCTCGGGAAACACCCCTGTCCAGCACCCGGCGATCCGTCCTGCGCGGCGCCGGCGTCGTCCTCGCCACCACCGCCACCACGGCCGCGACCACGGCCGGTGCGCACGCCCGGCCCGCCGTACGTCCCTCGGCGGCGACGCCACCCCTGCCGCGCACGCCGTTCACCCTCGGCGTCGCCAGCGGCGACCCCGAGCCCGACGGCTTCGTGCTGTGGACCCGGCTGGCGCTGGAGCCGCTCGCCGACGACGGGCGCGGCGCCATGCCGGCGCGGCGCTACGACGTCAAGTGGGAGATCGGCACCGACGACCGGATGCGGCGCGTCGTCCGGCGCGGGACGGTCAGCGCCGGGCCCGAGACCGCGCACGCGGTGCACGTGGAGGTCACCGGCCTGAACCCCGGCCGCGAGTACTGGTACCGGTTCCGCGTGGGGCGGTGGACCTCCGAGACCGGCCGGACGCTCTCGGCACCCGCGCGCGGGGTGATG
The DNA here is from genome assembly GCA_027562975.1 of Rhynchospora breviuscula. Classification (NCBI taxonomy): domain Eukaryota; kingdom Viridiplantae; phylum Streptophyta; class Magnoliopsida; order Poales; family Cyperaceae; genus Rhynchospora; species Rhynchospora breviuscula. The sequence goes on along the minus strand of JAMQYH010000009.1, from coordinate 190,129 downwards.
CCGTCGTCGCTGGCGATGTCGTTCGTGTCGTGCTCGCAGTTCGAGCACGGCTGGTTCACCGCCTACCGCCGGCTGGCCGAGGACCGCCCGGACCTGGTGCTGCACCTGGGCGACTACCAGTACGAGTACGCCCAGGGCGACTACGTCGCGGACTCCGGCAACGTGCGCGACCACCGCGGCCCCGAGACCGTCGACCTGGCCGGCTACCGCCAGCGCTACGCGCAGTACCGCACCGACCCCGACCTGCGCGCCGCCCACGCCGTCGCGCCGTGGCTGGCGGTCTTCGACGACCACGAGGTCGACAACAACTGGGCGAGGTTCACCCCCGAGCACCCCGAGGACCAGGCCGGCTTCCGCCAGCGGCGGCGCGCGGCCTTCCGGGCGTACTACGAGAACCAGCCGCTGCGCCGCACCTCCATGCCGCACGGCCCGTACATCCAGGCCTACCGACGACGGCACTGGGGCGAGCTGGCCACCTTCCACGTCCTCGACACCCGCCAGTTCCGCGACGACCAGGCCTGCGACGACGGCTACGACGCCTGCCCGGCCGCCTCCGACCCGAAGCGCTCCATCACCGGCGCCACGCAGGAGGCGTGGCTGCTCGACGGGTTCCGCGAATCGCGCGCCCGCTGGGACCTGATCAGCCAGCAGGTCTTCTTCGCCCAGCGCGACTCCGACGCCGGACCGAACACGGTGACCTCGATGGACGCCTGGGACGGCTACACCGCCTCCCGCGACCGGATCACGAAGGGCTTCGTCGACGCCGGCGTGCGCAACCCGGTCGTCCTCACCGGCGACGTCCACGCGCACTGGGGCTCGGACCTGTACGACGACTACGCCGCCGACAGCCCGCGCACCGTCGGCTCGGAGCTGGTGACCTCGTCGATCACCAGCGGGGGCGACGGCTATGACTCCCCCACCGGCGAGCACCCGTGGTTCCCCCAAAACCCGAACCTCAGGTTCTGGACGAACCTGCGCGGCTACGTGAACACCACCATCACCCCGGACTCGCTCAGCGCCGACTACCGGGTGGTCCCGAAGGTGTCGGTCAAGGACCAGCCCGCGCTGACGCGGGCGACGTACGCGATCGAGGACCGCCGGCCCGGGCTGCAGCAGGTCTCCAGCACCCCGGTGCCGAGCCCGTTGCGGGCCGCGACGCCGCGCAGCGACGCCGAGATCATCCGCGACACGATCGGCACCGCCGGCACGGTGTGAGCCTCACGGGCGCCGGGGTCCGCCGTGTCGGGTTGACCCCGGGCGCCCGCGTGGCGAGCGTGGAGGCCATGGACCTGACTCGGCGGACCACTCTCCTCGGCGGCGTCGGCACCCTCGGTGCGGTCAGTGCGCTCACCCGTCCCGCGCAGGCCGGGGCCGCGCTCGACGCCGCCCAGGCCTCGACGTACACCCGGCTGACGGGGCTCACCGCCCGCCAGCAGGCGGGGCAGCGGGTGATCTGGTCCTACCCGGGCGCGGTCGTCCCGCAGTCGCTGCTCGACGCCGCTGCGCGCGGCGAGGTCGGCGGGGTGATCTTCTTCGGCGAGAACATCCCCGACAAGGCGACCGTCGCCGAGGCGTGCCGCCGGCTGGCCGCCGCCCACGCGTCCGGGCCGGCCCGCGGTCTGCCGCTGGTGCTGACCACCGACCAGGAGGGCGGAAAGGTACGCCGCCTCCCCGGCGCCCCCGAGCCGTCGGCGAAGCAGGTGGGCGCCTCCCCCGACCCCGCGAGCACCGCGCGCGAGGCCGGCGACGGGGCCGGACGCAACCTCCGCTCCGTGGGCATGAACCTCAACCTCGCTCCCGTGCTCGACGTGTTCCGCGAGGCGGGCAACTTCGACGACCAGTTCGGCCGGTCGTTCTCCGACGACCCGCGGGTGGTGGGCACCTGCGGCGCGGCCTTCGCCGCAGCCCAGCGACGGGTCGGGGTCGCCTCCACCCTGAAGCACTTCCCGGGCCTGGGCGCCGCTCCCGCAGGTGCGAACACGGACCTGGCGCCCGTACGCCTCGACGTTCCGCTCTCGGAGCTGCGTCGCGTCGACGAGGCGCCGTTCGCCGAGGTCGTGCGTGCCGGCGCCGAGCTGGTCATGGGCTCATGGGCGGTCTACCCCGCCCTCGACGCCGAGCGACCGGCCGGGCTCTCCGCGCGGTGGCTGCGCGGCGAGCTGCGCGGTCGCCTGCGCTTCCGCGGCGTCACGATCACCGATGCGCTCGAGGCGGGATCGCTGGCGGCGTACGGCGACGACGGGCAGCGCGCGGTGCTCGCCGCTGAGGCGGGCATGGACCTGCTGCTGGCCTCGGGGCGCGACGTCGAGCAGGGGCGCGCCGTCGTCGACGCGCTGAGCGCCTCGCGCCGTCGGCTCGGCACCGAGTGGTACCCCTCCCTGCTGCGCGTCGCCGCCATGCGGCTGCGGCTGCCGCGCGGCTGAGCTCGGGCCGGTCCCGGGCTCAGGTGTCGTGCTCGGGGTCCTTGAGGTCCGCCCCGAGCTCCTCGCGCACCACCCGGAACGCCACGCCCGAGGAGTGCCCCTTGCGGGCGAGCATCCCGACCAGGCGGCGTACGGCCTTCTGCTCCTCCAGGCCCTGCACGGAGCGGAGCTTCCTGCGCACGAGCCGGCGCGCGGCCTCCACCTCGTCGTCGGCGTCGACCTCCTCGAGCGCCTCGGCGGCGACCTCGTCGTCGATGCCCTTGCGCCGCAGCTCGTGGGCCAGCGCCCGTCGGGCCAGGCCCTTGCCGCGGTGGCGCTGCTCGACCCAGGACCGGGCGAACGCCCCGTCGTCGACCAGCCCGACCTCCTCGAAGCGGTCGAGGAGCCGGGTCGCGATCTCGTCGGGCACCTCGCGCTGGGCGAGCTTGGCGGCCAGGTCGTGCCGGCTCTTCGCCTGGGCGGTGAGCTGGTCGAGCAGGATCGTGCGCGCCACCGACTCCGGGTCCGGCTCGGGGCCGAGGTCCTCGGCGTCGGCCGGGGGGTGCTGGGTGCGTCGGGTCACGGATGTCCCTCGTCTCAGGTCTCGACAGGCTCGACCACCGGTGGCCGCGGCTGTTTCTCGTCTCACCGGGTCTCGACGTCGCTCGTCGCTAGCGCTCCTCACGGCTCGACCACCTCCAGGTGGTTGAGCCCGACCGAGCGCTCGCGAGGGAGGACGTCGAAACCACCTGGTCGGGAGCCGTCGACGCGGCTCAGAAGTCGATGCCGTCGGGGTCCATGCCGGGGACGTCGGCCTTGAAGTCCTCGGCGGGCTCGTCGACCTTGGGGCCGACGCCGAGCTTCTCGAGGATCCGCTTCTCGATCTCGTTGCCGAGGTCGGGGTTGTCGCGCAGGAAGGTGCGGGCGTTCTCCTTGCCCTGGCCGAGCTGGTCGCCCTCGTAGGTGTACCAAGCACCCGACTTGCGGACCAGGCCCGCCTCGACGCCGACGTCGATCAGGCCGCCCTCGCGGGAGATGCCCTGGCCGTACATGATGTCGAACTCGGCCTGCTTGAACGGCGGGGCGACCTTGTTCTTCACGACCTTGCAGCGGGTGCGGTTGCCGACCGGCTCGCCACCGTCCTTGAGGGTCTCGATGCGTCGCACGTCGAGGCGCACGGAGGCGTAGAACTTCAGCGCCTTGCCGCCCGTCGTGGTCTCGGGCGAGCCGAACATGACGCCGATCTTCTCGCGCAGCTGGTTGATGAAGATCGCGGTCGTCTTGGAGTTGTTCAGCGCACCGGTCATCTTGCGCAGCGCCTGGCTCATCAGCCGGGCCTGGAGGCCGACGTGGCTGTCGCCCATCTCGCCCTCGATCTCGGCGCGCGGCACGAGCGCGGCGACCGAGTCGACGACGATCAGGTCCAGCGCACCGGAGCGGATCAGCATGTCGGCGATCTCGAGCGCCTGCTCACCGGAGTCGGGCTGCGAGACCAGCAGCGCGTCGGTGTCGACGCCGAGCTTCTGGGCGTACTCCGGGTCGAGCGCGTGCTCGGCGTCGATGAAGGCCACGATGCCGCCGGCGCGCTGGGCGTTGGCCACCGCGTGCAGGGCGACCGTCGTCTTGCCGGAGGACTCCGGGCCGTAGATCTCCACGACCCGCCCGCGCGGCAGGCCGCCCAGGCCGAGGGCGATGTCGAGCGAGATCGCCCCGGTGGGGATGACCTCCAGCGGCGCGCGGGTCTCGTCACCCAGGCGCATCACCGCACCCTTGCCGTACTGCTTCTCGACGTTGGCGACCGCGGCGTCGATCGCCTGCATCTTCGGGTCGGTGCTCGCGGGGCGCTCGCTGGCGGTCTTCGCGGCGCTCTTGGTCTGTGCGGCCATGGGGCTCATCCGTCCGGTTCGGGCCGTCTCGCGGCCGGTGGGTGGCGGGTCTGGAACTGACAGGGACGACGCTAGGCCGGGCCTCCGACAACCGCGGCGGGGCCGGTCGCGACTGTGGAGGAGGGGGCCCGCGGAGGTCCCTGTGGATCCAGAACGTACCCGAACGCGTGTTCGGATCGGGTACGCCGGCGGCGTGTCGCGCGACGCGCCCGCCACCGGCGTACCCGGTGCCCGGCGGCTAGCGCGTGATGCGGTCCAGCGCCGGCGGCGTGTACGGCGACGCGGCCGTCAGGTAGGAGGCGAACGCGTCGATGTCCAGGCCGCCGAAGTAGACGTCGGTCCCCTGCGTGAACGCCGGGAACCCGTCGCCCCCGCCCGCGAGGAAGTTGTTCGTCACCACGCGGTAGGTCGCGCTCCTGTCGACCGGCTTCCCGTCCAGGGTCACCGACCCGTCGACCGCCCCGGAGGCCCCGAGCCGGTAGGCGAAGCCCTTCGAGACCTGCAGCACCTTCGGCGAGCCGGCGTTGGCGCCGGTGACCTGCTGGGCGAGCAGGTCGTAGATCTGCTGGCCGGTGAGGTCGAGCGAGACCAGGTAGTTGTTGAAGGGCTGGACCGTGAACGCCTCGTCGTAGGTGACCTCGCCGGGCGCCTCGCCGTACGGGCTGTTGGCGTACGTGAGGTCGGCGCGGATGCCGCCGGGGTTCATGAAGGCGACGACCGGCTCCTTGCCGCCTGTGACCACGGACGGGTCGGCCAGCTGCGCGTCGGCGATGAGGTCGCCGAGCGGCGTCTCGCCCGCGGCGTTGGGCATGCGGTTCACGTCGGCGGAGATGGTGCCGAGCACCTTCGCCGCGATCGGGCGCACCAGGGCGGTGAACCGCTCGATGAGGCTGGTCTGTGCACGGTCCTTCGGCACGTCGCGGGTGACGACCTGGTTGGTGGCCTTGACCGAGGTGCGCACGATGTCGCGGGTCCGGCGGTCGTAGGTCAGCTCGGTGTCGGTGAACAGCCGGCCGAACGAGCTGGCCGAGGTCACCATCCGGGAGTGCCCGGCGGGGTCGGGGACGTCGCAGACGTACGGCTGGTGGGTGTGCCCGGACACGACCATGTCGATCGAGGGGTCGAGCCGCTTCGAGATGTCGAGGATCGGCGAGGCGGCCGGGTCGAGACCCGCGCCCTTGCCGCACGCGGCGTCGTACGCCGGGTTGACCTGGTAGGCCTTGCCGGTGGCCGGGTCGGTCCAGGTCTGCTTGCCGGGCACCCCGCCCTGGTGGACGAGCACCACGATCGAGTTGACGCCCCGCTTGACCAGGGTGCGGGCCACGGCGTTGGCGGTGGACACCTCGTCGGTGAAGGTCAGCCCCTGCACACCGGCGGCGGTGACGATGTCCGGGGTGCCCTTCAGGGTCATCCCGATGAAGCCGATGCGGGCGCCGCCGAGGTTCTTCACGGCGTACGACGGCAGGATCGTGCGGTCGGTGCCGGCGTACTTCACGTTGGCCGCGAGGATGTCGTAGTCAGCGCCGCGGAACGTCCCGTCCGGGCAGGAGTCCTGGTTGTTCTCGCCGTCGCCGTCGGGCAGGCAGCCGCCGTCGGCGAGCCGCTGGATCTCCTTGTAGCCCTCGTCGAACTCGTGGTTGCCGACCGCGGTGACGTCGAGGCCGAGCTCGTTCATGGCGTCGACGGTCGGCTCGTCGTGGAACGCCGCGGAGAGCAGCGGGCTGGCGCCGACGATGTCGCCGGCGGCGACGGTCACCGTCCGCTTCCCGTGGCTCGCGCGCGCCCGCTTCAGGTGGGTGGCGAGGTACTCCACGCCGCCGGAGTCCTGCGTGACGTCGACCGGCTGACCGGTGGCCGGGTCGATGCGGTGGTCGACGACGGTGCGGCCCGAGGAGCCGCTGGGGGCCTGCAGGTTGCCGTGGAAGTCGTTGAACGAGAGCATCTGCAGCTGCTCGTAACGGCCGGGGGCGGGCTTCTTCTCCCCCTTCGCCAGCGAGGGCGCGCCGGTGGCGGCGAGCAGCAGCGCGCTCGCCCCGAGGGCGACGGCGGCGGTGAGACGGGTCCTGCGGACGGGCATGAGGGCTCCTGCGGGTGCCAGGGAGGCGGACCCGAGAACCCTAGGTCGACCAGGGCGTCCGGGAGGTCACGGAAGGGTTGCAGTCCGGCGAACGGTTCAGCGGTCGCGGGCGGGCAGGCCGAGGGTGCTCCACACCGCGCGCCACACCTGCTGCGGGGCGACCCCCGCCTCGAGCGCCTCGGCCGGCGTCCGCTCGTCGAGCTCGGCGAGCACTTGCTGCTCGGCCCACACGCGGGAGTACGACGACCCCAGCGCCGCGTCCATCCGCGTCCAGAACTCGGTGTGCCTCATCGCCGCCCAGTGTGCACGGCGCACGATGGCGCCATGACCTGGACCGTGCGCGACGCCGAGCCCGCCGACCTCGACGCGGTCGTGGCGATCTACCAGCACGAGGTCGACACGGGGGTCGCGACCTTCGAGACCCGCGCGGTGGACGTCGAGGAGTGGCGGCACAAGGTCACCGGTCCCGAGCCCATGGTGGTCGCGGTCGAGGACGGCGTGGTCCTGGGCACGGCGTACGCGACGCCCTTCCGGCCGCGTCCGGCGTACGACCTGACGCGGGAGACGTCGGTCTACCTCGCCGCCGCGGGGCAGGGGCGCGGCCTCGGCACGGCGCTGTACGACGCCCTCCTCCCCCGGCTGCGCGCCACCGGCTGCCACACCGCGCTGGCGATGGTCGCGCTGCCGAACCCGGCCAGCGTGCGGCTGCACGAGCGCTTCGGCTACGAGCACGTGGGGACGATGCGTGAGGTCGGCCACAAGCTTGGCCGGGTGGTCGACGTGGCGGTGCTCCAGCTGATGCTGTGAGTGCTCAGGAGGCTCAGGCCTCGCGCGCACCGAGGTGGTCGAGCAGGTTGGCGGAGAACTTCTTCCCCATCCCGCCGAGGATGCCCTTCAACGCTGAGCGGACGGCCGGCCCGGCCGCCTTGGGGAACGGCAGGTCGACGCTGACCCCGAGCTCGATGCCGAGGTCGGTGCTTCCCTCGCCGGCGTCGCCGAGGGTGTAGACGCCCTCGACACCCGCCCACTCCTTCTCCCCCGCCGGCGGGGCGTGGGTGAACTCGATGCGGGTCTTCTCGGTGAAGGTCATCTGCTCGGTGAAGGTGGGGGCGAGCTCTTTGCCCATGATCCCGACCGAGGTCATCGACCAGACCCACGTGTCGCCGTCCGCGGTGATCCGGTCCAGGAACGGCGTCATCTTCGCCAGCAGGTCCGGGTCGGTCAGGGCCGCCCAGACGTCGTCACGGCTCGCCTCGACGGTCGCGGTGGACGTGATCTTCTGCTCGAACCAGGTCATGGGTCGATCCAAGCAGCCGCCGCGTGACCCCGCGGGGTGGACCTGCGCCCGAGGGACCCGGCCGAGCGGGCACGACCTGGTCTCAGGCCGCCGTACGCCGCCGGAGCGGGCGTCGTGCCCGTTCGGCGGCCCGTAGGAGGTCGCGTCGTACGCATTCCGGGTCGCCCATCACGTCCTCCCAGGCGAACCGCAGGACCAGCCAGCCCGCGAGCGTGAGCCGGTTGTAGCGCCGGCAGTCGCGCTGCAACGCCTCCCGGCTCGTGTGCCACGTCGCCGAGTCGGCCTCGAGCACGACACGGCGGCGTACGTCCACCAGGTCGGGCCGGCAGCGGAGGCCGTCCTCCTCGAGCAGGACCTGCGGCTCGACCTCGAGCCCGCGCACCGTGGAGGCGATCCAGCGCAGCGTCGACTCGAACGGGTTGGCCGCCAGGCCGTCGGCGAGGGCCGCGACCCGCCGGGCGCGGGCGCTCCCGCTGCCTCGGCACGCGCCCACGAGCAGCTGCAGCTCCTCCTGCTCGACCGCCCGGTGCCGCAGCGCGGAGTCGGCGACGCAGAGTCCCTCGTCGGGCGGCAGCGTCGTCAGGCAGTCGACCAGGGTGCGGGCCGGCGAGGTGGCACCGTCCTCGACCTCGTCCGGGGCCAGCGCAGCCCAGTGCGGCACGTAGCGCCGGCGCGCGGCGGCGGCGACGTTGCGGTTGCGCGGCACCGTGAGGTGCGGCAGTGCGGGCTGCTCCTTCACCTCCCACCCGAGCGCCGCCGCCGCGCTGAGGTGGGAGACGACGGCGCACTCGGCCGCCGCGGCCCGGCGCGCGGCCGGCGCCGTCGGCAGCGCGTAGTGCCCGCGCGAGTCGCGCACGACGAGACCGGCCCCGAGTGCGCGGGCCAGCTCGTCGCGACCACCGAGAGCGACGAGCTGCGCTCGCGACCCGGTGCCGCCGAGCCGTCGGAGCGCGTCGACCGGGTGCACGCCTGCGATCCTGGACCGTTCCGGCACCGGACGGTGCGCTCCGTCCACAGGCCCGTCGGCCGAACGGGCACGACGGGGGTCTGCGGGGGCCCGAGGCCACCGCCTCGGCGGTCGCGCCCGTTCGGAGGCAGCTGACCGGTCTCAGGGCTTGGTCAGCAGGCAGCCCGAGCGGGAGAGGTCGATCGTGCGGGAGGCGGTCAGGCAGGTGGTGAACCAGTAGGTCTGCTGGCCGTAGTTCTGCCCCTTCTCCACGCTCGTGGAGCCGCCCTGGCCGACCTCGCACGGGTTGTTCAGCTGGCAGGACGTGCCGTCCTCGTTGGTGGTGTTGTTGATGCCGACCACCTGACCGGTGGAGTCGTCGACGATCGGCGAGCCCGAGGTCCCGCCGATGGTCGCGCAGTCGCTGTCGGGGTAGGCGTAGCGGATCGAGTCGTGCCAGGTCCACTGACCCTCACGGAGCGTGGGGACGAAGCCGTCGACCGAGCAGCGGTAGGTCGTCTTCCAGTACGACGACGGGATCGAGATGCTGCGCCCGTCGACGGGGTGGGAGGACGCCAGGGTCAGCGGCGTCGCGCCGGTGCTGCGGGAGATCGCGTCGTACGTCGAGGTGAGCCGGTAGAGCGCGACGTCGGTGCCGGTCATGGTGGCGTAGAGCAGCCGGTCCGCGCGGACGGTGCTCAGCGTGCGGCCGGATGCGTCGAGCAGCTTCCCCGTCCGGCTGCTGGTCCGGTTCACGAGCACTTGTCCGTCGGCGAGGAACCCGCCCTCGTAGCAGTGGCCGTTGGTCAGCAGCATCGCGCGGTCCGAGCCGGCGCTGGACGGGTAGCGCACGAGGCTGCCCGAGCAGTTGTCCAGCGCGATGGTCGAGGCGAGGCCCGGCGCCGCGGCGGCCCGCACCGGCTCCGGGGCCTCCTTCGCGGTGGCCGCGCTTGCGCCGGACAGCGCCAGGCAGAGGGCGGACAGCGCGCCGGCGGCGCGCAGGACGGTACGACGTGTGCTCACGATGCAGCTCCCGAGAGTGAGTGTGTGGTCCGCTCACCCCACCCCAGCGGTGCGACGGGGTCAAGGTCCACGACGGGGTGGACCGCGCTGTCGGAGGGCTGCGCGAGACTGGCCCGGTGAGCGGGGACGGTGACGGCCGGGTGGCGATGGAGGGGTTCAGCGAGCCCACCCGTGCCTGGTTCGAGGCCGCCTTCGCCGCGCCGACACCGGCCCAGGTGGGCGCGTGGCGCTCGATCTCGGCCGGGCAGAACGCGCTGGTCGTCGCGCCGACCGGGTCGGGGAAGACCCTCTCGGCGTTCCTCTGGTCGCTGGACCGGCTGGCCTCCACACCGACTCCCGAGGAGCGCAAGAAGCGCTGCCGGGTGCTGTATGTCTCGCCGCTGAAGGCGCTGGCGGTCGACGTCGAGCGCAACCTGCGCGCACCGCTGGCCGGCATCCGGCACACCGCCGAGCGGCTGGGCGCGAGCGTGCCCGAGGTGAGCGTCGGCGTCCGCTCGGGCGACACCCCGGCCGCCGAGCGGCGCCGCATCGCGACCAGCCCGCCGGACATCCTCATCACCACGCCCGAGTCGCTGTTCCTCATGCTCACCTCGCAGGCGCGCGAGGCGCTGGCCGGCGTCGAGACGGTGGTGCTCGACGAGGTGCACGCGGTGGCCGGCACCAAGCGCGGCGCGCACCTCGCACTGACCCTGGAGCGGCTCGACGCGATGCTCGAGAAGCCCGCCCAGCGGATCGGGCTCTCCGCGACGGTCCGCCCGATCGAGGAGGTGGCGCGCTTCCTCGGCGGGTCCGCTCCGGTCGAGGTGGTGGCCCCGCCGTCGGAGAAGTCCTGGGACCTGCAGGTGGTGGTGCCGGTCGAGGACATGACCGAGCTCGGCGTCGTCGAGGAGGGCCCCTCGTCCGGGCCGGCGGCGGGCGGTGCGCGGCACGCCTCGATCTGGCCGCACGTCGAGGAGCGGGTCGTCGACCTCGTCGAGGAGCACCGCTCGACGATCGTCTTCTGCAACTCCCGACGCCTCGCCGAGCGGCTGACCGCCCGGCTCAACGAGATCCACGCCGACCGGCTCGGTCTGGAGGCGCCCGACCAGGGGAACCGCACCGCGGCCGAGCTGATGGCGCAGTCGGGCCAGACCCGCGGGGCGGTGGTCGGCGAGGACGGCGTCGCGCCGGTCATCGCCCGCGCGCACCACGGGTCGGTGTCGAAGGAGCAGCGCGAGATCGTCGAGGACGACCTCAAGCGCGGGCGGCTGCCCTGCGTGGTCGCCACCTCCAGCCTCGAGCTGGGCATCGACATGGGCGCGGTCGACCTGGTGGTCCAGATCGAGTCGCCGCCCTCGGTGGCCAGCGCGCTGCAGCGCGTCGGCCGCGCCGGGCACCAGGTGGGCGAGACCTCGCACGGCGTGCTGTTCCCCAAGCACCGGGGGGACCTGGTCCCCACGGCCGTGGCGGTCGAGCGGATGCGCGAGGGCGGCATCGAGGCCCTGCGCATCCCGGCCAACCCGCTCGACGTGCTGGCCCAGCAGGTGGTGGCCGCGACCGCGATGGACGCCTGGCAGGCCGACGAGCTCTACGACGTCGTACGCCGCAGCGCGTCGTTCGCCGGCCTGCCGCGCTCGGCGTACGACGCCACCCTGGACCTGCTCTCCGGTCGCTACCCCTCCGACGAGTTCGCCGAGCTGCGCCCGCGCGTCGTGTGGGACCGGGTCTCCGGCGAGCTGACCGGGCGCCCCGGCAGCCAGCGGCTGGCCGTGACCAGCGGCGGCACCATCCCCGACCGCGGGATGTTCGGGGTGTTCCTCGTCGGTGAGCAGAAGTCGCGCGTCGGCGAGCTCGACGAGGAGATGGTCTACGAGTCGCGCGTCGGCGACGTGTTCACCCTGGGCACCACCAGCTGGCGCATCGAGGACATCACCCACGACCAGGTGCTCGTCTCCCCCGCGCCCGGGCAGCCCGGGCGGCTGCCGTTCTGGACCGGCGACACCCTGGGCCGACCGGCCGAGCTCGGCGCGGCGGTCGGCGCCTTCACCCGCGAGGTGGCGGCGCTGTCGGAGAAGAAGGCGCTGGCACGCTGCCGCGAGGCCGGGCTCGACCAGTGGGCCGCCGACAACCTCGTGGCGCTGCTGACCGAGCAGCGCGAGACCACCGACGTCGTGCCCAGCGACACCCGGCTGCTGGTGGAGCGGTTCCGCGACGAGCTCGGCGACTGGCGCATCGTCGTGCACTCGCCGTACGGCGTGCCCGTGCACTCGCCGTGGGCGCTGGCCATCAACGCCCGGCTGCGCGAGCGCCACGGCATGGACGCCCAGGCGATGGCCGCCGACGACGGCATCGTGCTGCGGATCCCCGAGACCGACCAGGACCCGCCGGGCGCGGAGCTGATCGCCTTCGAGCCCGACGAGATCGAGCAGATCGTCACCGCCGAGGTCGGGGACTCCGCGCTGTTCGCCTCCCGCTTCCGCGAGTGCGCGGCGCGGGCGCTGCTGCTGCCGCGCCGCGACCCCGGGCGACGCTCCCCGCTGTGGCAGCAGCGCCAGCGCAGCGCGCAGCTGCTCGAGGTCGCCACGAAGTACCCGTCCTTCCCGATCGTGCTCGAGGCCGTGCGCGAGGTGCTGCAGGACGTCTACGACGTGCCCAACCTCGTCGCCCTGCTCCAGCGCGTCGAGCGCCGCGAGGTGCAGCTGGTCGACGTCACGACGAGCTCGCCCTCGCCGTACGCCCGCTCCTTGATGTTCGGCTACGTCGCCGCCTTCATGTACGAGGGCGACTCCCCTGTCGCCGAGCGGCGCGCGGCGGCGCTGTCGCTGGATCAGGGGCTCTTGGCCGAGCTGCTCGGGCGCGCCGAGCTGCGAGAGCTGCTCGACCCCGAGGTGCTCGACGAGGTCGAGGCCGAGCTGCAGCGCACCGCCGAGGAGCGCCGTGCGAAGGATGCCGAGGGCCTGGTCGACCTGCTGCGCCTCATCGGGCCGCTGTCGACCGCGGAGCTGCGCGAGCGGGTGACCGAGCCCGGCCAGGTCGAGGAGTGGACGTCGCTGCTGGCCGAGTCGCGGCGCGTGGTCGAGGTGCGGGTGGCCGGCGAGGACCGCTGGGCGGTCGTCGAGGACGTCGCCCGGCTGCGCGACGGGCTCGGGGTGCCGGTGCCGCCGGGCACGCCGGACACGTTCGCCGAGGCCGTCGAGGACCCGCTGGGCGACCTGGTCGCCCGCTACGCCCGCAGCCACGGGCCGTTCGTGGTCGCCGACGTCGCCGCCCGGCTGGGCATCGGGGTCGCGGTCGCCCGCCAGACGCTCTCGCGGCTCGCCGCCTCCGGCCGGGTGCTCGAGGGCGAGTTCCGCCCGGCCGGCGCCGGCGAGGAGTGGTGCGACGCCGAGGTGCTCCGCCGGCTGCGCCGCCGCTCGCTGGCCCGGCTGCGCCAGGAGGTCGAGCCGGTCGAGGCCCAGACGCTGGGCCGGTTCCTGCCCGCGTGGCAGCACGTCGTCGCCCGCGGCGGCTCGGGCACGAAGGGTCGCGGCCTGCGCGGTGTCGACGGCGTGCTGAGCGCGGTGGACCAGCTGGCCGGCTGCCCGGTCCCCGCCTCGGCGTTGGAGTCGCTGGTGCTGCCGGCGCGCGTCGTCGACTACACGCCGGCGTACCTCGACGAGCTGACCTCGAGCGGCGAGGTGCTCTGGGCCGGCCACGGCACCCTGCCCGGCTCCGACGGGTGGGTCTCGCTGCACCCCGCGGACACCGTCGACCTGACCCTGCCCGACCCCGGCGAGCTCGACCTCTCCCCCGTGCACGAGGCGGTGCTCGACGCGCTCGGGAGCGGCGGCGCGTACTTCTTCCGCCAGCTGGCCCAGGTCGTCGGCGAGCGCCTCGCCGAGGCCGAGGCGGCCCCGCCGGCCGACGCCGCGCTCGGCGTCGCGCTGTGGGAGCTGGTGTGGTCGGGGCGCGTCGGAAACGACACGCTCGCGCCGCTGCGCGCGTTCGTCGGCGGCAGCGGGCGCGGTCGCCCCGCGCACCGCTCCGGGCGTACGCCGCCGCGCGCCCGGGCCGCTCGTCCGGGGCGCCCGGGCCGCCCCGGTCGTGGGGGCCTGCCCGCGCGGACCGGCTCGCCCGACACCGCCGGTCGCTGGTCGCTGCTGCCCGAGCCGGAGCCGGACGCCACCCGGCGCGCCCACGCGGTCGCCGAGGGGCTCCTCGAGCGGCACGGCGTGGTGACCCGGGGGGCCGTGGTGAGCGAGCGCGTGAGCGGCGGGTTCGCGGGCGTCTACAAGGTCCTCGCCGCGTTCGAGGAGACCGGGCGCTGCCGGCGCGGGTACTTCGTCGAGGGCCTCGGCGCGGCCCAGTTCGGCGGGGTCGGCGCCATCGACCGGCTCCGCGCGACCGGCACCGGCGACGTCCGCCCCGGCGAGAAGCCCGAGGTGGTGACGCTGGCGGCCACCGACCCGGCCAACCCGTACGGCGCGGCCCTGCCGTGGCCCGACACCGAGGAGGGCCACCGCCCCGGGCGCAAGGCCGGTGCGCTGGTGGTGCTGGTCGACGGGCGGCTGCGCGTCTACGTCGAGCGGGGCGGCAAGACGCTGCTGACGTTCGGCGGCGAGGACGCGGAGACGCTGGGCCTCGCCGTGGGCGACCTCGCCGACGCCGTACGCCGCGGCGCGCTGGGCCGGCTGACGGTCGAGCGGGCGGACGGGGCGGAGATCCTCGGCCAGGACCCGCGCGCCGCCGACCTCCGACGCACCCTCGAGCAGTCCGGGTTCGTCGCGACGCCGCGCGGGCTGCGGCTGCGCGGCTGAGAGCCGGGGTCCGGTGCCCGAGGGCGACACCGTCTGGCGCACAGCGCGCAGCCTCGACGCCGCGCTCGCCGGCGCCGACGTGGTGGCCGACCTGCGGGTGCCCGCGCTGGCCGAGGTCGAGCTGTCCGGCCGGGTGCGCACCCTGGCGCGCGGCAAGCACCTGCTGACCCGGTTCACCGGGGGTGCAGGCGACGGCACGACGCTGCACACCCACCTGCGCATGGAGGGGTCCTGGCACCTCTACCGCCCCGGCGAGCGCTGGCGCCGACCCGCCCACCAGGCGCGGGCGGTCCTCATCTCGCCGGAGTGGACCGCGGTCGGGTTCTCGCTCGGCGTGGTGGAGCTGGTCGCGACGCCCGACGAGGACGAGGTCGTCGGGCACCTCGGCCCCGACCTGCTCGGTCCCGACTGGGACGCCGACGAGGCGCTGCGGCGGCTGCGGTCCGAACCCTCCCGCGCCCTGCACTCGGCCCTGCTCGACCAGCGCACCCTGGCCGGGGTCGGCAACCTGTACGCCACCGAGCTGTGCTTCCTCGCCGGGGCCGCGCCGACCCGCCCGGTCGCGGACGTCGCCGACCTCGAGCGCGTCGTCGACCGCGCCCACCGGCTGCTGCACGCCAACGCCGAGCGGGCCGAGCAGACCACCACCGGCGACCTGCGGCCGGGGCGGCGTACGTGGGTCTACGACCGCGACCGCCGACCCTGCCGGCGCTGCGGCACCCGGATCACCTCGATGCGGCTCGGGCCGGAGGGGCAGGAGCGGCTCGCCGCGTGGTGCCCGCGGTGCCAGCCGGACTGAGACCCGGCCCGGTCACCCTCGACCCCGTCCGCACAATGGCGGCATGGACCTCGCCACGCTCGGGCCGCCGGCGGCGCTGTGGCGACGGTGGACCCTGCTCGCGGCGGGGCTCGCCGCGAGCGGGGAAGGCGGGGCGGAGGTACGACGTACCGACGGGTGCGCCCACCTCGCCGGCGCGGACGGGGCGTGGCTGCGGATGCGCCGCCTGGTCGGCGACCGGGCCGTCATGTGGGGCCACCACCCGGAGCTGGCCTCCGACGCGCGGTTCACCGACGAGCTGCGCGACGCCGCGCCCGACTGGTCGTGGGACCCGGACACCGCGCACGCCGCGCGTCGGGTGGGCTTCCTCGCCTGGCACGCGCACGGGCAGTGGTGGTCGGTGCCGGGCACCGTGCCCGGGGCGGTCGCGACGATGCTGGCGCCGGTCGGCTCCGACGACGCGCTCGCCGAGCGCTGGCGCGCGCTGTGGCCGGACGCGGGCGAGCTGGCGGTGCGCTCGGTGCTGCGCCATCCGGACCGCCGCGGGTTCGCCCGTCTGGCCGGCGCCGCGGCCGCACGGCGCGCGGTCGGTCAGGTCGAGCTCGGCGAGTCGTGGGGCGACCACCGCCTCTCGAGCACGGCCACGGCCAACCTGCACGCCCAGGTGCACGCCCAGATGCGGCTCGCCGGCGAGCTCGGCGACCGCGGCGTACCGCCCCGGCCGCCGCTGCTGCGGCAGTGGGCGCGGGTGCACGTGGCGCAGACCCCGTTCCGTCACGCCGTCTGCGCCCTCGGCACGGGACGCGGCCCCGGTCTGGTCGCCGCCGACGACGACAACGGGCTCGGCGAGGCGGGGCTGCGGGCGCTGGACAACGTGCTCGTCGAGCTGCGGGTGGCCGAGACCGACCCGGCGTCGGGGGCGTGGCTGTTCGCCCGGGTGGTCGGCGACGGGCGCGGCGTACGCCTGGACCGGGCGTTCGACACCTGGCCGGAGTGGTACGCCGGTCCCGGCCCGACGATGGCGACCCTGCACGAGGAGATGGCCGAGCGCGACCGTTCCTGGCGCCCGGCGTGGTCGGCGCTGCTGCCCGTCGACCGCTTCTGAGACGAAGAACTCCCCTCTCGACGGCGAGGAAGTCACGTCTCGACGGCGACAAACTCCCGTCTCGACGGGGGAGAAGTCCCGTCTCAACGGTGCAGGGCGGCGGCCTCCACCTCCAGCAGCGAGGCGGAGTGGCGCTCGGCCTCGAAGGCGGCCCGGCCGCCGCGCACGCCGAACAGGCGCTTGGTCCACACGATGTAGACCACCGCGAAGAGGTTGAGCACGAGGGCGCCGACGCGCAGCCAGGTGATCCGCTCGAGCAGCTCGTAGACCTCCAACGGCACGAAGACGCCGGTGCCGACCACGGCGACGTACTCGCCCCAGCGGCGCATCAGCCACAGCCCGAGCGCCTCGACCAGCTCCAGCACGGCGTAGGCGAGGATCCCGGCGGCGACCAGCAGCAGCGTCGAGTGCCGCAGCGCGAGCGCGTGCTCGATCAGGCGCACCGGGCCGGTGGTGGCGAGGTCGACGCCGAGGCGCCGGGCGAGCGGCTCGAGGACGGGGAGGTACTCGTCGACGACGCGCTGCAGCGAGTCGCGCGCCCCGTCGAAGCGGTAGACGCCGTACGCCAGCGCGAGCAGCAGCAGCCCGCGCACCAGCCGCTCCAGCGCCAGCAGGCGGAGGATGAACGCGTCGCGCAGGGCCGGCCCGCGCAGCACGAGCGGTGCGTCGGCGGCCGGTCCGCCGGCCTGCGGCGCGCCGGGCACGAACGCCGCGCAGCGCAGGCAGCGCCACGCCTCGCCGACCGCGGTCTGCGTGCTGAGCCGTGCGGCGAGCGCCTCCTCGGAGGGCCGGTAGGTGACGTGCCCGTGCCAGCCGCACGAGCGCAGCGACCAGTCGAGGCGGGACCACGGGGTGCGCACGGGGTCATCGTGCACCCGCGCCCCTCGCGGCGGCGCGCGGCCGGCCTCAGAGCAGGCGGCGATCGGAGGCCCAGCGGGTCAGCTCGTGGCGCGAGGACAGCTGGAGCTTGCGCAGCACCGACGACATGTGGGTCTCGACCGTCTTCACCGAGATGAACAGCTCGGCGCCGACCTCCTTGTAGGCGTAGCCGCGCGCGATCAGCCGCATCACCTCGCGCTCGCGCTCGGTGAGCCGGTCGAGGTCGGGGTCGCCCGAGGTGGCCGGAGCGTCCGCGGACCCGCTGAACGCGTCGAGGACGAAGCCCGCCAGCCGCGGGCTGAACACCGCGTCGCCGCCCGAGACGCGGCCGATCGCCTCGACCAGCTCGGCGCCGGTGATCGTCTTGGTGACGTAGCCGCGTGCTCCCGCGCGGATCGTGCCGATCACGTCCTCGGCGGCGTCGGAGACGCTCAGCGCGAGGAACCGGGTGCCGGTGGCCCGGTCCTGCCCCGTCGTACGCCGCATCACCTCGCCGCCGCCTCCGCCGGGCAGGTGCACGTCGAGCAGCACCACGTCGGGACGGTGCTCGAGCACCGCGGCGACGGCGGAGTCGACGTCCTCGGCCTCCGCGACGACCTCGACCCGGTCGGCGGCGCGGGCGAGCTCGGCGCGCACGCCGGAGCGGAACATGGCGTGGTCGTCGACGACGACGACCCGCGTGGCGGTGGTGGTCACCGGTCCTCCTCGCTGAGGTCGAGCGCGAGCCGCACCTCGGTGCCCTCGCCGGGGGCGCTGCGCACGAGGGCCGTCCCGCCGTGGCGCTCGAGTCGATCCACGATGCTGTGGCGCACGCCGTGGCGGTCCGCGGGGACGGCGGCGGGGTCGAAGCCGACGCCGCGGTCGCGGACGAACACCTCCAGGCGGGCGGAGGAGGCCTCGGCGTACACGTCGACGCGGGGCGCACCGGAGTGGACGGCCGCGTTGACCATCGCCTCGCGCGCGGCGAGCAGCAGCGGGCGGGCGTCCTCGGGCAGCACCCGCTCGCCGACGGCCACGACCTCCACCGGCACCCCGTGCACGTCCTCGACCTCCGCGGCCAGGCGGCGCAGGGCGGCGGCCGGCGTCTCGCCGGCCGGCTCCGGCCCGGCGAACAGCCACGAGCGCAGGTCGCGCTCCTGCGCGCGGGCCAGCCGCGAGACCTGCGCGGGGTCGGTCGCGGACCGCTGGATGAGCGCGAGGGTCTGCAGCACCGAGTCGTGCAGGTGCGCGGCGACGTCGGCACGCTCCTGGGAGCGGACCCGCTCCGCCCGCTCCTCCGAGAGGTCGGTCGAGAGCCGCAGCAGCCAGGGACCGAGCATGAGGACCACCCCGGCGACGCCGAGCAGGGCGGCGACGGCCGCGTCGCGCGCGACGCCGATCCCGCCCCCGCCCACGAGGACGAGCACGATCGCGCCGACGAGGAGCACCAGGCCGGCACCGATCCGCGTCCACGAGGCCCAGCCGCCGCCCAGCACGACCCGCACCGGCCCGACCCGGGAGTCGCGCCAGCGCTCGCGCTGCGCCTCGTCGGCCTGGCGCCAGAGCACCGCGACCGCGACCGCCGCGAGCACCAGCGGCCACAGGTCGACCCCGGTGAGCCGCCCCAGCAGCAGCACCAGCCCGGCGCTGACCGCCCCGACCGCCACCAGGGGGCCGAGGTCGCGCAGCACGCGCGGCCCGCGCCCCGGCCGGCGGCCCTGCCGCGAGGCCGCGGCCAGGCCCGGGGCGGCGTCGTCGAAGCGGCGCTCGACGGGCAGCAGCAGCCACAGCGCGGCGTACGACAGCGGGCCGAAGCCGCCGACGAGCGTCGTGAGCAGGAAGAAACCCCGCACCCACAGCACCGGCAGGGCCAGGTGGCGCGCGAGGCCGGCCGCCACACCACCGACGTACGCCGCGTCGAGGTCGCGGCGCGCGCGTCGCGGCGCCCAGACGGCGACGGGCGGCGACGCGGACACGCCCCTCATCGTCACACGCGGCGCGACCCCCGGCATCAGGGAAGACCCTGACCCGCACCGGCGCGGACCGGGGTCGGGCAGGGGCGGACCAGGGACTTCCCCGATGGTGCCCGGGCCGCCGGCGGCGAAGGATCCTGGTCATGGACGACGAGACCCGACCGATCACCGGGGACGCGGCGAGCACCGCCACCGCTGCCCCGCCGCCACCGACGCAGGACGACCCCGACGCCGGACCGCGCGTCTCCGGCGAGCAGGCCCGCGACCTCGACCGGCTGCGTCGCAGCGCCACCGAGCGCCGGGTGGCCGGCGTCTGCGGCGGCGTCGCCCGCCAGCTCGACGTCGACCCGACCGTGGTCCGTGTCGTTACCGCGGTGCTGGTGCTGCTCGGCGGCGCCGGGCTGCTGCTCTATGCAGGCGCCTGGCTGCTGGTCCCCGACGAGCGGACCGGCCGGGCGGTGGTCCACCTCGAGGCCGGCAGCCGCCGGGTCGCGCTACTCGTCGTCGCCGTGCTCGGCGCGCTGACCGCGCTCGGCCAGGGCTGGGGCCCGCTGGGCGCTGGCGGCTGGTGGTTCCTCTCGCCGTTCCCGCTGGTGGTGCTGGCGGTGGTGCTCGGGGTCGTGCTGGTCTCGCGGCGCCGCTCGACCCCGCCCGACCCGGCCACTCCCGCCCAGACGACGGCGGCGCCGGGTCCGACCCGGGTGCTGCCGGCGTACGTGCCGCCCCGGCCGCGCCGCGGCCCGATCCTGTTCTGGCCCGTCCTCGCGGTGCTCGCCGTCGCCCTCGGCGCCCTGGGCGTGTATGACGCCTCCGGCGGCGGCGTCGCGGACGGCGCGTACGCCGCGCTGGCGCTCGGGCTCACCGGCGCCGCGCTCGTGCTCGGCGCGTTCTGGGGCCGCCCCGGCGGACTGGTGCTGCTGGCACTGGTCAGCGCGGTGGCGACCGGTCTCGGGGTGGTGCTGGGCGGGTCGCCGGCCGAGGAGCAGCTGAGAACCGCGCCCACCAGCGCCGCGCAGGTCGCGCCGTCGTACCGCATCGGCAACGGCACGCTCTCCCTCGACCTCACCGACGTCGCCGACCCCGCCGCGCTCGACGGGCGCCGGATCGACCTGAGCGCCCGCAGCGGCGTGGTCGAGGTGGTCCTGCCCCGCGGGCTCGCCGCCCGGGTCGACGCCGACATCGACCTCGCCGGCGCGATCGGCCTGCCCCCGGACCGCTCGGCCGCCGGCTTCGGTCCCCATCTGTCCGGCGAGGTCCGCGCCCCCGCCGGCTCGCCCACCGTCGACCTCGACGTCGACTCCCGCCTGGGAGCCGTCTACATCAGGAGCCAGCGATGACCACTCCCGCACCCACCACGCCCCTGCCCGCCGGGGCACCGCCCGTCGCCGGACCCGTCCGGCGGGTCCGCGTCGGCTACCTCGTCGCCGGGCTCGCCGCCCTCGGCCTCGCCGGCACCTGGGCGCTGTGGGCCGGCGGCCTCGTCGGGGGCGCCGCGCTGTCCTGGCTGCTGCCCCTGGTGCTGCTGCTGGCCGGCGTCCTCGGGCTGCTGGGCCTGGCCGTGCCGCCCCGGCAGCCGGCCGGCGACCGACCCGGCGACCGACCGTTCGAGCACGACCACGACGCCGACCACGCCACCGACACCGACACGGAGGAGCTCCGATGACCGACCCCACCCCCGCCACCACCGGCCCCCGGCGCCTGACCCGCGCCGCCGACGACCGCATGATCGCCGGCGTGTGCGGCGGCCTGGCGAGGTACGCCGACGTCGACGCCACGCTGGTGCGCGTCCTCACCGTGGTGCTGCTGGTCCTCGGGGTGTTCCCCGTGGTCGTCGCCTACGCGCTGCTGTGGGTGGTGATGCCGCGGGCGTGAGCCCGGGGAGCACGAAAGCACAACGAACACCTCGGGGCCCGGTCCGGCCCGCCCGGTTCGTGGCGTCCTGTCACACTGGGCGCCGGACCGGGCCCCGCTGCCGCCGACGGCGCGGGCGACGTACGAAGGGACCCGCGGTGGCCGACCTCACGACCCTCGAGGAGGCTCCCGGCGAGCCCGCACCCCGGCCCCGCCGGCGGCGCGGGCCGCTGTTCTGGTTCGGGGTGCTGCTGATCGTCGCCGGGCTGGGTCTCGTGGGCTACGTCGTCTGGCAGATGTTCGGCACCAACGTCGTCTCGCGCCACGAGGCCGGGAAGCTGCGCGAGGAGACCGAGCGCGCCTGGTCGCGCGGCCAGGAGGGCCCGAGCCGGGCGCTGCTGCACGTGCCGCGCTTCGGGAAGGACTACTCGGTGCCCATCGTCCAGGGCTTCGGCGACGAAGCCCTCGCCAAGGGCGTGGCCCGCTACCCCGACGGCGCCCGCGCCGGAGGACTCGGCAACTACGTCCTCGCCGCCCACCGCGTCACCCACGGGCAGCCGTTCAACAAGTTCCCCGACCTGCGCAAGGGCGACCTCGTCGAGGTCGAGACGCGCACCGCCACCTACACCTACCGACTGCGCAACTCAGGGACGGACACCATCGTCGACTTCACCACCTCCTGGCCGCTGTGGCCCGTGCCCTCGCCGAGCGCGAGGGGCGAGGCCCCGACCGAGCACCTGATCACGCTGCTCACCTGCTCCGAGCTTTTCCACACCGACAACCGCTCCGTCGTCGTGGGCGACCTCGTCGACACCGAGCGCCTCGACCGGCAGACCGTCCGGAGCGCCCCGTGACCGCGCAGCTGGACCGCCCGGCCGGCACCGCCGGTGCGCCGAGGTCGTCGTACGCCCTGCCGCTGGGGGTCGTCGTCTTCGTCACCGGCTCGGTCTCGCTGGGCGCGGAGATCGCCGCGACCCGGCTGCTGGAGCCGTGGTTCGGCGCCTCGACCATCGTGTGGGCCAACACCATCGCCGTCGTGCTGGTCGCGCTGTCGGTCGGCTACTCGATCGGCGGACGCCTGGCCGACCGCGACCCGAGCATGGCCGGGCTGTCGAAGATCATCCTCGTCGCGTCGGTGCTCATCGCGGCCGTGCCGTTCGTGGCCAACCCGTTCCTGCGCGCGTCGGTGGGGGCGTTCGACTCGCTGTCGGTGGGCACGTTCGCCGGCTCGCTGCTCGGGGTGATGGTGCTCATCGCCGTGCCCCTGCTGCTGGTCGGGGCCGTGTCGCCGTACGCCGTGCGCCTGGCAGTCGACCGCGTCGAGGACTCCGGTCGCGTGGCTGGGCGGCTGTACGCCATCTCGACGTTCGGCTCGCTGGCCGGCACCTTCGCCGCGGCGCTGCTGCTGATCCCGTTCGTCGGCACCCGCCGCACCTTCTTGATCTTCGCGCTGCTGCTGGCGCTGGCCGCGATCCCCGGGCTCCGCCGGCGCAAGCTTCCCGCGCTCGTCGTCCCGGCGCTGATCGTCGTGCTGATCGCGCTGCCGACCGGGATCCTCAAGTCCGGCACCGCCGGGTCGAAGGTGATCTGGGAGGAGGAGACGCGCTACCAGTACGGCCGCGTCCTGCAGGCCGCCGACGGCGAGCGCACGCTGGAGCTCAACGAGGGGCAGGCGGTGCACTCGCTGTACCGGCCCGGCAGCTACCTCACGAACGGCTACTGGGACCAGCAGCTGGGTCTGATGTGGGCGGGTCGCTCCGACCTGCGTTCCGTGGCCATCCTCGGCTCCGCGGCGGGCACGACCGCCCGCGCGCTGGGCCACTACTCCCCCTCCACGCACATCGACGCCGTCGAGATCGACAAGGCCGTCACCGAGGCCGGGCGGAAGTACTTCGACCTCGAGGCGCCGGACCTGACGACGTACGCCGACGACGCGCGACCCTGGCTCGAACGGACGAGGACGAAGCAGGACGCGATCGTCATCGACGCCTACCGCCAGCCGTACATCCCCTTCTACCTGACGACGAAGGAGTTCTTCGCCCTCGTGCGCGAGCGCCTCGCGCCGGGCGGCGTCGTCGTGGTCAACGTCGGGCAGCCCGCCGGGTCGACCAAGCTGGAGCGGGTGCTGGCGGCGACCATGCGCACCGCCTTCGGTGACGACCGCGTCTTCCGCGACCCCGCGCAGCGCACGAACACGCTGCTGGTCGGCACCACCGACGGCACGGACCCCGCCGACGCGCTGCGCGCGAAGGCGCCCACCCTGCCCGGCGAGGTCGAGCAGGTCCTCGACGGCAGCGCGGCCCGGATGGAGCCCGCCCTGGGCGGCGGCGACGTCTACACCGACGACCGCGCCCCCGTGGAGTGGCTGGTCGACCTGTCGCTGGCGAAGGTGGCCGAGACCGGCGAGGGCCGCTGACCCGGCACATCCGCACCGCTACCACCCCCTGACCCGGCTCATCCGCACCGCCTCGGCGTGCGGATGAGCCGGGTCACCGGGTGTAACACGTGCAGATGTGCCGGGTCACCGGGTGTGACACGTGCAGATGAGCCGGGTCAGCGGGTGAGGGAGCGGCGGATGACCTCGTCGGCGGCGCGCTGGTAGCCGCTCACCACGGCGGTCATCGTCAGCTCGCGCAGCTCGGTCATCATCTCCTCGAAGCGCGCCGTGTCCTCGTCGGTGTGCTGGGTCCTCTTGAACGGCGCGACGACGCGGCTGCGCAGGACCTCGGTCAGCTCGTCGGCGAGGCCCTCCATGTGCCGCGAGATCGCGGCGTTCGCCTCGAGCAGCGAGTCGACGGGCAGGCCGAGCCGGATCAGCCGGTACGGCGCCTCGACGTCGGTGAGCAGCTCGTACGTCCCGCCCTCGAGGGGTCGCAGCGCCTGCAGGCGCACCATCAGCGCCACCTCGTCGTCGCTCAGCGCGTCGCCGACGCGCTCGTCGAGCTGGGCGCGGGTGAGGACCTCGGTCGGGCTCGGCTTCCACGACGTGAGCATCACGCGCTGCGCGGCGAGGGCCTCGGCGCTGGCGTCGTCGGGCAGCCGGGAGAGGTAGCGCTCGATCGCGGCCAGGGTGAACCCGTGCTCCTGCAGCGCCCGGATCAGCTCCAGGCGCGCCTTGTGCGCCCCGGAGTAGTACGCCACCCGCCCGCGCCGCTGCGGCGGCGGCAGTAGGCCGAGGCCGGCGTAGTAGCGGGTGTTGCGCACCGTCGTCCCTGTCGCCGCGGCCAGCTCGTCGACGGTGAGCAGGGCCGGCTCGGGCTCGCCGGTGCCGGGGCCGTCGGCACGGTCAGGGGAGGACGTCATCGTGACAGCAATACTGGCACAGTACGTCGGCCCGCTCGCGGCGCCGGCGTGCCCCGCGTTCGCCCACGGTGAAACGGGCCCGGTCCGGGAAGCGCGCCACCGGCCCCAGGGTTGAGCCAGCACCACTCAAGCCGAGACGAACCGAGGCGCACCATGTCCGAGCAGCAGGCCCCCACCCGCGACCTTCCCGTCCTCTTCCTGCCCGACGTCGTCATCCTCCCCGGCATGGTCGTGCCGGTGGAGCTCGACCTCGACGAGGGCGCCGCCCGCGCCGCCGTCGACGCGGCCCGCACGACCACCGACGGCGAGCTGCTCGTGGCCCCGCGCCTGGACGACCGCTACGCGACGTACGGCGTCGTGGCGCGCGTCGAGCAGGTCGGCCGGTTCGGCTCCTCGCGCCCGGCGGCCGTGCTGCGCGCCGTGCGCCGCGCCCGCATCGGCTCGGGCGTCCCCGGCCCGGGCGCGGCGCTGTGGGTGGAGGCGACCGACGCCCCGCGCTCCGAGGTGACCGAGCGGGTGCGCGAGCTGGTCAAGGACTACCGCTCGCTGGTGATCGCCGACCTGCAGCGTCGCGAGGCCTGGCAGGTGGTCGACCAGTTCTCCGCGATGTCCGACCCCGAGGCCATCGCCGACACCGCCGGCTGGGCGGCGTACCTCTCGAACGAGCGCAAGCGCGAGCTGCTGGAGACCCCGGACCTCGAGGCCCGCCTCGAGCGGCTGGTCGAGTGGACCCGCGAGCACCACGCCGAGGCCGAGGTCTCGGACCGGATCGGCGCCGAGGTCCGCGAGGGGATGGAGAAGACGCAGCGGGAGTACCTCCTGCGCCAGCAGCTCGCCGCGATCCGCAAGGAGCTGGGCGAGGGCGAGCCGGACGGCGCCGACGACTACCGCAGCCGGGTGGAGACCCTCGTCGCCACCGACGGTTTCCCGAGCGCGGTCGCCGAGGCCCTCGAGCGCGAGGTCGACAAGCTGGAGCGCTCCAGCGACCAGAACCCCGAGACCTCCTGGATCCGCACCTGGCTCGACACCGTGCTCGAGCTGCCCTGGACGACCCGGACGATCGACACCTCCGACGTCGCCGCGGCGCGCGCGGTGCTCGACGCCGACCACCACGGCCTCGAGGACGTCAAGGACCGCATCGTGGAGTTCCTCGCCGTACGCGCCCGTCGGGCGCAGCGCGGGCTGGAGCTCGTCGGCGGCCGCGGTTCCGGCGCCGTCCTCCTGCTCGCCGGTCCGCCCGGCGTCGGCAAGACCTCGCTCGGCGAGTCCGTCGCCCGGGCCCTGGGCCGCGACTTCGTGCGCGTGGCGCTGGGCGGCGTGCGCGACGAGGCCGAGGTCCGCGGCCACCGCCGGACGTACGTCGGCGCGCTCCCCGGGCGGATCGTGCGCGCGGTCAAGGAGGCCGGGTCGATGAACCCGGTCGTGCTGCTCGACGAGGTCGACAAGGTCGGCGCCGACGCGCGTGGGGACGTCTCCTCGGCGCTGCTGGAGGTGCTCGACCCGGCGCAGAACCACACCTTCCGCGACCACTACCTCGAGCTCGACCTCGACCTGTCCGACGTGCTGTTCATCGCCACGGCGAACGTCGTCGAGCAGATCCCCGGACCGCTGCTGGACCGCATGGAGCTGATCACCCTCGACGGCTACACCGAGGACGACAAGGTCGCCATCGCCCGCGACTACCTCGTGCCGCGGCAGCTCGAGCGGGCGGCGCTCGGCGCCGAGGAGGTCGTCGTCACCGACGACGCGCTGCGCGAGCTGGCCGCGAACCACACCCGAGAGGCCGGCGTGCGCCAGCTCGAGCGGCTGCTGGCGAAGGCCTTCCGGCGGGCGGCGACCCGGCTGGCGGAGGGGGCGTCCGACCCGGTCACCGTCGACGCGGCGGCGCTGCGCGACCTGGTCGGGCGCGCCCGGTTCACGCCCGACTCCCACGAGCGCACCTCGGTGCCGGGCGTCGCGACCGGGCTGGCCGTGACCGGGCTGGGTGGCGACGTGCTGTTCGTCGAGGCCGGCGCGCTGCCGGAGGGCTCCTCCGGCCTGTCGCTGACCGGGCAGCTGGGCGAGGTGATGAAGGAGTCCGCGCAGATCGCGCTCACCTTCGTCCGCTCCCACGCCGAGGACCTCGGTCTCTCCGAGGCCGCGGTGCGCGTGCTCGACCACCCGGTGCACGTCCACGTCCCCGCCGGGGCGATCCCGAAGGACGGCCCCTCGGCCGGCATCACCATGGTCACCGCGCTGGCGTCGCTGGCGACCGGCCGGCCGGTGCGCGGCGAGGTGGCGATGACCGGCGAGGTCTCGCTGACCGGCAAGGTCATGCCGATCGGCGGGCTGAAGCAGAAGCTGCTCGCCGCCCAGCGCGCCGGCATCACCGAGGTGTACGTCCCCGCCCGCAACGAGCCGGACCTCGACGACGTGCCCGCCGAGGTGCTCGAGGCGCTGACCGTGCACCTCGTCTCCGACGTGCGCGACGTGGTCGCCGGGGCGCTGGCTCCCGCGGCACCGGCCGCCGGCGAGGCCGACGTGCGCCGTGAGGGCGCCGCGGCCTGAGCCGAGCGCGGCGGCGCCCCCGCCCGGGTCGGCTCCTGCCGGGCCACCACGGTATGCAGACGGACCCGCACTCCCCACGACTTACAGACCGTGGGGAGCGCGGGTCCGTCGTGGCCGGGTTCGTCCCGAGGCCCGACATGTCCGAGATGACTCTGCATACCGTGGTGGACCCGCAGCGCGGGCGGAGCCGCTCGCCGCGGCGGCGTACGGTGGCGACGATGGACCCCGCCACCGCCGTCGCGCCGGGGGTCCACCACATCCGGGGCCCGGCCGCGGGCTGGACGGTGCTCACCGACGGCCCGCCGAGACCCGGTGCGCCGTGGACGCTCGTCGACGCCGGCTACCCCGGGTACGCCGGTCGGGTCCGCGCGAGCGCCGAGCACCTCGGGCTGCGGCTCGGCGACCTCGTGGCCGTCGTCGTCACCCACGGCCACGTCGACCACGTGGGCGGCGTCCCCGCGCTGCTCGCCGAGGCCACCGGCCACGGGGCCGGTGACGTCCCCGTCCTCACCGGCGAGGCCGAGGTCGCGCACCTGCACGGCGACGTCGCCGAGTCAGCCGGGCCGCGCGACCTGCTCCCCCGCCTGCACCACCGCGGGATGCTGCCGTGGGTGGCGCACATCAGCCGCCACGGCGCGACCCGGCACCCGCACCTCCCCGGCGCGGCGGGGGTGCCCGACGGCGTACCCCTCGACGTGCCGGGTCGCCCGGTCCCGGTGACCACGCCGGGGCACACCAGCGGCCACACCTGCTGGCACCTGCCCGAGGCCGGAGCGCTGCTCACGGGCGACGCGCTGGTGACCGGGCACGCGCTCTCGCGCGGGACCGGCCCGCAGGTGCTGCCCGGCTTCTTCCACGCCGACCGCGCGGGGATGCTCGCCTCGCTGGACCTGATCGGCGACTCCGGCGCCACCACGCTCCTGCCCGGGCACGGCGCGGTCTGGCACGGCCCGGCCGCCGACGCCGCCGAGCAGGCCACCCGCACCGCGCACGCCCACCTGTAGACGAGAGGACCCCACCATGCGTCTGATCGGCGCCGCACTCCCCCGCACCGGCACCATGTCGCTGAGCCACGCGCTGCGCGACCTGACCGGCGAGGGCTGCTACCACATGACCGAGCTGTTCCACCGCCCGCAGGACGCCCCCACCTGGGCGGCGGCGTACCGCGGCGAGGCGGTGGACTGGCCCGCCTTCCTGGACGGGTACGCCGCCGGCGTCGACACGCCGCTGTGCGTGGTGTGGCGCGAGGTCGCCGAGGCCTTCCCGGGGGCGAAGGTCCTGCTCACGAGCCGTACGGACGCGGCGACCTGGTGGGCCTCGATGGAGGCCACCGTGCTGCCGAACATGCGGCGGATGCGGCGGGCGCAGGTCGAGGGGGCCGCCCCGGACGGCGAGCTCCCGCCGTGGCTGCGCGACGCGACGCCCGAGCAGGCGACCGCCATGACGGAGGTGTTCGGGGCGATGGGTCCGCGGATCCTGGGCTCCGACGAGGCCATGGAGGACCCGGCGCTCGGCCAGGCGGCGTACGACGCCTGGCTGGCCGACGTCCGCGAGAGCGTCCCCGCCGACCGGCTGGTCGAGTGGTCGCCGGGCGACGGCTGGGAGCCGCTGTGCGCAGCGCTCGACCTGCCGGTGCCGGACCGCGAGTTCCCGCACGACAACTCACGGGCCGACTTCGTCGCCCGCACGCGGGAGCACGACGCGAAGCCCCCGCGCCCCGGCGCCGACTGAGCCGCGGGTCAGGCGGGCGCCGGGCCCAGCTCCTCGCGGGCGTACCCGCCGACCACCTTCGTCGCCCAGGCGTCGGTCCCGGCACCGACGACCCCGCCGATGACGGGGATCCGCTTGCCGATCGTCGTCGCGAGGCCCGAGCCGAGGGCGTCGCCGAGCAGCGCCGCCGCGACGCGGGCCGAGACCAGCCGGTCGAGGTCGGTGCTGCCCGAGCCGACCTCGAGGTCGCGCTGGTCGGGCGCGACCTCGACCGCGCCGCGGGCCAGCTCGGCCGGTGTGCCCGGCAGGCTGCCGTCCGCCACCAGCGAGGCCACGTCGTCGCGCCCGAGCAGGCAGACGAGCACGGCGTTGCGGACCCCGTCGTCGTCGAGGTCGTGCCCGCCGAGCGCGGCGAGCGCCGCGACCATCCGGCAGTGCAGCAGCGCCTGCCCAGACACGTTCGCGGGCACCGAGGCCGCCGCGGTGACCAGGCCGCCGAGGTTCGTGGCGAACCCCTGCAGCCCGGAGAGCCCGACGTGGGCCGAGACCACGGAGTCGAGCGCCTGCTCGAGGTCGTCGTGCTCGGCGCGGGCCTCGTCGGCGTACTCCCGGGCCCCGGTCAGCGGCCCGACGCCCGTGATCGAGGCGTGCAGGGCGCGGTGCAGGACCGCGGCGGTGGGTCCCGGAGCGAGGTCGCCGGCCCGGGTCGCGCCCCTGCGGCCCAGCGCGCCGACCGCGCGGCGCACGAGGCTCATCGCGCGGACCGCCCCCGCCGGCTATCGGCCCGGCTCAGCGCACGCCTCACCGACCGGCCCGCGGGTCGTCGAGGACGTCGCGCCACGAGTGCTGCGGCTCGTAGCCGAGCAGCTCGCGCGCCTTGTCGATGCAGTAGAAGGTCTCGTGCTCGCCCATCTCGCGCCGCACCTCGACCCCGTCGTAGAACTCGCGCAGCAGCTCGTCGGTGGTCGCGGCCACCGAGTGGTCGGCGTTGGCGATGTTGAACACCTCGAAGCCCAGGCCGTCGGTGCGCAGGCACCGGTCGATGGCCTGGGCGAGGTCGCGCACGTCGATGTAGGCGAAGATGTTGCGTCGCCGCTGCGCCGGGTCGGTGAGGAAGCCGGGGAACAGCTCGGCGTACTCGTGCGGCTCGATGACGTTGTTGATCCGCAGGCCGTAGACGTCGGCCCCGGTGCGTCGCTGGAAGGACCGCGCGGTGACCTCGTTGGCCACCTTGGCCATGGCGTACGCGTCCTCCGGCACCACCGGGTGCTCCTCGTCGACCGGCACGTAGTCGGGCCTGCGGTCGCCGCGCCCGAAGCAGATGCCGTACGTCGTCTCCGAGGAGGCGAAGACCACCTTGGGCACGCCGACGGCCTCCGCCGCCTCGAGCACGTTGAAGGTGGAAAGCACGTTGTTGGCGTACGTCTCGGCGTCGCTCGCGAGCCACGGCCGCGGAATGGCGGCCAGGTGCACCACGGCGTCGTACGCCGGCAGCGGCTGGTCGACGGGCAGGTCGAGGTCGGCGGGCGAGGCCGGCATCCGCAGCGCGGAGACCACCTGCCCGAGGTCGGTCAGGTCCGCCTCGAGGTCCTGGACCCCGGCGAGGCCGAGCGGGCGGCGGTCGAGGTTGGTGACGGTGTGGCCCTGCTCGAGGAGGTACGGGGCGACGTGGTGGCCGGCCTTGCCGGTCCCGCCTGTGAGGAGTACGCGCATGCCCCGCAGGTGCCCAGCGCGGCCCCCGCTCATGCGGTCGCGGGGTCTCGACGGGCTCGACCTCCGGGGTCACCGTCGCCTCGGAGGTCGAGCTCGTCGCGACCCGACCAGCGCGCAGCGGCAGGCTCAGCGCGAGCGCAGGCGGACCCCGCGCGGGAGCTCGGGGGCCGGGATGACGGGGTACCGGTCGTCGTCGGGCAGCGTGAACCGGTCCTGGTCCTGCCCGGCGAGCAGCGCCTGCCACTGCTCGCGGTAGCCGGCGACCTCGTCGTGGGTGCGCCCGACGAAGTTCCACCACATGACGATCTCCTCGCCGAACGGCTCGCCGCCGATCACGAGGACGCGGGCGTCCGTGGCCGCGGTGAGCCTCAGCGACGCGGCGCCGGGGGCGACGTACGCCAGGGTGGACGGCGCCACCGTCGTGCCGTCGACGTCGAGGTCGCCGCTGTCGATGAGGACGCCGTGCTCGTGGCCGGGCTCGAGCGGCACCTCGAGCGTGGTGCCGGCCGCGAGCGTGACCTCGGCGCCGGTGAGCGGGGTGTACGTCCGCACCGGCGACGTCGAGCCGAGCAGCGAGCCCAGGAACACCCGCGCCGTCCAGCCCTCGCCCGAGACCGGCTCGGGGGCGTGGTGCTCGAAGGCGGGGTCGACCGCGCGCGATCCGTCGGGCAGCACCACCCACAGCTGCGCGCCGTGCAGCACTCGCGTCGAGTCCGGAGACACCTCCGAGTGGCTGATCCCGCGCCCTGCCGTCATGAGGTTGACCTCGCCCGGTCGCACGGTCTCGCGGTGCCCGGCGGAGTCGCGGTGCTCGATCTCGCCCTCGAAGAGCCAGCTCACGGTCTGCAGCCCGGTGTGCGGGTGCGGGGCCACGACCATGCCGCCGGTCTCCTCGACCGGGTCAGGGCCGTAGTGGTCGAGGAAGCACCAGGCGCCGACGGTGGTGCGCCCGCGCGCCGGGAGTGTGCGGCGCACCGTCATCGCGCGCAGCCCGCCCAGCGGGACCTCGCGCGGCTCGATCAGCTCCATCAGCGACCCTCCTCGGGCGGCTCGGCGACGACGCGCATCATCGTGCGGACCTCGCGCTCGGTGGGC
This sequence comes from Rhynchospora breviuscula, assembly GCA_027562975.1. Classification (NCBI taxonomy): domain Eukaryota; kingdom Viridiplantae; phylum Streptophyta; class Magnoliopsida; order Poales; family Cyperaceae; genus Rhynchospora; species Rhynchospora breviuscula. The sequence continues at coordinate 158,790 of JAMQYH010000009.1, read as the reverse complement.
CGCGGCAGCCCGCTGCGACCGTGGGCGAAGCCGATCCCGGCGTACACCAGCAGCCCGGCGCGCACCCGCGCCTCGTGCGCCTCGTGGCCGACGTCGCGCAGCGTGCGGGCGAGCAGGTCCATCGCGAAGCGATCGGACTCCTCGACCACGACGCGCACCGAGTCCTCGGTGGTGGCCCAGCCGCGCACGGCGCGCTCGGCGCCCCACCACGAGTCGTCGACCAGCCGCAGCGTCATCAGCTCCAGCCGCTCGACGGGCGGCAGGCTGCCGACCTGCGCGAGTTCCTCGAGCACCGCCCGCGTCTCGGCGCGCCAGCGCTCGGCGACCGCGGAGCGCAGCCCGGCGAGGTCGGCGAAGTGCCAGTAGAAGCTGCCCCGCGTGACGCCCAGCGCGGCGCACAGGCGGTTGATCCGCAGCGCCTCGACACCCTCGGCCTTGAGCAGCTCGAGCGCGGCGGCCGCCCAGTCCTCGGCGGAGAGCCGCGGTCCGGCGCGTCCGGGGGTGAGCGTCACCCCTCGATCGTACGAGTCCTAGCCGGCGCGGGTGCCGCGCACGGCGCTGCGGCCGAGGGCCGCCAGGTCCGGGAAGTCGCTGATCAGGCCGCTGACGCCGGCCTCGAACAGCAGCCGTGCCTCCTCGGCGGCCAGGCCGTGGCCGTGCTCGGAGGACCCGACGCGCAGGCTGCGCGGCAGGTGGGTGTTCTCGGCGCGGTGGGTCCACACGAGGACGTCGAGCCCCCGGCGAGCCGCCTTGCCGACGAGGTCGGAGGGCTGCCCGACGCGGCCGTTCTCGCGGGGCAGCACGGCCTTGCGGCGTACCCCCACGGCCCGGGCGTACGTCGCCGCGTCGCCGAGGTGGCGCCCCTTGGGGGTCTTGTCGAACAGCTGCACCAGCGGCCGGGACGTCCCCCGGGCCGCGAGCCGGCGCAGCACCCCGGCGTCGAAGCTCATCCAGCTCAGCCGCGGCCGCTCGCGCACGGACGCCGGGAGCGCGCCGACGAGCTCGGGCACGGAGAGGCCGACCGACTCCAGGAAGTCCGGGTGCTTGAGCTCGGCGTGCACCCCGAGCCGGCGCCCCGCCCGCTCGGACTCGCGGTCGACGAGGTCGCACAGCCGGTCCAGCGTGAGCACCGGGTAGCGGCCGTCGAACGCGGCGGAGAACGGCCGCTTGCGCGGCCACCGCTCGGTGCAGCGCAGCGTGGCGAGCTGGTCGGCCGTGAGGTCGTGGACGAACCAGCCGGTCGTCGGCGTGCCGTCGACGTCGAGCGTGCGGCGCAGGTGCGCGAGCTCCGGGCGCCGGGCGACGTCCGTGGTCCGCGACAGCTCGAGGTCGTGGCGGCACACCAGCACGCCGTCGCGGGTGGGGAGCAGGTCGAGCTCGACCGAGTCGGCGCCGAGGCGCAGCGCGAGGCGGTAGGCGGCCGCCGTGTGCTCGGGCCGGTGCCCGCTGGCGCCGCGGTGGCCGATGACGAGGGGTCCCACCGGCCGGTCGGCCCGCGCGCCCGCGCCGGTCCTGCTCCCTGAGCGTTCTGTCACGCCCCCCACCGTGCGCGGCCCGCGTGGCCGAGGGGTGGCTGCCGGGTGACGAGTACGCCAACGGCGGCACAATCGGCGTCCATGAGCCTCCCCACGATCGGCGACCTGCCCTCCTTCCCCGCCCTCGAGCGCCCCGAGCTGCTCGCGGCCCCCGTGGCGAGCGTCCTGGCCGACTGGCCGCACGCCGACGAGGCGACCGTCGTCGAGATCGACCCCGCGCTGGCCGACACCGAGGCCCTCAACGACGCCTACGGCCTCGACGCGCTGGCCAGCGCGAACTGCGTCGTCGTCAGCGGCAAGCGGGCCGGCGAGGAGCGGGTCGCCGCCTGCGTCGTGCGCGCCGACACCCGCGCCGACGTCAACCGCACCGTCAAGGGCCTGCTCGACGTCCGCAAGTGCTCCTTCCACCCGGTGGAGCGGGCCACCGGCGAGACGACGATGGAGTACGGCGGCATCACCCCGGTCGGCCTGCCGCCCGAGTGGCGGCTGCTGCTCGACTCCCGGGTGGTCGAGATCCCCGTGGCCCTCATCGGCTCGGGCCTGCGCCGCTCCAAGCTGCTCGTGCCCGGCGCCCTGCTGGCCGCGCTGCCGGGGGCCGAGGTCGTGGACGGTCTCGCCGGCTGAGGCGGCCGCTGCCTCCCGTCTACCCTTCCCGGGTGTCAGGTCCCGCGGCTCCCCCGGCGACGGGGACCCGGCTGCTGCTGCGCGGCGTACGTCGCCAGCGGCGCCACCTGGTGCGCGGCTACCCGCTCCTCGTCGCCTGGCAGGTCTGCGAGACGCTCGTCCCGGCCGCGATCGGCCTGGTGATCGACCGCGGCGTCGCCCCCGGCTCGCTCGGCGGGCTGCTGCTCGGGCTCGGCGTGCTGGTCGCGGTGTTCGCGGTGCTCTCGAACGGCTACCGCTTCGGCGCCCGCCTCGTCCTGCGCGCGATCGAGGAGGAGGGCCACGCGCTGCGCACCGAGCTGGCGGCCCACCTGCTCGACCCGCGCGGCGTGCGCACGCCGCTGCTCGCCGGGGAGACGCTGTCGCTGGCCACCTCTGACGCCACCCTGGCGCCGGCGGTGCTGCGCCAGCTGGGCTTCGCGGTCGCCGCTGCCGCCGGGCTGCTGGTCGCGGCGGCGTACGTCCTGGTCGTCGACGTCCGCGTCGGGCTGCTGGTGCTGCTCGGGGCGCCTGCCGTGGTCGGGCTCGTGCAGCTGGCCGGGCCCGCCGTCGCCCGGCGCACCCACACCCAGCAGGAGACCACCGCGGCGGCCTCGGGGCTGGCCGGCGACCTGCTGGCCGGGTTGCGGGCGCTCAAGGGGATCGGCGGGGAGGACGTCGCCACACGGCGGTACGCCGAGGCCAGCGGAGCGGCTCGCGACGCCACCGTCCGGCTGGCCCGCTCGTGGGGCGCGCTGGACGGGCTCACCCTCGCCCTGAGCGGCCTGCTGCTGGCGGCGGTCACCCTGCTGGCCGGGCTGCGCGCCCTGGCCGGCGACATCAGCGTCGGGGAGCTCGTGGCGCTGGTGGGCATCACCCAGTTCCTCGCCGAGCCGCTGACCCAGCTGGGCGCGCTGAGCGCACAGCTCGCGCGCTCGCGCGCCTCGGCGCAGCGCATCGGGGACCTTCTCGCCGCGCCGCCGCTGCTGCCCAGCGGGACCCGGAGGCCCGGACCCGGCGCGGCGCTGCGGCTCGAGGCGGTCGTCGCCGGCCCGCTCGCCGGGCTCGACCTGGCCCCGGCGCCCGGGGAGCTGGTCGCGGTGGCGGTCGACGACCCGTCGTCGGCCGACGCCCTGGGCGAGGTGCTGGCGGCGCTGCGCGCGTGCGAGGAGGGGACGGCGACGCTGGGCGGCGTACCCCTCGCGGAGCTCGACGCCCGCCACCGCCGCGACCACGTGCTGGTCGCCCCGCACCACGCCACGCTGTTCGAGGGGACGCTGCGCGAGGTCGTCGACCCGGCGGGCGGGCTCGCCGCCGACCGGCTCGCGGAGGTCCTCGCCGCGTCCGCGGCCGACGAGGTCGTCTCCCTGCACCCCGACGGCCTCGACCGCGCCGTCGACGCCGGCGGGACCGGCCTGTCCGGCGGCCAGCGCCAGCGGCTCGCGCTGGCCCGGGCGCTCGGCGCCGACGCACCCCTGCTGGTGCTCCAGGATCCGACCAGCGCCGTCGACGCCGTCACCGAGCAGGCCGTCGCCGCCGGGGTCCGTCGCGTACGACGCGGGCGGTCCACGCTCGTGCTCACCACCAGCCCGGCCCTGCTCGCGGTCGCCGACCGGGTGCTGCTCCTCCGCGGCGGGCGTGTCGTCGCCGAGGGCGCGCACGCCGACCTGCTCGCGGAGCCGGCGTACGCCGACGTGGTGCTGCGGTGAGCGCCCGCGAGCTGCTGCCCACCGCCTCGGGGCGCGAGACGGCGCAGACCGCGTGGGTGCTGCTGCGGCGCCGGCCCGCCGCACTGGTGGTCACCGTGCTGGCCTTCGCGGGCTCCGGCGCGGCGGGCGTCGTCCCCGTGTGGCTGATCGGGCGCGTGGTGGACGCCGCCGTCGGCGACGGCGCTTCGACCGGCACCGTGCTGCGTGCCGCCCTCGGGATCGCCCTCGCGGCGCTGGCCTGGGGCGCGCTCACCGCGGTCGCGGTGGCCGCGCTGGCCCGGGCCGTGGCGCCCGCGCTGGCGACGCTGCGCGAGGACGTCCTCGACCGCGCGCTGCACCTGCCCGCCCGCCGGGTCGAGGCCGCGGGCGTGGGCGACGTCGTCTCCCGGGCGGGCGACGACGTCCGCACCGTGACCGAGTCCCTCGACGAGGCGGTCCCCGCGCTGCTGACCGCGCTGGTGACGATCGTGTTCACCCTCGGCGGGCTGTTCGGCCTCGACTGGCGCCTCGGGCTGGCCGGGCTGGCGGCCGCGCCGTCGTACGTCCTCGCGGTGCGGTGGTACCTCCCGCGCTCCGCCCCGTGGTACCGCCGCGAGCGGGTCGCCGAGGGCGAGCGCGCCCAGGCGCTGGTCAGCGGGGTGCAGGGGGCGCCGACGCTGCGCGCCCTCGGCCGCGAGGAGCAGGCGCTCGCCGCCGTCGAGCGCAGCTCGCGCGAGGCGGTCGAGATCACCGTCGGGGTGTTCCGGCTGCTCACCCGGTTCACCTCCCGGCTCAACGGGGCCGAGCTGGTCGGGCTCGCCGCTGTGCTCGTGGCCGGGTTCTGGACCGTGCGCGCCGGCGGCACGGTCGGCGAGGCCACCGCGGCCGCGCTGTTCTTCCACCGGCTGTTCAACCCCGTCGGTGCGGTCGTGCACACCGTCGACACCGTGCAGTCCAGCGGCGCCGCCCTCGCCCGGCTCGCGGGCGTGGCCGCGCTGCCGAGGACGGCGGCCCCGTCGGCGCCGACCGTGCGGGGCGGGCTGACGGTCGACGGGCTGCGCCACGCCTACGAGCCGGGCCGCGAGGTCCTCCTCGACGTCTCGCTGAGCCTCGCGGCCGGCGAGCGCGTCGCCGTCGTCGGCGCGACCGGGGCCGGGAAGTCCACGCTCGGCGCGGTCGTCGCCGGGGCGCTCACGCCGACGGCGGGACGCGTGTCCCTGGGCCCGTGGGACCTGACCGCCGCGAGCGAGTCCGACGTACGCCACCGGGTCGCGCTGGTGACGCAGGAGGTGCACGTCTTCGCCGGGACGCTGCGCGACAACCTCACCCTCGCCGCGCCGGACGCCGCGGACCCGGTCCTGCTCGAGGCGCTGGAGCAGGTGGGCGCGCGCCGCTGGGCCCTCCCCCTGCCCGACGCGCTGGGCACCGTCGTCGGCGAGCACGGCCACCCGCTCACGGCCGCCCAGGCCCAGCAGGTCGCGCTGGCCCGGGTGCTGCTGCGCGACCCGGACCTGGTGGTGCTCGACGAGGCCACGGCCGAGGCCGGCTCGGCCGGCGCTCGCGAGCTCGACGCCGCCACCGACGCGGTCGTCCGCGGGCGGACCGCGCTGGTCGTCGCGCACCGCCTCGACCAGGCCCGCGCCGCCGACCGGGTCGTCGTCATGGAGGCGGGCCGCGTCGTGGAGCAGGGGCCGCACGAGGAGCTGCTGGCCTCCGGCGGCCGCTACGCCGCGCTCTGGGCCGCCTGGTCGCGGTGAGACGGCGGGCCGCCGGGCGGCGGACACCACGCACGGACCCACGCTGACAGCGATACTGTCATCGTCGTACCCCCGCACCCGACGAGGAGCACCCGATGAAGCTGTCCACCCTGCTGCAGTACGCCGGCAACCCGCGCGAGGCCGCCGACGAGGTCGTCGCGCTCGAGAAGGCGGGGCTGGACACCGTCTGGGTGCCGGAGGCGTACGGCTTCGACTCCCCCACGCTCATGGGCTACCTCGCCGCGCGCACCGAGAGCATCGAGATCGGCGCCGGCATCCTCAACGTCTTCTCCCGCACCCCGAGCGCGCTGGCGCAGACCGCGGCCGGCCTCGACAACGTCTCGCAGGGCCGCGCCGCGCTCGGCCTCGGCGCCTCCGGCCCGCAGGTCATCGAGGGCTTCCACGGCGTGCCGTACTCCAAGCCCCTGACCCGCGTCTCCGAGTACGTCGACGTGATCCGCGCGGCCCTGCGCCGCGAGGTCCTCGAGTACGACGGCAAGACCGTCACCCTCCCCCTGCCCGAGGGCCAGGGCACCGGCCTGGGCAAGCCGCTGAAGCTGCTCACGAAGCCCGAGCGCGCCGACGTCCCCGTCTGGATCGCCTCGCTGGGCGAGAAGAGCGTCGAGCACACCGCCCGCAGCGCCGACGGCTGGCTGCCGTTCCTCTTCGTGCCCGAGCTGCACGAGCGCGTGTGGGGCGACGCGCTGGCCAGGGGCAAGGCCGAGCGCGACGCCGCGCTGGGCCCGCTGCAGATCAGCGCCGGCGGCATGGTCTGCGTCGGCGAGGACGTCAAGGGCATGCTGGACCTCGCTCGCCCGACCGTCGCGCTGTACGTCGGCGGCATGGGCGCGCGCGGCAAGAACTTCTACAACGACCTCGCCTGCTCCTACGGCTTCGAGGACGCGGCGAAGGAGATCCAGGACCTCTACCTCGACGGCAAGAAGGAGGAGGCCGCAGCGGCGGTCCCGACCGAGCTGCTCGAGCTGGGCAACCTCGTCGGGCCGGAGTCGTACGTCAAGGAGCGGATCGCGGCCTTCGAGGAGGCGGGCGTGACCCACCTCCAGATCGCCCCGGTGGCGGACTCCCCCGACCAGGTGCCGGCCCTCGTCGAGCGCCTCAAGGGCTGGGTCTCCTGAGCGCTCCTAGGCTGGTGGCGTGACTCCTCCCCCCACCCCGGCCCAGGTACGCCGAGCGCTGGTCCGCGCCGAGCGCGGCGCCGCGCTCGACGTCGGCGAGGCCACCGCGATGCTGGCCGCCCGCGGTGAGGAGCTGGAGCGGCTGTGCACCGTCGCGTCACGGGTGCGCGACGCCGGGCTGGTCGACGCCGGCCGGCCGGGCGTCGTCACCTACTCGCCCAAGGTGTTCGTCCCGGTCACCCGGCTGTGCCGCGACCGCTGCCACTACTGCACGTTCGTGGAGACGCCGGGCCAGGCGGCCCGCGAGGGCCGCTCGGCGTACCTCTCCCCCGACGAGGTGCTCGACATCGCCCGCCGCGGCGCCGAGCTGGGCTGCACCGAGGCGCTGTTCACCCTCGGCGACCGGCCCGAGGACCGCTGGCCGGAGGCCGCCGAGTGGCTCGACGCCCACGGCTACGACTCGACGCTGGCCTACGTCCGCGCGCTCGCCGTGCAGGTGCTGGAGGAGACCGGCCTGCTGCCCCACCTCAACCCCGGCGTCATGAGCTGGGAGGAGATGAACCGCCTCAAGCCGGTGGCCCCGTCGATGGGGATGATGCTGGAGACGACCTCGCGGCGGCTGTTCGAGGAGAAGGGCCAGGCGCACTTCGGCTCCCCCGACAAGGACCCCGCCGTGCGGCTGCGGGTGCTGGAGGACGCCGGGCGCCTCGGCGTGCCCTTCACCACCGGCGTCCTGGTCGGGATCGGCGAGAGCCTCGAGGAGCGCGCCGACGCGATCTTCGCGATCCGCCGGGTGGCGCGGGCCTACGGCCACGTGCAGGAGGTCATCGTTCAGAACTTCCGGGCCAAGCCGGACACCGCGATGCGCCACACCGACGACCTCGGCCTCGAGGAGTACGTCGCCGCGATCGCCACGACCCGCGTCGTGCTCGGCCCGCGGATGCGCGTGCAGGCCCCGCCGAACCTCGTCGACGCCGCCGAGTGCGCGCGCCTGCTCGCCGCCGGCGTCGACGACTGGGGAGGCGTCTCGCCGCTCACCCCCGACCACGTCAACCCCGAGCGCCCGTGGCCCTCCCTGGACCGGCTGCGGCAGGTCACCGCCGACGCGGGCTTCGACCTCGCGCCCCGGCTGACCGCCCACCCCGAGTACGTCCGCGCCGGCGAGCCCTGGATCGACCCCCGCGTCTCCGGCCACGTCGCCGCCCTGGCCGGGCCCGACGGCCTCGCGCGGTCCGGCGTACGCCCGACGGGGCTGCCGTGGCAGGAGCCCGACGGCGGGTTCGCCGCGGTCGGCGGCGGGACCGGGCGCACCGACCTGCACACCGCCGTCGACACCGAGGGCCGCACCGAGGACCGGCGCGGCGACTTCGACAGCGTGTACGGCGACTGGGCCGCCGTCGGCGACTCGGCGGCGGCGACCTCGCGGTCGAGCGCCCACGGCGACTTCCGGGCCGCGATGGCCGCGGCCGAGCGCGACCCGGGCGGGCTGTCGGTGGAGCACGCGCACGCGCTCATCACGGCCGACGGCGACGAGCTGGCCGCGGTGACGCGCCTGGCCGACGACCTGCGCCGGCAGGCGGTCGGCGACGATGTGACGTACGTCGTCAACCGGAACATCAACTTCACCAACGTCTGCTACGTCGGCTGCCGGTTCTGCGCCTTCGCCCAGCGGCGCACGGACGCCGACGCGTTCTCGCTGTCGCTGGAGCAGGTCGCCGACCGCGCGCAGGAGGCGTGGGACCTCGGCGCGACCGAGGTGTGCATGCAGGGCGGCATCGACCCCGAGCTGCCGGGGACGGCGTACTTCGACCTCGCTGCCGCGGTGAAGGCCCGCGTCCCCGGCATGCACGTCCACGCCTTCTCGCCGATGGAGATCGTCAACGGCTCCTCGCGCACCGGGCTGTCGTTCGAGGACTTCCTCATCAAGGCGCGCGAGTCGGGCCTCGGCAGCGTGCCCGGCACCGCCGCGGAGATCCTCGACGACGAGGTGCGCTGGGTGCTGACCAAGGGCAAGCTCCCCGCCGCGACCTGGGTCGAGATCATCTCGACCGCGCACCGGGTGGGCGTCCCGACGACCAGCACGATGATGTACGGCCACGTCGACAACCCGCGCCACTGGGTCGGCCACCTCGAGGTGCTGCGCGGCATCCAGCGCGAAACCGGCGGGTTCACCGAGTTCGTGCCGCTGCCGTTCGTGCACACCTCGGCGCCGATCTACCTCGCCGGCGTGGCCCGTCCCGGCCCGACGCTGCGCGACAACCTCGCGGTGCACGCCGTCGCGCGGATCATGCTGCACGGGCACATCGACAACATCCAGACCTCCTGGGTCAAGCTCGGCGTCGACGGCACCCGCGCGATGCTGCGCGCCGGCGCGAACGACCTCGGCGGGACGCTGATGGAGGAGACCATCTCGCGCATGGCGGGCTCCGCCCACGGCTCGGCCAAGACCGTGGCCGAGCTCGAGGAGATCGGCGCCGGCATCGACCGCCCCGTCCGCGAGCGCACCACGCTGTACGACGCCTGACCAGCGCGGCGGTCGGACGGGCACGACGGCCCGTTCCCGCCCCGTTTCGTCGTGCCACGCCTCGTCGTGCCCGCTCGGCGGCGGGGCTACGTCTCCTACGCACCCGCCGGGGTGGGACGGACCTCCACTAGTGTGACGGCGACCACTCACCGTCGGAAGGTGGCCGCATGCCCGCCAACGCCCCCGGGCCCTCCGCCAGCACCTGGCTGCCCGCTCCCCTGCGCCGCGAGTCGATCGTGGCTCCCCCCGGCTTCAGCCGGTGGCTGATCCCGCCGGCCGCGCTCGCGGTACACCTGTGCATCGGGCAGGTCTACGCGACGAGCGTCTACAAGAACGCCCTCGTCGAGCACTTCGACGCCAGCCTGACCTCGGTCGGCGTCATCTTCTCGATCGCGATCGTCGTGCTCGGCGTCTCCGCCGCGCTGTTCGGCACGTGGGTCGACCGCAACGGCCCGCGCGCGGCGATGGTGGTCGCGGCGACCTTCTGGTCGGCCGGCTTCCTCGTCGGCGCGCTCGGGATCGCGGCCGGCCAGCTGTGGCTGGTCTACCTCGGCTACGGCGTCATCGGCGGTATCGGTCTGGGTATCGGCTACATCAGCCCGGTCTCGACGCTGATCAAGTGGTTCCCCGACCGCCCCGGTCTCGCGACCGGCATGGCGATCATGGGCTTCGGCGGCGGCGCGCTGATCGCGAGCCCGCTGAGCAGCCGGCTGCTGGCGCTCTACGACTCCTCCTACGACGCCTCCGACGCCGGCTCGGTGGCCAGCGGGTCGGCGGTGGCCGGGCTGTTCGTGACGCTCGGGGTCGTCTACCTCGCCTTCATGCTCTTCGGCGCGTGGACCGTCCGTGTCCCGGCCGACGACTGGAAGCCCGAGGGCTGGGACCCCGGCGAGGTCGAGCAGAAGTCGCTGGTCACCACGGCCAGCGTGTCCGCGGCCAACGCGATCAAGACCCCGCAGTTCTGGCTGGTGTGGGTGGTCCTGTTCTGCAACGTCACCGCCGGCATCGGGATCCTCGAGCAGGCCTCGCCGATGATCCAGGACTTCTTCCGCGACGGCTCCGCCTCCACGGTGACCGCCGCGGCGGCGGGCGGGTTCGTCGGCCTGCTGTCGATCTTCAACATGGCCGGCCGGTTCGTGTGGTCCTCGACCTCCGACGTGATCGGACGCAAGCCGGTCTACGCGCTGTACCTCGGCGGCGGGATCGTGCTCTACCTGCTGCTGGCGTTCGCCGGGCAGAGCTCGACGGCGCTGTTCGTGGTGCTCGCCGCGCTGATCATCAGCTTCTACGGCGGCGGCTTCGCCACGGCCCCGGCGTACCTGCGCGACCTGTTCGGCACCTTCCAGGTCGGCGCGATCCACGGCCGGCTGCTGACCGCGTGGTCGCTGGCCGGCGTGGTCGGCCCGCTCATCGTCAACGGCTTCCTGGACGCCGAGGGCGAGCCCGGGAAGCTGACGTACGACGCCTACCACCCCGCTCTGGTCACGATGGTCGTGCTGCTCGGGGTCGGCTTCGTCGCCAACCTGCTCGTCCGCCCCGTCGCCGAGCGCTTCCACGAGCCGGAGCGTCGCACCCAGGAGGTCCCCGCATGAGCACCACCCGCATCGCCGTGAGCTGGGCGCTCGTGGGCGTCCCGCTGGTCTACGGGGTCGTCGAGACCGTGCGGAAGGCGGCCACGCTCTTCACCGGCTGAGGCCTCCGCCGCCGTTGCGTCAGGTCTGATCGTCGTTGCCGAATCGTTTCCTCGATTCGGTGGACGTGAGTGCTGTCACACCATATGTTGTGCGACACAACATATCTCGACGGCCACCACCCGAGCCGTCGGACGAGGCACAACGAGATGGAGGCGGCTCGCGATGAAGCGGACGTGCACTGTGACCCTGGCCGGGATTCTCACGGCGACCACCATGGGCCTGAGCGCCTGTGGCAGCAGCTCGGACGGCGGCAGCGACGCCTCCGGCGACAAGACCGGCAAGGTCGGCGTGATCCTGCCCGACACCAAGTCCTCGGTCCGGTGGGAGAGCGCCGACCGCCCGGCCCTGACCGCCGCGTTCAAGCAGGCTGGTGTCCCCTACGAGATCCAGAACGCCGAGGGTGACGCCGACAAGATGGCCACCATCGCCGACTCGATGATCGCCGACGGCGTGACCGTCCTCGCGATCGTCAACCTCGACTCCGACTCGGGTGCCGCGATCGAGGAGAAGGCCGCCAAGCAGGGCGTCAAGACCATCGACTACGACCGCCTGACCCTGGGCGGCTCGGCCGACTACTACGTCTCCTTCGACAACACGAAGGTCGGCGAGCTGCAGGGCGCCGGCCTCGAGAGCTGCCTGGGCGACAAGCCGGCCAACATCGTCTACCTCAACGGCTCGCCGACCGACAACAACGCCACGCTGTTCTCCGACGGCGCGCACAGCGTGCTGGACAAGGTCAGCGACTACACCAAGGTCAGCGAGCAGGCCGTCCCCGACTGGGACAACGACAAGGCCGTCACCATCTTCGAGCAGCAGTACACCGCCGCCAAGGGCAAGGTCGACGGCGTGTACGCCGCGAACGACGGCCTCGCCGGCTCGGTCATCTCGATCCTGCAGAAGAACGGCCAGGCCGGCAAGGTCCCGGTGACCGGCCAGGACGCCACCGTCGAGGGCCTGCAGAACATCCTCGCCGGCACCCAGTGCATGAGCGTCTACAAGTCCGCCAAGGAGGAGGCCGGCGCGCTGGCCAAGACCGCGATCGCGCTCGCCAAGGGCGGCAAGGCCGAGACCAACGGCACCACGGAGGACAGCGAGGGCAAGCGTGAGGTGCCCTCGATCCTCCTGACCCCCAAGTCGATCACGAAGGAGAACGTCTCGACCGTCGTCGACGACGGCGGCGTCTCCAAGGACGAGCTCTGCGCGGGCAAGTACGCCCAGCTCTGCTCGGCCAACGGGATCTCCTGACCCGGGCGGGTGCGGCTCGCCCCCGGGCGGGCCGCACCCGGCCGTTCCACCCCCTCCCGGGACCACCTCCCCCACCTGATTGCGAAAGGCCACGTCGTGACCCAGCAGCCGCTCCTCGAGCTCCGCGGCGTCAACAAGAGCTTCGGGGTCGTCCACGTCCTGCACGACGTCGACCTCACGATCCGGCCCGGGGAGGTGACCGCGCTCGTCGGCGACAACGGCGCCGGCAAGTCCACGCTGGTCAAGACCATCGCGGGCATCCACCCCGCCGACAACGGCGAGTACCTCTTCGAGGGCCGCCCCGTCAGCGTCAGCGGGCCCAAGGACGCCTCGGCCCTGGGCATCGAGGTCGTCTACCAGGACCTCGCGCTGTGCGACAACCTCGACATCGTCCAGAACATGTTCCTCGGCCGCGAGCAGCGCCGCGGCGTCGTGCTCGACGAGGCCGAGATGGAGTCCCGGGCCCGCGAGACGCTGACCTCGCTCTCGGTGCGCACCGTGAAGTCGGTCCGCCAGAGCGTGAGCAGCCTGTCCGGCGGCCAGCGCCAGACCGTCGCCATCGCGAAGTCGGTGCTGTGGAACTCCAAGGTGGTCCTGCTCGACGAGCCGACCGCCGCCCTGGGCGTCGCCCAGACCCGCCAGGTCCTCGACCTCGTGCGCCGCCTGGCCGACCAGGGCCTCGGCGTGCTGCTGATCTCGCACAACATGGTCGACGTCTTCGAGGTCGCCGACCGCATCACCGCGCTCTACCTGGGCCGCGTCGCGGCCGACGTCGCGACGCGCGACGTCACGCACAGCCAGGTCGTCGAGCTGATCACCGCGGGGCGCTCCGGCGACCTCGGCCTCCCCCTGTCCGGCGCCGGCCGGGCCGAGTAGGAAGACACCACCTGATGACGACCATCGACCAGACGCCCGCGGCCGAGGACGCCGCGTTCGCCTCCGACATCACCCGGGCCGAGACCGTCGGCGACGCCGTGCGCTCGTACGGCCAGCGCCTGCGCGGCGGCGACATGGGCTCGCTGCCCGCCGTGCTGGGCCTCGTGGTCCTCTTCGTCGTGTTCAGCCTGGCCAACGAGACCTTCCTGACCGCGCTCAACATGGCCAACCTGGTGACCCAGGCCGGGGCGATCTGCGTCCTCGCGATGGGCCTGATCCCCGTCCTGCTGCTGGGCGACATCGACCTGTCCGCCGGGGTCGCCGGCGGCGTCGCGGCCTGCGTGACCGGCCTGGTCGTCACCGACCAGGGCCAGGCCTGGTGGGTCGGCGTGCTCGCGGGCCTGGTGGCGGGCGTCGTCATGGGCTTCCTCAACGGCGTGCTCGTGGCCAAGCTCGGCATCCCCTCGTTCGTCGTCACCCTCGCCTTCTTCCTCGCCCTGCAGGGCGTCACCCTGCGCCTGATCGGCGAGGGCGGCTCGGTTCGCATCGCCGACCCGGTGCTGCGCGGGCTGACCATCGACAACATGTCGGTCCTCGCCGGCTGGCTGAGCGCCGTCGGCGTGGTCGTCGTCTTCGCCGCGCTGTCGCTCAACCGGTTCCGCACCCAGGTCGCCCAGGGCCTGCAGCACCCGCCGCTGGGCATCGTCGTGGCGAAGATCGCCGGCCTCGCGGTGGTCGTCCTCGGCGTCACCCTGGTCATGAACCTCAACCGCAGCCTGAACCCGAACTTCCCCATCGCCGGCGTCCCGTGGGTGCTGCCCGTCGTGGCGGTGCTGCTGATCGCCTGGACCTTCGTGTTCACCCGGCTCGGCTTCGGCCGCCACCTGTACGCCGTCGGCGGCAACCGCGAGGCGGCGCGCCGCGCGGGCATCAAGGTCGACCGGATCCGCATCTCTGCCTTCGTCATCTGCTCGACGATGGCCGCGGTCAGCGGCATCCTCGCCGCGTCGTACACCGGCAAGGTCTCCGCGTCCTCCGGCGCCGGCAACACCCTGCTCTACGCCGTCGGCGCCGCCGTCATCGGCGGCACCAGCCTCTTCGGCGGCAAGGGCAAGGCGCAGGACGCCGTCGTCGGCGGCCTGGTCATCGCGACCATCGCCAACGGCCTCGGGCTGCTCAACCAGGCGTCGTACATCAACTTCCTGGTCACCGGCGGCGTGCTGCTGCTGGCCGCGAGCGTCGACGCACTCTCCCGCCGCCGCCGCTCGGCGTCGGGCATCGGGTGACCTCGGACGCGGATCGCGGACCCCTCGCGGGCACCAACCAGGACGACGTACGTCGCCACAACCTCGGGGCGCTGCTGTCGCAGGTGCACCGCGCGGGGCCGCTGTCCCGCGCGGAGCTGACCACCCGGATGGCCCTCAACCGCAGCACCATCGCCGCGCTGGTGGGCGAGCTGGAGGCGCTGGGCGCGACCGAGCAGGTCGCTCCGGAGGCCGGGCGCCGCAGCGCCGGGCGGCCCTCGCCGGTGGTCCGCGCCGACAGCGCCGGGCCGTACGTCGTGGCCGCCGACGTCGGGGTCGGGCGCATCCGGGCGGCGCGCATCCTCCTCGGCGGTGAGGTCGCCGCCCGGGCCACGGCCCGCGTGCCCGACCGCCCGGACCCGGTCGAGACCGCCGCCGTCCTCGCCGGCCTGGTCGAGGAGCTCACCGCCTCCGCGCCGCCGCGGGCCACGCTGGTCGGGGTCGGCGTCGGGGTCCCGGGCGTCATCGCCAAGACCGGCGGCGTCGTGCGGGTGGCGCCGAACCTCGACTGGCGCGACGTCGCCTTCTCCGAGCTCGTCGCCGCGCACCTGGACCCGTCGGTCCCCGTGCTGCTCGACAACGACGCCAACCTCGGCGCCCTCGCCGAGCACCTGCGCGGGGTGGGGGTGGGCGTCGACGACCTCGTCTACGTCATCGGCCTGGTCGGCGTCGGGGCCGGCTTCATCGTGGGCGGCGCGCCGCTGCTCGGCGCCGGCGGGTACGCCGGGGAGATCGGGCACATGCGCTACCGGCCCGACGGCGAGGCGTGCCACTGCGGCAACCGCGGCTGCTGGGAGACCGAGGTCGGCGCGGTGGCCATCGCGCGCGCGATCGGCGCCCCGGCCGAGCAGGTCTCCCACCTCGACGAGGTCCTGGACGACTTCGACCGCGCCCCCGAGGCGCTGCGCGAGATCGGGCGGCACATCGGCGTCGGCCTGGCCAGCGCGGTCAACCTGTTCAACCCGCGCCTCGTGGTGCTCGGCGGCTACCTCCGCTCGCTGTACCGCCTGGTGGGCGACGACGTCGACACGGCGCTCGAGGAGCGCGCGCTGCGCGCCCCGAGCCAGACGGTCACGGTCTCGCTGCCCGGTCTCGGCGACGACTCGGTGCTCCTCGGCGCGGCCGAGATGGCCTTCGCCCCGGTGCTCGCCGACCCGGTGACGGTCCTGTCCGGCGCCGACGAGGTGCGGGCCTGACCTCCGGGCCGGCTCACGGCGCGCCGGGCAGCGCGGTACGACCGTGCAGCACCGCCTCGAGCGAGCGCTCGGCGGCGCCGGTGGCCGCCGCGTGGACGTCCAGGGAGCTCGTCCGCAGCTCGGGCGGACGACGCCCGGCGGGGGTCAGCATCTCGCCGAGCACCTGCCGGGCGGGCTCCAGCACGGCCTCGCCGAGCGGGACGAAGTAGCCGCCGAGGACCACGACCGCGGGGTCGAGCACGCTGGTCAGCGTGGCGAGCCCGACACCCAGCTGCGTGCCCAGCCGGTCCAGGGCCCGACGTACGCCGGGCTCCCCCGCGCGCCGCGCCACGGCCTCGGCGCTGAGCACGGGGGTCGAGAGCTCCTCCGCCCCCACCGCGGTGAGCATCGCCCGCAGGCCGACCGAGGTCTCCCAGCAGCCTGTGCGCCCGCAGCCGCAGCGCGCAGAGGAGTGTCCCAGGGGGATGTGCCCGACCTCGCCGGCGAAGCCGGAGCCGCCGCGGACCAGGCGGCCTCCCTGCACCAGACCGGCCCCGATGCCGACGGTGCCGGTGAGGTAGACGAGGTCGTCGACGTCGCGGGCGGAGCCGTGGGCCCGCTCGGCGAGCGCGGCGCAGTTGGCGTCGTTGACCACCTCGACCCGGCCGGTGGGCCACGCGCAGCCGGCCTCGCGCAGGGTCCGCTCGAGGCGGGCGGCCAGCTCGTCGCCGCGCCAGGAGAGGTTCGGCGCCCAGGACACCGAGCGGTCGTCGCGCTCGACCAGGCCGGGCACCGCGAGGGTCACGCCGACGACGAGCCCGCCGGACGGGTCCCCCGACAGGTCGGCTGCGACCTCCCGGGCGAGGGCGAGCAGCGCCGCGCCGGCGCCGCCGGCCCAGGCGTCACCCGTCGCCTCGTGCGCGCCGCCGTCGCCTCGCACCGCCCGGGTCCGGACGCTCAGCACCTCGCCCGAGAGGTCGAGGACGGCCGCGGCGACGTAGTCGACGTTCACCTCGAGGCCGAGCCCGACGACCGCCCCGCGGCGCAGCGCCACCGGGTGGCCGGGCCGGCCGCGACCGCCGGTCACCGCCGGCTGCTCCTCGACCGCGAGCACCGGCTCGAGGTCGGCCACGATCGCGCCGACCGTCGCCTTGGCCAGGCCCGTGCGCTTGGCCAGCTCGGCCCTCGTCGCCGGACCCGACCACCGCAGCGAGCGCAGCAGCAGGGCGGCGTTCTCCTGCCGCAGCAGCTCCGCGCCGCCCGGCAGCTCAGGCTCCTCGGACGCCGTACAGGTGCTCGAGCGCGAGCTGGTCGAGCAACTCGTACCCGGCCCCGCGGGCCGCCAGCGCCTCGACGTCGGGGTCCGCCGCCTCGAGCAGCTGCTGCCAGCCCTCGCCGTCACCCAGCGTCGGCACCGCCAGCTCGGGCACCCGGGCCGCCTCCAGGGCCGCCTGGACGTCGGGGTCGGCGCGGAAGGCCTGTGCCTTCTCGCGCAGCACGAGGTAGTTGGTCATGCACGCCTCGGCCGAGACCCACACGCCCTCGTCGCTCTCCGTGCGGGCCGGCTTGAAGTCGAAGTGCACGGGGCCGTCGTACCCGCCCGCGAGCAGGGTGTCGACCACCCAGAACGCCCCGCGGACGTTGCCGGCGCCGAAGCGCAGGTCCTGGTCGAACTTCGGCCCGCTCTGGCCGTTGAGGTCGATGTGGAACAGCTTGCCGTGCCACATCGCTTGCGCGTAGCCCTGCGCGGCGTTGAGGCCGGCCATCTCCTCGTGGCCGATCTCCGGGTTGACCCCGACCGACTCGGGGCGCTGCAGCGAGCCGATGAAGGCCAGTGCGTGCCCGATCGTCGGCAGCAGGATGTCGCCGCGCGGCTCGTTCGGCTTCGGCTCGATGGCGAAGCGGATGTCGTAGCCCTGGTCGTGCACGTAGTCGCCGAGGACGTCGAAGGCCTCGCGGTAGCGGTCCAGCGCGACGGCGACGTCCTTCGCGGCACCGGACTCGGCGCCCTCGCGCCCGCCCCAGCAGACGTACGTCCTCGCGCCGAGCTCGGCGGCCAGGTCCAGGTTGCGCATCACCTTGCGGATCGCGAAGCGGCGCACCTCGCGGTCGTTGGCCGTGAACCCGCCGTCCTTGAACACCGGGTGGGTGAAGAGGTTGGTGGTCGCGGTGGTCACGACGAGGCCGGTGTCGGCCAGGCCGGCCTTCCAGCGCTCGACGATCGCCTGCCGCTCGGAGGCGGAGGAGCCGAAGGGGATCAGGTCGTCGTCGTGGAAGTTGACGCCGTACGCCCCGAGCCCGGCGAGCCGCTCGAGCGCGTAGACCGGGTCCATCGGCGGGCGCGTGGCGTCGCCGAAGGGGTCGCGGCCGGCGTAGCCGACCGTCCACAGGCCGAAGGAGAACTTGTCCGCCGGCGCGGGGGCCGGGACGTTGCGGGTGCTCATGAGGTGCCTTCCTGGTCGGCCCAGGACGCGGTGCGGTCCCGGAGCTCTGCGTACGCCGCGTTGACCTGCGGCTGGGGGTCGGCCTCGAGCACGGCGGTGCCGCGCCGGGGCCAGCTGGGGGGCGCCTGCGCGCCGGAGAGCGCCCACGCGGCCTGCCGCGCGGCGCCGAGGGCGACGTACTCCCCCGCCTCGGGGAGCGTCACCTCCCGGCCCAGCAGCGCGGGCGCGAGCTCGCGCAGCGCCGGGCTGCGCGTGGCGCCGCCGACGAGGACGACGCGGCGGGGCGTCAGGCCGGTCGCGGCGGCGAGGTGGTCGACGGTGTCGCGCAGCGAGCACAGCAGCGCCTCGAAGGCGGCGCGGGCGACGTCCTCGCGGGTCGTGCCCGGGCGCAGGCCGGTCCAGGTGCCGGTGGCTCCGGGCCGGTTGGGCGTGCGCTCGCCGCCGTAGTAGGGCGAGACCACGAGGCCGTTCGCCCCCGGCGGGGCGGCCAGCGCCAGGTCGGACAGCGTCGCGAGGTCGACGCCGAGCAGCGAGGCCTGCAGGTCGAGGATGCGGGCGGCGTTGAGGGTGACGACCAGCGGCAGGTACGCGCCGGTGGCGTCGCAGAACCCCGTGACCAGCCCGGAGCCGTCGTGGACCGGGGTGGGGCTGACCGCGGAGGCGACCCCCGAGGTCCCGACCGAGACCACGACGTCGCCGGGCTGCAGGTCCAGCGCCAGGGCCGCCCCCATGTTGTCGCCGGTCCCGGCGCCGACCACCGCGCCGCCCGGGGTCGTGCCCGCCCGCTCGCCGGGCGCGGCGACCCGCGGCAGCGCGACCGGCCGGCCGAGCGCGGCCTCGGCCAGGTCGGGGCGCCACGCGCCGTCGGCGGGCGAGAAGTACCCGGTGCCCGAGGCGTCGCCGCGGTCGGTGAACGGCTCGCCCGACCGTCCGCAGGCGTGCCAAGAGACGTAGTCGTGCGGCAGGAGGACCCGGCGCACGGCCGCTGCCGTCTCGGGCTCGGCATCACGGGTCCATCGCAGCTTCGTGACGGTGAGGGAGGCGACGAGGACGCTGCCGACCGCGTCGGCGCAGGCCTGCGGCCCGCCCAGCTCGGCGACGAGGTCCTGGGCCGCTCCGGCCGAGCGGGTGTCGTTCCACAGCAGCGCGGGCCGCACGGGCTCGTCGTCGGCCCCGAGCGCGACCATCCCGTGCTGCTGGCCCGCGACCGACACCGCCTCGGCGCGATCACGGAGGCCGGCGGTGGCGGCGTCGTACGCCTCGAGCCAGGCGCGCGGGTCGACCTCGGTGCCGACCGGGTGGGGCACGCTCGCGGAGTCGACGACCGTGCCGTCGGCGGCGTCGACGAGGACGGCCTTGGTCGACTGCGTCGAGGAGTCGACGCCGAGCACGAGAGCCATGCGCCATATTTAGTACGAGTCTCGAACGAAGTCAACGACTTCGACGGGACGCGCCAGGTCGACCCGCGTGCGGCAGGGGCAGGCGGACGGTCCTAGCGCTGGGCGGACGGTGCCGTCCGGGGACGGCGGGCCGGGCTCAGCCGAGGTGGACCGGGACGCTCTCCACGCCGTACACGATGCTGGAGGAGTAGTACGACAGCTCGGCCCCGGGCACGGCGAGGCTGAGCTCGGGGAAGCGGGCGGCCAGGGCGCTGAACGCGACGCGCAGCTCGAGGCGCGCCAGCTCCGCGCCGACGCAGCGGTGGAAGCCGTAGCCGAACGCGAGGTGGGAGGTCGAGGCCCGCTCGGGGTCGAGGGTGTCGCCGGGCGTGGCGCGCGGGTCGCGGTTGGCCGCCGGCAGCGAGGCGAGCACGACCGACCCCTTGTGGACGGGGCAGCCGCCGATCTCGACGTCCTTCTTGGGGAACCGCGGGAAGGCGACCTGCACCACCGAGAGCGTGCGCAGCAGCTCCTCGACGACGTCGTCGACCGACTCCGGCTCCGGCTCCGCGACCAGCCGCTTCCACAGGGCGCGGTCCTCGAGCAGCGTCGCGGTGCCGAGGGCGAGCATCGAGGCCGAAGTCTCCAGGCCACCGGTGAACACGCCGTCCGCCAGCCCGCCGAGGTCGAAGTCGTCGATCTCGTCGCCGTGCTCGCGGATGATCTGACCGATCAGACCGGGACCGGGATCGTGGCGCTGGCGCGCGGTCTCGGCGAGCAGGAACTCCCGCGAGCCGCCGATCGCCCCGACCGTGCCCTTGCCGCCGCCGGTGACGTCGAAGCGGGCCGTGGCCAGCGTCGAGAAGTGCTCGCGCTTCTCGGCCGGGACGCCGAGCAGGTCGCAGATGACGAGGAACGGCACCGGGAACGCGTACGTCGGCACCAGGTCGACCGGCTGCCCGGGCGCGGCGGCCGCCGCCGCGGCCATCTCGTCGAGCTGGCGCTCCACGACCGCATGGATCATCGGCTCGAGGCGGGCCAGGCGACGCCGGGTGAACTCGGGGGTGAGGAAGCGCCGCTGCCGGGTGTGCTCGGGCGGGTCGGTGAAGCCGAGCCCGCCGAAGTCGCCGCCGGCCTCACCGCTGCGCCCCATCAGCGGCCGGATGTCGGTGGAGTAGTCGTCGCGGGCGCCGAGCACCTCGCGGGTCTCGGCGTCGCCGGTGACCAGCCAGATATCGAGGCCGAGGAACGAGGTGAGCTTGTGCACCGGCGCCTCGTCGCGCACCGCCGAGAGCCGCGCGGACGGCGCCGTCACGTCGCGGGTCAGCGGCCAGGACAGGCTGTCGGGCACCTTGTCGAGGCGGGTCAGGTCGATGCCGCTGCTGCGGGCGAGCAGCGCGCGGCGCACGAGGCCCTTCGCCGACCGGAGCGCGGTGCGCGCGACCATTGGTGTCCCCTCCCCCTCGACGGCTCGGCCGTACTGTATCGGTTCGATACGTCGAACGAGCACACACGGGCGCCGCGCACTTTTCGACCACTACTTGGCGGTACGCCGGACCAGGCGAGAGGCTGACGCCCATGAGCGTGACCACGTCGTCGTACTCCATCACCATGCGGCTGCACACCCCGCCGGACCCGCAGGTGATCGGCCTGCTGGCCACGACGGTCGCGGAGGCCGGCGGGATCGTCACCGCGATGGACATGGCCGAGTCGCGCCACGACCGCCTGGTCGTCGACGTCACCTGCTCGACCGGCGACGCGGAGCACAGCAACCGCGTCGTGGACAAGGTCGGCGCGCTCGAGGGCGTCACGGTCCACAAGGTCTCCGACCGGACGTTCCTGCTGCACATCGGCGGCAAGATCGAGGTCACCTCGCGGGTGCCGCTGAAGACCCGCGACGACCTCTCGATGGCCTACACCCCCGGCGTCGGACGGGTCTCGCGCGCGCTGGCCGAGCACCCGGAGGACGTACGCCGCCTGACGGTCAAGGGCAGCTCGGTCGCCGTCGTCACCGACGGCTCGGCCGTCCTCGGGCTGGGCAACATCGGCCCGGGCGCGGCGCTGCCGGTGATGGAGGGCAAGGCGGCGCTGTTCAAGCAGTTCGCCGATATCAACGCGTGGCCGATCTGCCTCGACACCCAGGACACCGACGAGATCGTGCGGGCGGTCGAGCTGATCGCGCCCGGCTTCGGCGGCATCAACCTCGAGGACATCGCCGCACCGCGCTGCTTCGAGGTCGAGCGCCGGCTGCGCGAGTCGCTGGACATCCCCGTCTTCCACGACGACCAGCACGGCACCGCGATCGTGGTGCTCGCCGCGCTGACCAACGCGATGCGGGTGGTCGGCAAGCGGCTCGACCGGATCCGGGTCGTCGTCGCGGGCGGCGGGGCCGCCGGGTCGGCCATCGTCACGCTCCTGCTGGCCGGCGGCGTCAGCGACGTCCTCGTCTGGGACCGCGAGGGGATCCTGTCCGCCGACGACGACTCCCTCTCCCCCGCCAAGGCCGAGCTGGCCGCGAAGACGAACGCCGAGCGTCGCCGCGGCGACCTGCACGACGCGGTCACCGGCGCCGACGTCTTCATCGGCGTCAGCGCGCCGAACGTCCTGCACAAGGACTGGGTCGCGGACATGAACGACGACGCCGTCGTCTTCGCGCTGGCCAACCCGGACCCGGAGATCGACCCGATCGACGCCTCCGAGCACGCCGCCGTGGTGGCCTCGGGCCGCTCGGACTTCCCGAACCAGATCAACAACGTGCTGGCCTTCCCCGGCGTCTTCCGCGGCCTGCTCGACGCCCGTGCCTCGGACATCACGCTGGACATGCTGCTGCGGGCCGCGGCCGCGATCGCCGGCTGCGTCAAGGACGACGAGCTGAACCCGTCGTTCATCATCCCGTCGGTCTTCAACTCCGAGGTGCCGAAGGCCGTCGCCCGCGCGATCGCCGAGCCGGGCCAGTCCGGCCAGGCCGGCCCGTCCGGGCAGGACTGATCCGGGGCCGGGCGGGTACGACGCCCGCATGGCCGACATCATCGCGCTGATCTACGACGACCACGACTGGTTCCGCCGGCAGTTCTTCCTGCTCGACGAGGCCAAGGAGCCCGAGCAGCTGGCCGCGGTCTGGGAGCCGCTGGCCTCGCGCCTCGACGCCCACGCGCAGGCCGAGGAGGAGATCTTCTACCCCGCGCTGCTGAGGCTGGGCAAGGAGGACCCCGAGGAGGAGACCGACGACGCGATCGGCGACCACAACGAGATCCGCGACGCCGTCCGCGCCTCGCGCTCGCTCGAGGTCGGCACCGATGCGTGGTGGGAGCAGGTCTGGAAGGCCCGCAAGGAGAACGGCGAGCACCTCGAGGAGGAGGAGCGCGAGGGCATGGCCGACTTCCTCAACCAGGCCTCCCTCGAGCTGCGCCACGACCTCGGGATGAAGTGGAAGGCGTTCCACACCACGCACTGGGGCGGCGCCGGGGTCGACGAGTCCGACAAGGACCCGCAGGAGTACGTCGAGGCGCACACCTGAGCGCTGGGTAGGTTTCGCCCTCGTGAGGATGCTGATGGGCGAGGGGCCGGACGGCCGGGCCGCCGGGTCGGAGGAGATGGGCACCGAGGCGGTCCGCGACGCCTACCCGTGGCCGGAGGATGGTCGCTGGGTCCGGGCGATGATGGTGACGACCCTCGACGGCGCCGCCGGCGGTCCCGACGGGCTGAGCGGGTCGATCTCGTCGGGCGCCGACCAGGAGGCGTTCGTCGCCGTACGCCGCCACGCCGACGCGGTCCTCATCGGCGCGGGGACGATGCGCGCCGAGCGGTACGGGCCGATGACCGCGCAGCCGTCCGACGCCGACGCCCGGGCGGCCGCCGGGCAGGCGGCCGCTCCCCGGCTGTGCCTGGTCTCGGGCTCGCTGGACCTGCCGTGGGAGGAGGACGTGTGGTCCGGGTCCGCGCTGGTGCCGCTCGTGCTCACCGCCGGTGACGCCTCCGACGAGGCGGACGCGACGGCCCGCGACCACGCCGAGGTGTGCGTGCTGCCCGACCTCTCGCCCGCGTCGCTGCTCGGCGAGCTCGAGCGGCGCGGCCTGCGCCGCGTCGTCTGCGAGGGCGGCCCGGGCCTGCTGTCGGCCATGGTCGAGGCCGGCGCGCTCGACGAGGCCGACATCACCCTGTCGCCGGTCTTCGCCGGCGGGAGCGTGCCGTCGTCGGGCCCGGAGATGTCAGCCGTGCACGGCTTCGCGCTGCGGCAGGTGCTGACCGGCGACGACTGCCTGATGATGCGCTACGTCCGCGAGGGCGCCTCGTGATCGACCTGCGCTCGCTGGCCCGGCTGGCCGAGCGGTACGCCGACGACCTCGACCGGCCCGTCGAGCCGTTCCGGGCCAGGGGCCGGGTGCTGGACACCGACGTACGCCCCTCGGTGATGGGGGTCGTCAACCTCTCGCGGGACTCGACGTACCGCGAGAGCGTCGCGCCGACCACCGCCTCGGCCGTGCGGCGCGGGCTCGTGATGGCGGCCCAGGGCGCCGACCTCGTCGACGTCGGCGCCGAGGGCTCGGACGCCTCGAACGCCCGCGTGGGGGCCGAGGAGCAGGAGGCGCAGCTGCTGCCGGTGGTCGAGCGGCTGGCCGCCGAGGGCGTGCTGGTGTCGGTGGAGAGCTACACGCCCCGCACGGTCGAGGCGTGCCTGCGCGCCGGCGCCGGCGTGGTCAACCTGACGGGCTCGGAGCACGACGAGGAGATGTTCGCCCTCGCCGCCGAGCACGACGCCGGCGTGGTCGTCTGCTTCGTGCAGGGCACGCACGCCCGCGACCTCGCCACCGACGACGTCGAGGCCGACCCGTTCCCGGCGATGGAGGAGCAGTTCGCCGCCCGCGTGGCGGCTGCGCGCGCGGCCGGCGTGCGCGGCATAGCGATCGACCCCGGCCTCGGCTTCGGCTTCCGCCTCGACGACCCCGTCGGTCGCGCGCGGCACCAGTCCAGCGTGCTGCTCTCGTCGTTCCGCCTGCGCCGCCTCGGGGTACCGCTGTGCCACGCGCTTCCGACGGCGTACGACCTGTTCGAGGAGCAGCTGCGCACCGCCGAGGGCTTCTTCGCCGTGCTGTCCTCCCTCGGCGGCACCGGCATCCACCGCACCCACGAGGTCCCCCACGTGCTCGCCGTCCTCGGCGCGATGCACGAGCTGCCGGTGCTGCCTCCGCCCCCCGCTCGTTGAGAGGGGAGTTCTTCCCCGTCGAGACGTGAGCTCGTCGCCTACGAGACGGGAGTTCCTCCCCGCGCAGGGGAGGAACTCCCGCCTCACAGGCGAGAAACTCACGTCTCAACGAAGGCGGGCGGCAGCGGCGGCGACGCGCTCGTCGGTCGCGGTGATCGCGACGCGGACGTGGTGGGCGCCGGCGGCGCCGTAGAAGCTGCCGGGGGCGACGAGGACGCCGCGCTCGGCGAGCCAGGCCACGGTGGCCCAGCAGTCCTCGTCCTCGCCGTCGACCTGGCGGCTCGCCCAGAGGTACAGCGCGCCCTCGGAGTGGTCGACGCGGAAGCCCGCTCCCTCGAGCGCGGCGCGCAGGTCGAGGCGGCGGCGGGCGTAGCGCTCGTGCTGCTCGGCGACGTGCGCGTCGTCGTCGAGCGCGACGGCCGTCGCGTGCTGCTGGGGGTCGGGCATCTGCAGCCCGAGGTTCTTGCGCACCGCGAGCAGCTCACCGACCGCCGCGGGGTCGCCGGCGACAAAGGCGCACCGGTAGCCCGCGAGGTTCGACCGCTTCGACAGCGAGTGCACGGTGAGCAGCCCCTCGAACGACCCCCCGCACACCGACGGGTGCAGGGCCGAGACCGCCTCGCCCTCCCACACGCACTCGAGGTAGCACTCGTCGACGACCACGAGCACGCCGTTCGCGCGGCCCCAGGCGACGATCTCGGCCAGCCGCTCGGCGGGCAGGATCCGCCCGGTCGGGTTGGCCGGCGAGTTCACCCAGACCAGCGCGGGCGTGCGCTCCAGCGCCTCGGGCCGGTCGGTGACGGCGACGTCGCAGCCGGCGAGCACCGCGCCGACCTCGTACGTCGGGTAGGCCAGCTCCGGCTGCACCACCAGGTCGCCCGGACCGAGCCCGAGCTGGGTCGGCAGGTGGGCGATCAGCTCCTTGGAGCCCGTGACCGGCAGGACGCCGTCGAGGCCGAGACCGCTGACGCCGAAGCGGCGCGAGAGCCAGTCGACCACCGCCTGGCGCGTCGCCGGCTGCCCGATCGTCGTGGGGTAGCCGGGTGCGTCGGCCGCGGCCGCGAGCGCCTCGCGGACGACGTCAGGCGTGGGGTCGACGGGCGTTCCGACCGACAGGTCGACGACGCCGTCGGGGTGCGCCTGCGCGAGCGCCTTCGCCTCGGCCAGATGGTCCCAGGGGAAGTCGGGCAGGCGCCGGGAGACCGGCTGCCTCACTCCTGGTTCTGCGGCGGCAGCGCGGCGATCATCGGGTGGTCCTTGTCGATCTCACCCTGCCGCGCGGCGCCACCGGGAGCACCGAGGTCGTCGAAGAAGTGCACGTTCGCGTCGTAGTACTCCTTCCACTGCTCCGGCGTGTCGTCCTCGTAGTAGATCGCCTCGACCGGGCAGACCGGCTCGCAGGCGCCGCAGTCGACGCACTCGTCGGGGTGGATGTAGAGCATCCGCTTGCCCTCGTAGATGCAGTCGACGGGGCACTCGTCGACGCACG
This sequence comes from Rhynchospora breviuscula, assembly GCA_027562975.1. Taxonomy (NCBI): domain Eukaryota; kingdom Viridiplantae; phylum Streptophyta; class Magnoliopsida; order Poales; family Cyperaceae; genus Rhynchospora; species Rhynchospora breviuscula. The sequence continues at coordinate 132,699 of JAMQYH010000009.1, read as the reverse complement.
CCTTGTCCTTCAGGTCGACGCACGGCTGCGCGATGACGTAGGTCATCAGGTCCTCCACAGGGCTGAAGAAGTTCAGAACAGCTCGAAGCCTAGTATCCCGCGGGTGGCACCTGACGCGCGGCCCGACGGTCGGACGAGCCCGCAGGAGGACCCGGCAGGCGAGCCCGACACGGGCCGGCACACGCTCGGCCCGCACGTCGTCGGGCAGCGGGTCGTCGTCCGCAGCCTCGTGCGCGACGCGAGCGGCGAGATCGAGACGGGGCCGACCGGCGGGCCCGCGATGACCGACGTGCTCGGCGAGTGCGAGTCGTGGCCCGCCGGCCCCGGCGCGACCGTGGTCGTACGCCGCGAGGACGGCGAGCGCGTGCGGATCCCCACCGGCGACATCGTCTCCGGCAAGCCGGTGCCGCCCCGACCCTCGCCACGGCTGCGGGTGGACGCCCGGACCGCGGAGGGGCACGCCCGGGTGCTCTGGCCGCACGTCGAGCGCGTGCCGCTGGGCGAGTGGGAGCTGCGCACCGAGGCGCAGCCGATCGGGCGTTCCCGCAAGCGGGCCAACTCCTGCCTGGCGATGGGCGACCCGGGGCTGCCGCCGGCCGAGGCCGTCGCCGCCGTGGCGGAGTTCTACGCGGCCCGCGAGCGGCCGGCCATCGCCCAGGTCGAGGCGGACTCGCCCCAGGAGCAGGCGTTCGCCGACGCGGGGTGGGCGCACCTGGTCGAGGGCGAGGCGGCGTACCTGCTGGCGCCGGTGGCGCGCACCCTGCGGCTGCTGCGCGGTCACGGCGAGCGCGCCCAGGTCGAGGGCGACGAGCTGGTCACCGCCGAGGTCCGGCTCGGCGCCGAGGTGGTCGCGAGCGGGCAGTCCGGCCTCGACGGCGACTGGGTCGGCGTCCACGGGCTGCACGTCCTGCCCACCCGCCGCCGGCAGGGCCTCGCGCAGGAGGTGATGGCCGGGCTGCTCGAGCGCGCCGCCGAGCAGGGCGCCACCACCGCCTGGCTGCACGTCGAGGTCACCAACGCGCCAGCGCTGGCGCTCTACGAGCGGCTCGGGTTCACCGAGCACCACCGGCTGCGCTACTGGCAGGTCTGAGCGTCACAGCTGTCGGCGCCGCTCTCGCTCCTCGTAGTACTTCCGAAGCTCCGGTGGGATCTCGCCGTCCGCCGACGACTGCGGCAGCTTGTGCGCGAGCCGGAGTCCCGTCGCGGCGAGAGCTCCGAGGAAGACAGCCAGGACGACCGCCCCCGCTCGCTCCGCAGGCAAGGCGATCAAGACGAGCAGCACCGCCAGCGACGCGGCTCCCGCCGTCAGTGCCAGTGCCTGACGACGCACGACACGCAGCCTGTCGACGGTGAGCTCCGGCCACGGACGGTTGCGGACCGTTCGCACGAGCCCGACGGTCTGCAGCACCGCGAACACCGACCACACGGCGATGCCGAGTCGAGAGCCGCCAGTGACTGATGACGTCAAGAACAACAGGTCGACGACCAGAGCCGCGACGTAGAGCCACAGGCGGGCGCGTCGATTGATCACGTCGGGCAGTCAACCGCGTCGAAGCCGGCACCGCAGGCGGAGTCGTGCGGCTGAGTGGTCGCTGTAGCGACCATCCAGCCGCACGACCTACTCGCGCGGGGCGGCGCAGACGACGGAGTTCGTGGCCGGGTAGACGCTGGTGAGCAGGTCCCGCTTCGCGGGGCCGCCGCCGACGGGGCGCAGGACGCGCTTCAGGGTCACGGTGAAGCCGTCGCGACCGACGACCGCCGAGCAGCCGGTCGTACGCCGCACCACCACGCGGGCCGCCGCGCGGGCGAGGGGCCGGCTGGCGGTGACCGAGACGTCGTACCGCTTGGTCGACCACAGCGAGACGGTGACCGAGCCGGGCGCGCCGCCGGTCGTGGAGGCGGTGACGAGTACGCCGTACGGGGTGTCGTTGGTGAAGGCGAGGTCCCGGCTGCCGTAGCGGACCGTCGCCTCGCGCCCGAGGCGGAACCGCGAGGACGGGGAGGCGCCGATGCTGCGCTGCGTCGGGGTCAGGCCCGCGGGCAGCATCGCGTCGAACAGGGTGGAGGCGAGCTGCGAGAGCCCGGCGCCGGGGTCGGCGACGAAGACGCTGCCCTTCAGCGACCGGCCGGCGACGAAGCCGCGCGAGGCACTCGGGGGTCCCACCTCACGATTGAACGAGAACGACTCCCCCGGCCTCAGCAGGGTGCCGTCGATCAGCTCCGCGCCGCGGGTGATGTTCTGCTGGCCGCCGCCGACGATGCCGGAGTAGCCGAAGCGGCTGGTGGCGGTGCCGACGCGCGCCACGATCCCGAGCGCACGGGCGTCGGCGGTGGTGAAGGAGGGGTCGGCCGTGACGCCGCGGACCGTCGCGACGCGCTCGCCGGCCGGCGCCAGGGCGGCGGCGAGGAACTTCCGCTCCAGGTCCGCGCGGTCGAACGTCACGCCCTTGCGCGAGGGCACCACGACGGGCTTCCCGCCGCGCAGCACGACCGTCGCCGGGCGCGGCGCCCCCGGCACCGAGTCGATGACCGGCCCGAGCGCGGCGAACAGCCTCTCGACGTCGACCTCGGGGCGCAGCCGCCCGCCGTCGGCCACGAGGTCGAGCCCGGCCGCGTAGAGCCGCGGCGGCGCGGTGACCTGCTGGTCGCCGACCTCGAGGCGGACCGGGGCGGACGTCAGCGGCACGCCGTACGTCGTCATCGCCCGCGACACCTGCGCGGCCGACACGGTGGGCCGCAGGGTGGTGACCGGCAGCGCGACCACCGGCTCGACCTGCCCGGCGCGCGCGACCCGGTCGACCAGCGCCCGGGCGGTGTCGCCCCGGCGCAGCCGGCGCCCGTCGGCCGGCTGCACGGCGCTCGGCCGGCCGCCGGTGAGCAGCACGTCGCCCTCGGTGACGCGCCGGTCGACGGCGACCCCCACGGCGCCGACGGCCCGCCGCAGCCTCGCGCGGTCGACGCTCACCGACGCGGGCACGTCGTGGTCGCCGAGGTAGTAGCGCCACAGCCGTGCGGGCGTGTAGCGGTGCCCGCCGCCGGCGGCCTCGACGGACGCCCGGGCGTCGAGCGTCAGGCCCGCCTCGACCGGGTCGACGTCGCGGCTGAGGCCGGCACCCGTGACGCGCACGGGCGTGGCCATCCGCTCGGGCAGCCGCTCCTCGAGCCGGTCCACCGCGGCGGCCGGGCTCAGCCCGCCCACGGCGACGCCGTCCACGCGCGCACCGCCCGGCAGGCGGGGGCCGGCGATGACGCAGAGGGCGGCGTACCCGCCGACCAGCAGCGCCGCCACCCCGAGCAGCACCCACGAGAACGTCCCGTCGAGCAGTCTCGCGGCGCGACGGCGCAGCCGACGCAGCCGGTAGCGCAGGTCGCCGGAGGTGTCCCCGCCCGCCCGTCTGCTGCCCGTCACCGGGAAAGAGTAGAGGCGAGCACCGACGGATCTCTCACGTTCGCCGGGTCGCTACAGCCCGGTCGCTACAGACCGGCGAAGAGGTCGCTCTCCAGCCCGTCGCCGCCGACCGGACCGAGCTTGCCCTTGGCGAGGCGGAAGAACTCCACGCCCCAGACCTCGTCGCCGACGTTGTTCGACAGCGCGAAGAACGGCCCGTCGACCGAGATCTGCGTGGCGTGGGCGCGCATCGCGTCCATCTTCTGCCCGACGTGGGAGGTCGCGTCGATGCTCGCGCTCAGCGCGTCGTCCTCGACGGCCATCGGCGGCAGCCGGTCGGGGTCGAAGCCCTCGAAGGCGTTCGCGTCGCCCGCCTCGCGCAGCCGGCGGATCCCGTCACGCATCCGGCGGGCCGACATCGCGCTCCAGTAGACCTTCGCGACGTCCCAGGCCTCGCCGAGGTCGGGGCGGTACGACGCCACCGCCGCGAGCGCGACGGCGTACGTCGCCACCCGGTGCGCCTGGATGTGGTCGGGGTGGCCGTAGCCTCCGAACTGGTCGTACGTCACCAGCACCTGCGGGCGGACCTCGCGGATCACCGCCACCAGGTGGTCGGCGGCCTCGGTGAGGTCGGCCTCCCAGAACGCGCGCTCCGGCGCCTCGTCGGCGGGGATCGCGGACCCGTGGTGCGGGTGCCCCTCGGGCGCCCACTGCATCCCGGAGTCGGAGTAGGTGCCGAAGCCGCCGAGGTAGCGGTGGTCGGTGACCCCGAGGACGGCCATCGCCGCGTCCAGCTCACCGCGCCGGTGCTCGGCCAGGCCGCCGTCGCGCTCGTGGGCGAGGTGCTCCAGCTCGGGCACGAGGATCTCTCCGAGCTCGCCGCCCGTGCAGGTGATCAGCGTGACCTGCGCGCCCTCGGCGACGTACTTCGCCATCGACGCGCCCTGCCCGATCGTCTCGTCGTCGGGGTGGGCGTGGACGAGCAGCATCCGGCGCTCGGCGGGGTCGAGGGAGGTCGTGGGCGTCATGGGCCGATCCTCCCCCACCCCGGGCGTGCGAGGCTGGGGAGGTGGCGCACGAGGAGCTCCGCGCGGAGCAGCTGACCATGCTGATGACGCTGCGGATGCACGCGCGCGACGCGCTGTCGCGGACCCCGATCCTCGCCGACGGGTACGCCGCGGACGTCCTCGAGCGCGCAGGCCACCCGCTGCGCGAGGGGCTGGCCGTCGACGGCAACCTGTACGCGATCTGCGCCCGCGCGCGACTGGTCGACGACCTGGTGCGCGAGTTCCTCGCCGCGCACGCCGACGCGGTGGTGCTGCACCTCGGCTGCGGTCTGGACAGCCGGGTGCTGCGGGTCGAGCGCGGCCCCGGGGTGAGCTGGTTCGAGGTGGACCAGGGACCGGTGATCTCCCTGCGCCGTGAGCTGTACGACGACCTCCCCGGCGTCACCACGCTCGCCACCCGCGTCGAGGACCCGGACTGGTGGGCGGAGGTGCCCGCCGACCGGCCGCGGCTAATGGTGGCCGAGGGCCTGCTGATGTACCTCACCCCCGACCTGGTCCGCACCGTCCTCACCCAGGCGGTGACGGGCGCCGGCCCCTTCACCCTCGTCGCCGACACGGTCGCCCCCTGGGTCGCCGCCGCCGCGGCCCTGCACCCCGTCATGCGCTCGGCCGGCACCGGCTTCTCCTCCACCACGCGCGACCTCACCCGCGCCGCGGGCGACCTGGGGCTGGCGCGTCGTACGCCGCGCTCGGTGGCAGCGGAGGCCGCCCGTCGTACGACCGGCGCGACGTCGCTGCTCCTGCGCGGCTTCTCGGCGGTCCCGGTCCTCGGCGCCGGCTCGATGCTCGTCGACCGCTACGACACGGAGCGGCCCTCGTGAGCGGGGCGCGCGGGGTCTTCTTCGACGAGGCCGGCGCGCTGGCCGCGGTCAGCGCGCTGCGCCGCGACGGGTGGTCGGTCGACCTCGCGCGCGAGCGGTACGCCGGCGAGGACGACGACGAGGACCACCCCTGGGTCGTCACCACCGACGCCCCCGACATCACCCTCGAGCTGCTCGTCGAGGAGCACGACGGCTGGCTCGACGTCCCCGAGGACCCCTCACCGGCGCCGCCGCCGCTGCGCCTGCCCGACGCCCCGCGCCGCCGCCACCGGGAGTAGCCGGGGGCACTGTGGTCACTGCCGGCGGCGCCGTGGTCTCGACAGCCGCTCGTCGCTGGCGCTCCTCGCTGCTCGACCACCGGTGGTCACCGCCGCCCCGCGGGCCGAGCGCGGGTCTGCACCACTGCCGGTCGAGCTCGTCGAGACCCTCAGCGGAGCTGGGCGACGAAGGGCAGGTCGGCCGGCAGCCAGCGCAGGTCGGCCAGGCGAGCCGGCGGCACCCACCACAGGGCGTCGTGCTCGAGAGGACGCGGCTCGCCGACGACCAGCCGGGCGAGGGCCACCCGCAGCTCGAGGTCGGCGCCGACCGCGACGGCGCCGTCCAGCCAGCCGGTCACCTCGACCTCGCAGCCGAGCTCCTCGCGCAGCTCGCGGACCGCCGCGGCAGCCGGGTCCTCGCCGGGCTCGACCTTGCCGCCCGGCAGCTCCCAGCCCACCGGCGGGCGCGCCCGGTGGGCGGCGAGCACGCGGCCGCCGCGGCGTACCGCCACGCCCACGACCACCCGCACCACCCCGGCCCTAGGCTCGGAGGCACCCGAGACCCAGGAGGCCCAGTGCCGGCGTACGGCGTCCACCTCACCCGCCGCGAGGCGGCCCACCGGCCGGGCCTGCCCGACCCGGTCGGCCTCGCCGGAGTGCTCGACCGGCTCGAGCGCCGGCTGACCCCGGGCCGGGCGCCGGGTGCGGCCCCCGGGCGAGCGTGGAGGTGGGAGGGCGAGGACGCGACGACGCGCGCGTGGTACCCCCAGGGCGTCACCACCTCTGCCGACGCGAGCGCCTCGGGCCGCGTGCACGGCCGCGAGCTGGTGCTGACCAGCTGGTACTCCACCGGCAAGGGCGAGCACAACGCGGGCTCGCGGATCTCGGTGCTCGACGTCGAGGCGCAGCGCTACGAGCACGTCCTCGTCGTCCGCCCGACCGCGAAGGGCCCGCAGCCGCTGCGGATCCACGCCGGCGGGCTGCTCTGGTTCGGCCCGCACGTGCACCTCGCGGCCACGAAGCGAGGGCTGTTCACCGCGCACCTCGACGACGTCGTCGAGGTCGAGCCGTCGCCGCGCACGGCCGGGCACCGCTTCGTGCTCCCGGTCCGCTACGCCTACGACGCGCAGACCGCGCACGGCACCGAGCCGATGCGCTACTCCTTCTGCTCGGTCGACCGCGAGGCCGACCCGCCGGAGCTGCTGGTCGGCGAGTACGGCACCGGCACCCAGACCACGCGGATCACCCACTGGCCGCTGGACCCCGACACGGGCCTGCTCGCCGGCGACGTGGAGGACGGGGCCATCACGCCTCTCGCGCTCGACGAGCGCGGCACCGGGCACATGCAGGGCGTCGCCACGGTCGGAGGCCGCTACTACGTGACCGTCAGCCGCGGCACCCGCAAGCGCGGCCACGTGTACGTCGGCGTGCCCGGCCGCCTGCGGCCGTGCCGCTGGGCGCTGCCGCCGGGACCGGAGGACATCTCCTACTGGCCGCAGCGCGACGAGCTGTGGACGCTGACCGAGCACCCGGGCCGGCGCTGGGTCGTCGCCGTGGACCGCGCGCGGATCCGGCGCCTGCCGCTGCCCTGGCGGGTCGGCTGACGAGTCGAGTGCTGCGCTGGTCGCCGGGGCGACCACCACAGCACTCGAGGGCTCAGGCCGGCCGCGGGGTCTTCGCCAGCTGCCGGGACTGCGCGACCAGCCGCCCCTCGGCGTCCCAGACCTCGCAGTCCTCCTCGAAGTAGCCGCCCGCGAGGTTGCGCGTCGCGTGGCGCAGCACCACCCAGCCGGGAGCCGGGCGCGCCCGCACGTGGACGCTCAGCTCGATCGTCGGGGCCCAACCGGGCCGGCCGAGGTCGAACAGCGTCGGCGGCAGCACGTCGACGGCCAGCAGCAGCGCCAGCGGGTCGAGGTCGCGCCCCGGCAGGCGGAACCAGCCCTGCATCACGCCGCGCCCGCTCGGGCGGCCCTGGGCCCAGCCCAGGCACGCCGGGTCGAGCCGCAGCTCGAAGCGGTGGGAGAACTCCGGCGCCTGCGGCCCCTCCGACGTCAGCACGCACTGCTCGACCGGGGGCACCTCCGGCGGCACCGCCCTGGTCGCGACCTCGGTGTCGAGCGAGGCGAGGTCGACGTACGACGCCAGCACGCGCAGCCGCTCCTGCCCGTCCTGGCTCAGCGCGCCCGACAGGGTGCTCGTGCCGCGCCCCGCGCGCAGCACCTCGACCTCCGCGTGCGCCGGTCCGGGCCGGGCGGCCGAGAGGAAGTAGGCGCTCAGCGCCAGCGGGTCGGGATGGCCGAGGTCGCCCGCCCGCGCCGCGAGGGCCCGGCCGAGCGTGGCCATGAGGTAGCCGCCGTTGAGACCGCCCCCGACCGTCCACCCGGCCGACAGGTCCGCCGTGAACCCGTCCCCGTCACTGGCCGGGCCCACCGCGGTGTCCCCGTCGAAGTCGCTCGCGATCACCTGCGGCACCCTAGGACGGGTGCCCCGCCCCTCCGACGCCGCCCGCCGCAACCCGGTGGGAGCGCACGTCCGCGTCGGCCGCGACCTCGTGCGTGGGGCCCTCGCGAGCGCGGAGGCGATCGGCGCGGAGACGCTGCAGGTCTTCACCGGCAACCCGCGCGGCTGGGCCGCCAGCGAGGGCGACCCCCGCGTCGACGCGGCCTTCCGCGAGGCCTGCGGCGAGCGCGGGCTGCGGGCGTTCGTGCACGCGCCGTACCTCGTCAACCTGGGCTCGCCCACCGCGGCGACCTACGAGCGGTCGGTGGCGGCGACCGCCCACACGCTGCGCCGGGCGGCGGCGATCGGCGCCGAGGGCGTGGTCGTGCACACCGGCTCCTGCGTCGCCGAGGGGTCGTACGACGACGCGCTGCGGCAGGTGCGCGAGGGCCTGCTGCCGCTGCTCGACGGGCTCGACGGGCTCGACGGGCTCGACGAGGACGCGCCGCGGCTGCTGCTGGAGCCGACCGCGGGCCAGGGGCGGTCGCTGTGCGCCGGCGTGGAGGACCTGCCGGCGTACCTCTCGGCACTCGAGCACCACCCGCGTCTCGGGCTGTGCCTGGACACCTGCCACGTGTTCGCCGCCGGGTCGCCACTCGACGAGCCGGGCGGGACCGCCCGCACGCTCGACGACCTCGCGGAGAACGCCGCCGGCGTCCCGCTCGTCGTGGTGCACGCCAACGACTCGCGCGACGGGCGCGGGTCGGGCACCGACCGGCACGAGCGGATCGGCGAGGGCCGCATCGGCAGCGCGGCCTTCGCCGAGCTGCTGGCCCACCCGGGCACGGCCGGCGTCCCGCTCGTGTGCGAGACACCCGGCTCCGGCGAGGACGGCGGCTGCGTGGAGACGCTCAAGGCGCTGCGCGACGCCTGAGGCCCGGGGCGGTCGCGTCGGGTACGGTCGAGCGCGCCCGTCCCCCGATCGCCTCCCGGAGACCGTCGTGATCACACCGACCACCCGCACCAGCGCCCGGCTCGGCGGGCTGCTCGCCTGCGCCGTCCTCGCCGGGTCGACGCTGAGCGCCTGCGGCGGCGACGACGACTCCTCGTCGGCGCCCAGCCAGGAGCCGGTGGGCACCATCACCTCGACCCCGACGAAGGCCGACGTCCCCGAGAAGGCTCTGCCCGGGGACGTCGCCACGACCCCGACCGCGTCGGTCGCCCCGGTGCCGAGGGGGGGGCCGAAGCGGATCGCGAACTTCCCGGTCCCCCGCGGCTACCCGATCAAGGGGCCGGCCCCGCAGTCGCAGTCGTGGCAGTTCGACGTCGTCACGAAGAAGCCCGCCGACGTGCTGGCGTTCTACCGCACGGCGCTCGCCGACGACGGCTACCGCGTCCGCAACGACGTCAACGACCTGGTCGGCGCCGAGAAGGTGCACTACGACATCGAGTTCTCCGGCCCGGCGCGCGGCTACGTCGTCGCCGACCCCGACGCGGGCTCGGTCTTCGTGCTCGTCGAGTCGCTGCCCGAGCCCTGAGCCCTGAGCCGACCGACCCACGACGAAGGGGCGCGCACCGGCTCAGCGGTGCGCGCCCCTTCGGCGTCGGTGGTCGGCTGCGTCAGCCGGCGACCTGCTTCTTCAGCGCGGCGGCGGGCTTGAAGCCGGCGACCTTGGTCGCAGCGATCTTGATCGACTCGCCGGTCTGCGGGTTGCGGCCCTCGCGCGCGGAGCGCTCGCGGCGCTCGAACGTGCCGAAGCCGGCCAGCGTGACGTTGTCGCCCTTGGCGACGGCGTCGGCGATGGCGTCGAGGGCGGCCTGGACGGCCTTCTCGGCCTGACCGACACCCAGGTCCGCCTCGTCGGCGACCTTCTTGCTGAGCTCTGCCTTGTTCACTACGAGTTCCTCTCGTCGGGATCCGTGGCCCGGGCCGTCGCCGACCCGGGGATGAGACCCCCACCCTGCCCGGTCCGCGGTCCGTACGGAACACCGGGGGGTGGTCGGCGTGTCGCGCAGAGCCCGCTGTGGCGCGGGTTGCGGGTGATCGACCCCCGATTGGCTACGGCCGGGATCCCGTCAATGGAGAGAGGCGCAAGCCCCCGGCCGACACCGTCCCGCGGTCGTCGACAGCCACGACACGACCGCGGGACCGGTGCCGCTCGCACGGGTCCGGGAGGACGCGCGCACCGGGTGCTGCCGCCGACGCTACGCGGCCCGCCGACTTGTTGCCAAGCGTTCGCAACAGCGACCGAGTCAGTCGACGCCGGGGTCGGCGTCCGCGTGCGAGTCCGGGCCGGGCACGTCGCGCGCGTCCCACTCCTGCACCCGCCAGCCGCCGTCGGTCCGCTCCAGCCGGATCACCGCGGTGTTGCGCAGCGGCTCCTCGCGCAGCCTCTCGCGGTCCAGCCCGGCCACGCGGACCCCGCACCACGCGCGCAGGACGGCGCCGTGGCTAACCAGCACGACCCGGTCGTGACCCGAGGCCACCGCCTCGTCGACGACGGCGTCGAAGCGGGCCAGCACGTCCTCGGGGGCCTCCCCGCCGGGGATCCTCGCCGCCGTGTCCCCGCCCAGCCAGGCCGCGATCGTGGAGGCGTAGCCGTGACGGTGCTCCTCGTCGGACGACATCTCCCACTCCCCGGCCGAGATCTCCACGAGCCCGTCGCGAGGCTGCGGGTCCAGCCCGAGCGCGAGCGCGAGCGGCGCCGCCGTACGCCTGGTCCGCAGGCGGGGCGAGACCAGCAGCGCGCCGACGCGCTCGCCGGAGAGGTACGCCGCGACGTCCTCCGCCTGGCGCTCGCCCAGCGCCGTCAGGTCGGCGCCCGGGTGCGCGGTGTCCATGGCGCGCGAGACGTTGGACGTCGTCTCCGCGTGCCGGACGAGGATCAGCTCCACGGGGTCCTCGCGGGGGTCAGCCGGAGCACGGGGATCACCCGGTCGGTGCGCGACTGGTAGTCGGCGAAGGCGGGGCGTTCGGCGGCCTGGGCGGCGTACACCTCGTCGCGCTCGGACCCTGTCAGCTCGACGGCCTGCACGGCGACCACCTCGTCGCCGACCTCGATGCGGGCCCGCGGGTGGGCGCGGAGGTTGTGGTACCAGGCCGGGTGGTCGTCGGCGCCGGCCTTGGTGGCGAAGACGAGGTACGACGACCCGTCGGGCCGGTAGGTCAGCGGGTGCAGGCGCGGGCTGCCGCTGCGCGCACCGGTGGAGTGCAGCAGCAGCATCGGCGCGCCCGCGAACGGACCGCCCACGACGCCGTGGTTGGCGCGGAACTCCGCGACCACGCCGTCGTTGAGCCGGCGCATCTGCTCGGCCTGGTCGGCGGCCGCGCTGCGCCGCGACGTCTCCTGCGCGCGGTGTCGGGCGTGCTCGGGGGCGAGCAGGCCGTAGACCGCGTTGTCGGTCCACTCCCCCTTGCTGAACCAGTCCTCGCGCAGGTGGGCCTCCTTGGTCATCCCCAGCCGCTCGCACAGGCGCACCGACGCCGCGTTGCGCGGGTCGAGGTCGGCCTTGACGCGGTGCATCCGGTAGTGGTCGAAGGCGAGGTCGAGCACCGCGCGCACCGCCTCGGTGGCCAGGCCGCGACCGGTCCACCCGGGGTGGAACACCCAGCCGACCTCGCCGCGCGAGAGCGTCTCGTCGGCCGGCCACAGCGCCACGTCGCCGACCACGCGCCCGGCGTGCTCGACGACCAGGCCCAGGCCGCTCCCCTCGTCGGTGATGTGGCGGCGCCGCACGCGCCGGGCCAGCTGGTCCTCGGCGTCGGCGCGCGTCCAGGGCTCCTGGAGCAGGTAGCGCGAGACGTCGGGGTCGGCGTAGTAGCCGAGCAGGGCTTCGAGGTCGTCCGGCTCGTGCACGCGCAGGACGAGCCGCTGCGTGCGCAGCGGCAGCTCCGGCGGCGGCACCGCGCTCAGCCGGGGCAACGGGTCCATGCTGCGCACCCTAGGCGCCCGGTCGGACAGCCGGCCGCTCAGGCCAGCTCGAAGTCCGCGAAGTCGAAGCCCGGCGAGACCACGCACGAGACCAGCGCGTCCGCCGCGCCCGGCACCGTCCGCTGCCAGGTGCCCGCCGGGACGACGACCTGGCCCTCGTGCTCGGGACCGACGACGTACGACGCCCCCGGCCCGGGCCGCGCGCCGCTGCCGCCGAGCTCGAGCGCCACCGTCCCGGTGCGTGCGAGCCAGACCTCGTCGGAGGCGCCCCGGTGCCAGGCCGAGGTCTTGCCGGCGGACAGGTGGAACCAGATCAGCGTCGCGCCGGGCCGGACCCGGCCGTCGGGCAGGGTGACGGACGGTGCGGCCCAGGTGCGGCGGTACCACCCGCCCTCCGGGTGCGGCCGCAGGTCGAGACGTACGGCGGCGTCCGGGCGGGGGGTCTGGCTCACCTCGGACAGGCTGGGTGTGAACCAGCGCACTCGGGGCACCTGGAACAGATGAGGACCCGATCTCCCGGCGTGCCCACGCCCATCACGCTCACCGTCGACGGCACCGAGCGCACCGTCGACGTCGACACCCGCACCACCCTGCTCGACGCGCTGCGCGAGCGGCTCGGCACGACCTCCGTCAAGAAGGGCTGCGACCACGGCCAGTGCGGCTCGTGCACGGTGCTGCTCGACGGCCGGCGCCACCTGACCTGCCTGAGCCTGGCCGTCGCCCACGACGGAGTCGAGGTCACCACGGCCGCCGGGCTCGGCGAGGGCGACGAGCTGCACCCTGTGCAGCAGGCGTTCCTCGACCACGACGGTTATCAGTGCGGCTACTGCACGCCCGGCCAGGTCTGCTCGGCCGTCGGCGCGCTCGACGAGCTCAAGGAGGGTCACCCCAGCCACGTCACCGAGGACCTCGAGGGCGAGGCCGAGCCGACCGACGAGGAACTGCGGGAGCGGATGAGCGGCAACCTGTGCCGTTGCGGCGCGTACGCCGGCATCCTCACCGCCGTGCGCGAGGCGGCCGGGGCCGGGACCGAGGGGGCGAGCGCATGAGGGAGCTGACCTACCTGGAGCCCGACGACGCCGCCGAGGCCGTTGCCGCGGTCAGCGGCGACCCGGAGGCGGCGTACCTCGGCGGGGGCACCAACCTCGTCGACCACCTCAAGCTCGGCCTGGCCACCCCTGGCACCCTGGTCGACGTCACCGGGCTGCCGATGGACGCCGTCGACGTCGACACCTCCGGTCCCGAGCCGGTGATCAGCGTCGGTGCCAACGTCAGCAACTCCGACCTCGCGGCCCACCCGGTGCTGCGCGCGCAGCTGCCGGTCGTCAGCCGGGCCCTGCTGGCCGGGGCGTCCGGGCAGATCCGCAACCAGGCGACGACCGGGGGCAACCTGCTGCAGCGCACCCGGTGCGTCTACTTCCAGGACCCGACCACGCCGTGCAACAAGCGGGAGCCCGGCTCGGGCTGCTCGGCGCTGGAGGGCTACGGCCGCTACAACGCCGTCCTCGGCGCGTCCGAGGCGTGCGTGGCGACGCACCCCTCCGACCTGGCCGTCGCGCTCACCGCCGTCGACGCCGTCGTGCTGGTGCAGGGCCTCGACGGGAAGCGGCGGGTGCCGTTCGCCGAGCTGCACCGGCTGCCGGGCGACGACCCGTCGCGCGACACGACCCTCGCCCACGGCGAGCTGATCACCGGGATCGAGCTGACGGCGTCGCCCGCGTCGCGGACCTCGACCTACGAGAAGGTGCGCGACCGGGCGTCGTACGCCTTCGCGCTGGTCTCCGTCGCCGGGGCGCTCGACCTCGACGGAGACACCGTCCGCGACGTGCGCATCGCCTGGGGCGGCATCGCCCACAAGCCGTGGCGCGCCACTGTGGCCGAGGACGCCCTGCGCGGCCAGCGGCTCACCGAGGACGCCGTGCGCGAGGCCGTCGAGGCCGAGCTGGCCGACGCCTCCACCACCGACCAGAGCGCCTACAAGCTGCCGATGGTGCGCGGTGCCACGGCCCACGCGCTGCTCACGCTCGCCGCACAGGCAGGAGACCCCCGATGACCGCCACCCCGATCCGCCCTCGCTCGATGGGAACGTCGCTGGACCGCCAGGACGGCCGCGAGAAGGTCACCGGCCGCGCGGCCTACGCCGTCGAGCACCCGGCGGACGACGTCCTCCAGGTCTGGATGGTACAGGCCCCGATCGCACGCGGCGTCGTGCGCCGGGTCGACGCCGACGCCGCGCTGGCCCACCCCGGCGTGGTCCGGGTGCTCGACCACGAGTCGGCGCCGCGGATGCCGGCCGACGACGAGCGCGACCTGGAGTTCTCCGTGCTGCAGGACGACCGGGTCCGCTTCCGCGGCCAGATCGTGGCGCTGGTGCTGGCCGAGACCTCCGAGGCGGCCCGCGAGGGCGCGCGGCTGGTCCGGGTGGACTACGACGAGGAGCCGCACGCGGTCACGATGGACGACGCGGAGCCCTACGCCCCCGAGAACGGCGTCAACGGCGGCCACGAGACCGACTACGCCGACGGCGACCTCGACGCGGCGATCCGTGACTCGGCCGTCGTGGTCGAGCAGACCTACACGACCCCGCACGAGTTCAACAACCCGATGGAGCCGCACGGCGCCACCGCGCTGTGGGACGGCGCGACGCTGACCCTGTGGGACTCCACCCAGGCCGTGCACCCGATGCGCTCGACGTTCGCCCCGCTGCTGGGCCTCGACGAGGAGCAGGTGCGCGTGCTCGCGCCGTACGTCGGCGGCGGCTTCGGGTCCAAGGGCGAACCGAAGGCCCCCGACGTCGCCGCGGCGCTGGCCGCGATGGGCGCCGAGGGTCGGCCGGTGCGGCTGGCCACGACCCGCCAGCAGATGTTCTCGCTGGCCGGCTACCGCACGCAGACCGTCTCGCACGTCCGGCTCGGCGCCGACGCCGACGGTCGGCTGCTCGGGGTCGGGCACGCGGCGGTCAGCCAGACGTCGGGCTTCAAGGAGTTCGCCGAGCAGACCGCCAGCGCGGCGCGGATGATGTACGCCGCCGGGGCCCGCGACTCCACGCACCGCGTCGTCCCGCTCGACGTCGCCGTACCGTCCTGGATGCGCGCGCCCGGTGAGATGCCGGGGATGTTCGCCCACGAGGTCGCGATGGACGAGCTGGCCGAGGCCGCCGGCGTCGACCCGGTCGAGCTGCGGGTGCGCAACGAGCCCGACGCCGACCCCGAGACCGGCAAGCCGTTCAACGACCGGCGGCTGGTCGAGTGCCTGCGCGAGGGGGCCGAGCGCTTCGGCTGGACCGGGCGCACCGGGCCGACGCGCGGCACCGAGGGCGACTGGTGGGTCGGCACCGGCGTCGCCGCGTCGACGTACCCGACGCTGTGGTCGCCGGGCAACGCCTGCCGCATCGAGGTGCTCGACGGAGATCGGTACGCCGTTTCCATCGGCGCCGTCGACATTGGCCAGGGCGCGCGCACGGTGCTCACCCAGATCTCCGCCGACGCGCTCGGCGTGGACCCGTCGGCGATCGACCTGCACGTCGCCGACACCGACCTGCCGGTGGCCACCGTCGCCGGCGGCTCGTCCGGCACCGGCTCCTGGGGGACCGCCGTCGTGCAGGCCGCGCAGCAGCTGCGCGCCGACCACGGCGAGGACCCGGAGGTGGGGGTGCACACCACGGCCACGTCGCAGGAGTACCCCGACTCCGACGGCCACGCGCTGCACTCCTTCGGCGCCGTCTTCGCCGAGGTCCACGTGCATCGCTGGACCGGCGAGCTGCGGGTGCCGCGGCTGCAGGGGACCTACTCGGTGGGCCGGGTCATCAACCCGCTGACCGGTCGCTCCCAGCTGCTCGGGGCACTGGTCATGGGCGAGTCGGTGGCGCTGTTCGAGGAGGGCTGGCGCGACCCGCGGTTCGGGCACGTGGTGACCCAGGACCTGGCGACGTACCACGTCGCGGCGCACGCCGACGTCAAGGACGTGCAGGCGCACTGGCTCGACGAGGAGGACCCGCTGGCCACCCCGTTCGGTGGGCGCGGGATCGGCGAGATCGGCATCGTGGGCACGGCGGCCGCGATCGCGAACGCGGCGTACGACGCCACCGGCGTCCGGGTCCGCGACCTGCCGCTGACCGCGGACCGCTTCTTGGTCTGAGGCCGGTCAGCCCAGGCGGGCGGCGAGCTTGTCCAGCGTCGCCCGCATGTCGGCACCCGGGTCGCCGGCACCCCGCTTGACCAGGGACCGGTTCTTCTCGCCGCGCAGGTCCCACGTCTCGGTGACCCGGGTGCCGCCGCACTCGGGCTCGAGGCGGTAGGACCAGGTACGCCCGCCGATGAGCGGCGACAGCGGGAAGGTCAGGGGCCGCGTCGACCAGGTGATCAGCCGGTCGGGCTCGAGCTCGGTGACGGTGTTGCGGGTGGAGTAGGAGAAGCCGCGCTTCATGTGCATGTCGAAGTGCGACCCCACGACCAGCGGCGTGCGCGAGGCCCTGACCGCCGTGACCGTGCCCGAGCCGTCCAGCTCGACCTGGCCCTGCGGGTCGCTGAGCAGGGCGACGATCGCGTGCGGCTCGGCCGGCACGAGCCGGTCGACGGTGACGACGTACTCGGACCCGGCCATGCCCCCAGGCTAGGTCGCGCCCTCGCTGCGCCGGTCGGGGTCTTGACAGGCTCGGCCGTCGTGGTCGCTGCCGGCGCGTCCGTCACCGGGTCTCGACGCGCTCACCGGCGCTCGCTGGTCGACCACCGGCGGGGCAGGCACGAACCCGACGCGAGCGCCGGCGACGAGCGTCCGTCGAGACGCGGCAGCCTCACGCCTCGCCGGCGAGCAGCGGCTCCAGCGTGAGCTCGGGGTGGTCGCGCTCGATGGTGCTGATCCGCCACTTGTCCGGCGCGAGCAGCAGGCGGCTGCCGTCGTTGCGCTGCAGCACCTCGACGCTGCGCAGCGAGTCCAGCTCGGCGGCGGAGGCGGCGTCGGTGCGCCGGGCCTGGGTGTACGACAGCGTCTCCAGCCGGATCGGGGCGCCGAACTCGGCCTCCATCCGCGCCTGGACGACCTCGAACTGCATCGGCCCGACGGCGGCGAGCACGGGCGACTGGTTGCCGCGCAGGTCCGAGCGGAGGACCTGGACGACGCCCTCGGAGTCGAGCTGGTCGATGCCCTTGCGGAACTGCTTCGACTTCGAGGTGTCCGCGCTGGTGGCGACCGCGAAGTGCTCCGGGGCGAAGGTCGCGATCGGCGGGAACTCGACCGGGGCCTCGAGGAACAGCGTGTCGCCCGGCTTGAGCGCGCCCGCGTTGACCAGGCCGATGATGTCGCCGGGGTAGGCGGTGTCCAGGGCGCTGCGCTCGCGGCCGAAGATCGCCTGAGCGTACTTGGTGGCGAACGGCCGACCGGTCTGCGCGTGGGTGACCACCATGCCGCGCTCGAAGACGCCGGAGGTGACGCGGGCGAACGCGACCCGGTCGCGGTGGTTGGTGTCCATCCCCGCCTGCACCTTGAACACGAAGGCGCTGAACGGCTCGCCCACGTCGCGGCGCTCGGGGGTGCCGCCCTTGTCGTAGCTGAACGCGGCGGCCGGCGGGGCCAGCTCGACCAGCGTCTCCAGCAGCGCGGCCACGCCGAAGTTCGAGATCGCCGAGGCGAACAGCACCGGCGTCGTGATGCCGTCGAGGAACAGCTCCTGGTCGTGGGTCGCGCCGTCGGCGTCGAGCAGCTCGCTCTCCTCGACCGCGGTCGTCCAGTCGGCGCCCTCGCGCGCAGCGGCCGCGTCGGCGCCCATCCGCTCCTCGGGCGCGCGCGTCGCCCCGCCGGCGGTGCGGGTGTAGGCGACGTACTCACCGGTGCGCCGCTCGAGGACGCCCTTGAAGTCGCCCGCGATGCCGACCGGCCAGGTCAGCGGCGTCGGCTGCAGGCCGATGTCCCGGTAGATCTCGTCCATCAGCGCGAGCGCCTCGAGGCCGGGGCGGTCCCACTTGTTGATCACGGTGATGACCGGCAGGCCGCGCGCCTTGCACACGCGAAACAGCTTGAGCGTCTGCGGCTCGAGCCCCTTGGCGGCGTCGATCAGCATCACCGCCGCGTCGACCGCGGACAGCACGCGGTAGGTGTCCTCGGAGAAGTCGGAGTGCCCGGGGGTGTCGACGAGGTTGACGACGTGGTCGCCGTACGCGAACTGCAGCGCGGCGGAGGTGATCGAGATGCCGCGTTCCTTCTCCATGTCCATCCAGTCCGAGACGGTGCTGCGCCGCCCGGCCTTGCCGTGGACGGCCCCGGCCTCGTTGATGACCTGCGCGTGCAGGGCCAGTGCCTCGGTCATCGTCGACTTCCCCGCGTCGGGGTGGGAGATGATCGCGAAGGTACGACGGCGCGCCGCCTCGCGGGTCGCGTCGGTGCTGGCGGGGGCGGTCTCGGTGCTCACGGGTTCCTGGCGTCGGTGGGTCGGTCGGCCCCCCGAGTCTAGGAGGGCGGCCGCGGGGGCCCGGCCTCGCGACCCGGTCCCGCGACCGCCCGCCCGTCAGCGCGCCGGGGACCGGGTGGTGCCGAACCAGTCGCCCAGGACCGGCACGCGGCGCAGCACGAGGCGGTCGAGGGCGAGCACCACCAGCACCGAGATCCCGAAGAACGGCAGCAGCACGCCGAGGACGACGAGCCCCGCCAGCAGCACCCAGGAGGACCCGACCGGCAGGCGGCCGCGCGGTGCGCCCAGCGTCGCGGACCCGGACGGGCGACGGCGCCACCACGCCAGCGGGCCGGTCACGCAGGCGGCGATCACTGCCAGGCACGTCACGAGGGCCCCGAGGAACGACACGGCGCCGAGGCTGCGGCCCTCGTGCAGCCCGATGCCCTGCGCGACCACCTTGGCGAGGACCGGGTAGTCGTCGTAGCCGTACGACGACACCACCTGGCCGCCGAAGCGGTCGACGTGGACCGTCTGCTCCTCGGAGGGAGCGTCGAACGCGTAGCCGATCACCGAGAAGACCCCGTCCTCGCCGTCGGGCAGCGCGACCGTCATCGGGTGGCGCAGCCCGGCGCGCTCGGCGACGGTGACGGCCGTGTCGAGGCTGGCCACGCTGCGCTCACCGGGCCCTGCCGCGGGGTCGCTGCTGCGCGGGACCGGCGTCTTCCCGGACGCCCACGGCACCTCGTGGCTGTGCGGCAGCGACTCGTCCATCGTCGAGGTGGGCTCCGAGCGCGCGCCGGGGTCGGCCGCCCACATCGAGGAGTCGACGCCCGTGGCCAGCTGCTGGACCTGCGCGCCCCAGAACCCCGTCCACGGCAGGCCGGAGACGACGAGGAGCAGCAGCCCGACGCCGGCGACGGCGCCGAGCCAGCCGTGGGCGCGGCGCAGCGCCGACCCGGGCGCCCAGGCCCGCTTCTGCCGCCGGCGGGCGCGCCGGCCGCGCACCAGCAGGTAGTAGCCGGTCAGCGCCATCACCACCGCCCAGCAGGCCGCGACCTCGATCACCGCGTCGCCGAGCGGGCCGGCCATCAGGTCGGCGTGGAGGCGCACCGCGGTGCCGGACAGCGTGGTGTCGGGGTCCAGCGTCCCGAGCGGCTCGGCGGTCCAGGGGTCGACGTACACCTCGCGGGGCTCGCCGCCGGGTGTGGTCGCCGAGAAGACGGTGCTGCGACCGGGACCGCGCGGCTCGGCCATCGAGACCAGGTCGAGGTCGGGGTACGCCTCGGCGGCGGCCTTCTCCTGCGCGGAGTAGGGCAGGTACGCCTGCGCGCCCGCCGGCCGCTCGACGCTCATCACGTCGGCGTGCAGCAGCGGCTCGAGCTGGAAGCGCAGCAGGTAGATCAGACCGGTCGTGGCGAGCACGAGCAGGACGGGCGCCACCAGGAAGGCGGCGTAGAAGTGCCAGCGCCAGAAGGCGCGGAACCAGCCGGAGCCGCCGGTGCGGCGCCGGGGGGCACGGGGTGGGTCGGGGGTTGGGGACGGGTCGCGGGCAGGGTCGAGCAGGGACGTCACGAGGCACCTCGGGAGGACGGGTACGACGCTGCGACCGCGCGACCGGTGGGGCGGCGCGGTGGCGTCGGGTGGGAAGGGTCAGCCGGCGAGGTGCGGCGGCGGACCGCGGCGTACGACGCAGCGGGCGGCGAGGTGCAGCGACAGCGGGCGGGAGGAGCGCGGCGGCACCGGGGCCGACGGGCGCACCGGCGCGAGCGGGGCCAGGCGCACGAGCGTGAGGACGGCACCGCCCAGCGCCGCGAGCAGCTCCCACAGCAGCCGCTCGCCGTGCGCGAGCCAGAGGCCGACGAGGGTCGCGGCGAGGCAGTGCAGGGCGAGCATGCCGAGCGTCGCGCCGTCGCCGACGGTGTGCGCCACCAGGGCCTCGCGCACGCCCACCGGTCGCGCGGCATGGTGCATCCCGGGCATCTCGTGCGACCCGCGGGCCGTGACGGCCAGCATCAGGTGCACCCACAGCTGGCCGGTGACGGCGAGCGCGACCACCCGCCCCCCGCGCGAGGCCCGGCGCAGCGGCCACGCGCACAGCCCGCTGGTGACGACGAGGAGCAGCCCGACGGTGCCCGGGTCCGGCAGCGACCCCATCGCCGCGGCGTGGGCGGAGGCGCCGAGGACGACGCAGACCGTCGCGAGCAGCACCGCCCGCAGCCACAGCAGGGCCGGTCCGGGGGTGCTCACGCGGGCGATCCTCCCAGAGATCCCCACAGTGTCGGAGGTCGCGCCTAAGTTGGCTGGCACCCGACCACGGAGGTTCTCGATGTCCACGCTCACCGACCGCCCGCGCACCGCCCTGCTCGTCGTCGACGTCCAGAACGCCGTCGTCGCCGACGCCCTCGACCGCGACGCGGTGGTGGCCCGCATCGCCGCGCTCGTCGAGCGCGCACGCTCCGGCGACGTGCCCGTGGTGTGGGTGCAGCACTCCGACGCCGGGCTGGTCAGCGGCACGCCGGAGTGGGAGTACGTCCCCGAGCTCCCGCAGCGGCCGGGCGAGCCGGTCGTGCACAAGACCTACGGCGACTCCTTCGAGGACACCGACCTCGAGCAGGTGCTCGCCGGGCTCGGCGTCGGCTCGCTCGTGGTGTGCGGCGCCCAGACCGAGGCGTGCATCCGCTCGACGCTGCACGGGGCGCTGGCCCGCGGCTACGACGCCCGCCTGGTCTCCGACGCCCACACCACCGAGGACCTCACCGCGTTCGGCAACATCGCGCCGGCCGACGTCGTCGCGCACACCAACCTGTATTGGTCCTTCACCCGGGCGCCTGGACGTACGGCGGGTACGGTCACCGCCGACGAGGTCGCCTTCGCCTGAGGCGCCTCCGCGACGAGGAGGCTTGCTGTGACCCGCTCCACGGTGATGTCCGCGCGCGACATCGCGTTCCTGCTCTACGAGTGGCTCGACACCGAGACGCTGCCCGACCGCGAGCGGTACGCCGAGCACGACCGGGAGACCTTCGACGGCGTCCTCGCGCTCGCCGAGCAGGTCGCCACCGAGGTGTTCGCGCCGATCAACCGGCTCCTCGACACCGACGAGCCGCGCATGGACGACGAGGGCCGCGTGGTCCAGCCCGCGGAGGTGGCCAAGGCGCTGGCGGCGTACTCCGCCTCGGGGCTCCCGTCGAGCGTCTTCGACGCCGAGCTCGGCGGCATGCAGCTGCCGTTCGTGGTGCACGCCGCCTGCTCGACGTGGTTCCAGGCGGCCTGTGTCGGCGCCTTCGCCTACCCGTTCCTCGCCGAGGGCAACGCCAACCTGCTGGTCGCCCACGGCTCCCCCGAGCAGGTGCAGCGGTTCGCGGTGCCGGTCATCGAGGGCCGCTGGTACGGCACCATGGCGCTCTCCGAGCCGCAGGCCGGGTCGTCGCTGGGCGACATCACGACGCGGGCCGTGCGGCAGGACGACGGCACCTACCGCCTGTCCGGCACCAAGATGTGGATCTCCGGCGGCGACCACGAGCTCGGAGAGAACATCGTTCACCTGATGCTGGCCCGCACCCCCGACGCCCCGGCCGGGACCAAGGGCATCTCGCTGTTCGTCGTGCCCAAGCACCTCGTCGGCGAGGACGGCTCGCTCGGCGAGCGCAACGACGTCGTGCTGGTCGGGCTCAACCACAAGATGGGCTACCGCGGCACCACCAACACCCTGCTCAACCTCGGCGAGGGCGTGCACACGCCGGGCGGGCGGCCCGGCGCCGTCGGCCACCTCGTCGGCGAGGAGGGCCAGGGCCTGGCCGCGATGTTCCACATGATGAACGAGGCGCGCATCTCCGTCGGCGCGGGCGCGATGGCGCTGGGGTACACCGGCTACCTGCACGCCCTGTCGTACGCCGAGCAGCGCACCCAGGGCCGCGCGCTGGCCCAGAAGGACCCGGCCACTCCCCCGGTGCCGCTGACCGCGCACCCGGACGTGCGGCGGATGCTGCTGGCGCAGAAGTCGTACGTCGAGGGCGCTCTCGCCCTGGTGCTCTACTGCGGCCGGCTCGTCGACGAGGTCACGACCGGAGCCACCGCCGAGGAGCGGGAGGAGGCCGACACCCTGCTCGGCGTGCTCACGCCGATCGCCAAGTCGTGGCCCTCGCAGTGGTGCCTGGCCGCCAACGACCTCGCCATCCAGGTGCACGGCGGCTACGGCTACACCCGCGACTACGCGGTCGAGCAGCACTACCGCGACAACCGGCTCAACCCGATCCACGAGGGCACCCACGGCATCCAGGCGCTCGACCTGCTCGGCCGCAAGGTCGTCATGGGCGGCGGACGCGGGCTCGGGCTGCTGGCCGACCGCGTGCGCCGCACCGTCGAGCGCGCCGGGCAGGCGGGTGGCGACGCCGCGACGTACGCCGCCTTGCTCGACGGCCGCCTGGACGACCTGCTGCGGACCACCGCGACGCTCTGGGAGGGCGGCGACCCCGAGCTCGCCCTGGCCAACGCCACGGTCTACCTCGAGGCCGCCGGGCACCTCGTCGTCGCCTGGCTGTGGCTCGAGCAGCTGCTCGCCGCCGACGGCAAGGACGGCGCGTTCTACGACGGCAAGCGCGCCGCCGCCCGCTACTTCTACCGCTTCGAGCTCCCCAAGGTCGGCCCGCAGCTCGACCTGCTCGCCTCCCTCGACCGCACCACCCTCGACCTCGACCCCGCCGTCCTCTAGGTCGCGGCGGGCTCGACCACCGGTGGTCACCGCCGCGCCCCGCGGTGGTCGAGCAGCGAGCGCGTCGAGACCCGGCGACGACCTCCTCGACCGCAACCACCGCGGGTCGAGCCCCTACCTCAGGGTCAGGCCGCGGTGCACACGGGCGCGGACGCCCTGCGGGCCGCGGCAGGTGAGCTGGTTCGGGTCGCTGAGCTCGGCGGTCATCACGGCGACCACGTCCTGCGCGCCCCAGCGCAGGCGTACGTCGGTCGTGACCTCGTCGACCCGCTCGAGGCCGACCACCTCGAACGAGCCGCGTCGGGTCTCGGCCAGCCGCTCGTGGGCGAAGACCAGGGCCGCCTGGGCGACGGGCGGCAGCCCGGCGCGGCCCCGCATCAGCCCGGGGACCACGTCGCCGGCCTCGATCCGCTCGACGAAGTCGGGGGCGGCGAAGGGCAGGACGCGGCCGTACACCTCGCCGTACGGCAGCACGAGGACGTTCGCGGCGAACCTGTCCCCGCCGACGTGCGTCGTCTCCCACACCCGACCGGGCCGGACCTCCGCGAGCGCAGCGGCGACCGGGCGTCCCCGCAGCGCGCAGCAGGCGTCGTGCTTGCCGTGGGTGCACACGAGGTACGTCGCCTCGCGGTCCGCGACGGCGTCGTCGGGGGCGACGAGGTCGGCCGGGCGGTCCCGCTCGCGGCGCGCGAGCTGCTCGAGCAGGTCGGCGAGGTCCTCGACCTGCCACCACCACGTCACCTGCTGGCCGTCGCGGCTGTCGGCGAGGCCGACCCGGTGGCCCGAGGCCCCGACGCTGTGCCGGCCCGGCTGGCGGACGGCCTGCATCCGGGCGCCGCCGGCGGCGGCGAGCTCGTCGACCTGCCGGGCGAGGTCGGGGTCGGCCCGGCTCTCCGTCAGCCCACGCGCGCCCCACGGGCCGGGCTGCTCGACCAGCAGCAGCCGCGACGCGGGCGGCGCCGTACCGGCCATGGGGTCCCCGCGCAGCTGGGCCTGCAGGGCGCAGCGGCTCGCGGACTCGCGCGGGACCGGCCGGCTCACGGGGCCAGTTCGGCGGGCACGACCACGGCCTCGCGCAGCAGCCGGCGCACGAGGGTGACGGCGTCGGTCTCGTCGACACCCGGGAGGTCGCTCAAGGCGAGCTCGTCGCCGGCGACCAGCGCCTCGACCGCCACACGGACGCTGGCGGGCAGCGTCAGCGACTTGTCCGGCAGGTCCAGACGCACACCGTCGCCGGCCGGGACCAGCCGGCAGCGCAGGCCCGGCCGGAGCCGTACCACCGAGCCGGCCGTCAGCTGCTCGGCGGCCTCGAGCTGGGCGAGCGGCGAGATCGGGGCGGGGCGGGTGGTGGCGCCGAGGTGGCGGCGTACGGCGGCGGCCACCTGCTCGTCGTCGAGCCGGTCGATGGCCGCGTGGAGCGCCTCGCGCGTCGCCTTGAGCTCGCCGCCCAGGACACCCGGGTCGGCGAGGTCGGCACCCGCGGGCAGCGAGCGGCGCAGCTCGACGTCCGAGGACAGCGTGCCGAGCACCTGCTCGGCGAGGAAGGCCCGGGTGACCGGCTGGACGCCGATGGTGAGGTGGCCGGAGACGGCGCCGAGCGCGCTGGCGGAGTGCAGGTAGCCGCGCGGGAGGTACAGCACGTCGCCCGGCTCGAGCACGGTGTCGATGACCGGCTCGCCCTGCGCCTTCGCGGCGACCGCGTCGCGCCGCTGGTCCCACGGCTGGTCGCGCAGCGGCGCCTCGAGGACAGGCTCGTGGATGCGCCAGTGCTTGCGGCCGGCGAACTGGAGCACGAACACGTCGTGCACGTCGTAGTGGGGGTCGAAGCCTCGGTTCTGGGCCGGGGTGATGTACGCGTTGACCTGCGCCGGGTGCCCCAGCTGGGCGGTGAGCGCCGCGATCAGCTCGACGACCGGCGGCCACATCCGGTGCAGCCCCTGGAGCACCAGGGTGCTGCCGGAGGCGAGCTCGGCGAGCACCTTGTCGTCCGCGGCCTGGTCGGCGATCTCGGCGCCGGCGCCGCCGGGGCGGGTGAACGTCGCCGTGTTGCGCACCTGTCCCTCGCGCGCCATCCGCAAGAACGGCGTCCGCAGCCCGCGCCGCGAGACGAGCTCGTCGACCGAGGGCAGGTCGAGGACGTCGGTGAAGCCCTCGCCCGGCAGCTCGGCGGCCCGCCGCAGCAGGGGCGCCTTCGCCCAGAAGTGCTCGGCGAACTCCTCGAGGGCGAGTCCGGTCAGGCGGCGCAGCGGTTCCACGGGTCAGATCCTCTCCGAAGACTGGTGGGTCGCGACAGCACGACCGGGGCGGCGCCTCGTCGGCGCCGCCCCGGTCGGGTGGTCGTACGTCGGCTCAGGCGCCGCCGTCGGCTCCGCCGTCCTGCACGCCCGGGGTACCCGAGGCACCACCGTCGGCCGGGCCCTCGGCCCCACCGTCAGCGCCACCGTCCTGCACACCCGGCGTACCCGAGGCACCACCGTCGGCCGGGCCCTCGGCCCCACCGTCAGCGCCACCGTCCTGCACACCCGGCGTGCCCGAGGCACCACCGTCGGCCGGGCCCTCGGCCCCACCGTCAGCGCCACCGTCCTGCACACCCGGCGTGCCCGAGGCACCACCGTCAGCGGGGCCCTCCGCGCCGGTGTCGCCGGAAGTCGTCATGTCGTCGTCGTCGAGCACGTCGGTACCTGCTTCCTTCGTTGACTGGTTGCGGCGCCGGTGTCGGCGCCACGCCTGGGTGGTTCCCGCTCCACGGGGACTCAAACCTGGCCGCGCGGGTGGGACCGCACCGGGACCGCACCGGGACGGGCGACGGACCCCGCCCGTCCCGGTGCCCCGACCTCAGCGGCGGGTCAGTCCGGTCAGCAAGAGCTCGCCGCGCGAGCCCATCGTCCGAAGCGTCCGGGTCTCGGCCCGGTCCGCCTCGGCCGACGACATCGTGCCGCCCGTCGCGCTGAGGATGAAGGTGGGGAAGTCGAAGCGACCCGTCACGTCGACCAGGGCGTCCGTGCTGCCCAGCGCGTTGAACAGGTCGAACCGCCCGGAGTCCCCCAGCGGGAAGTAGGCGTGGTTGGCGACCGTCTGGCCCGCGGAGGGGTTCAGGTTGCTGACCCCGGGTCGCTGCGAGCCCGAGGCGAACGTCGTCAGGTACGTCGACAGGCTCGGCCGCACCGCGGTGAGGCTCCCGACGAGCGCCTGCGTCACCTGGCCACCGAGGCTGTCGCTCGAGTCGACCAGCGCGGCGGGCGGGGTGACCGTCCGCGTCGAGGCCGGTCCGAGCTTCGTCGCGCCCTTGCCGGTGCGGGTGTCGACGATCCGCGACGGCGTGGCGAAGGGGACGAATCGCAGGCCGAACGGCCCCTCGTAGTAGGCGCCGACGACGTCGATCACGACCTGCGTGGTGCTCTGCCCCCCGTTGAAGACGCTGAACGAGGAGTCGCCGGTCTCCTCGTCGGTAGCGAGGGGCACGACGGCGTTGTTGGGCGTCGTCCGGCCGGCGGCGAAGTTGACGTTCGAGGTCGCCGGGCGCGCACCCTGGCCGTTCCACGCCGTCAGGTAGCCCGGACCGGTCGGGGACACCGCGGTCAGGTTGACGGCGAGAGCCGTCGCGCCCGAGCCCATCTCCTCCTCGGCGCCGAGGGTGGCGGTCAGCGTCGTGTTCGGCTTGAGGGCACCGCCCCTCTGGCGTGTGTCGAGCAGCCGGTACGGCTGGTTGAGGTCGAGGCTGCTCCCGCTCAGCGACGACCCGTCACCGTCGTTGGCCCCGTTCTGGTAGTAGCCCTGGACGTCGACGACGGCGTCCACCGGCCCCGCCCCGGTCCCCCCGCCGTCGAGCACCTTGATCGCCCCGTCGGAGCCGACCGGCACGGTGACGAGGCTGGCCCGGCTCTCACCCGCCGCGAACAGCACGTTCGACGTGCCGCCCGCGCTGCCCGTCGAGGGGTACGCCGTCAGGTAGCCCGAGCGGGCCGCCCGCGTGGCGGTCAGGTTGATGACGACCGCCGACACCCCGCTGCTGGGGACGCCGCCCTTGCCGAGCACGGGCACCTTCACGCTCTCGCCCGCCCTGACCTGCCGCTTGAGCGTCGTCCGGCTGTCGAAGACGCGGGTCGGGGTGGTGGGCTTGTAGGTCCCCTCCGTGCTGAGGAAGTCGGGGCCCTGCGTAGCCGCGTGGGCGGCGGCGGGCAGCAGCGCCGGGCCGGCGCCGAGCGCCACCCCCGACACCACCAGCGAGGTGAGCAGCTTCTTCATCGTGGTCCCTTCGGGCGAGGTCGGGCCCGCGTCGTCGCGGGCACGTCTCGCACGCTAGGGATCGGTCCGGGTCGACGTGACCCGAATCACATGCGCCCTAGACCACTTCGTCGGCGCCTTTCGCTACTTGGTGGCGACCACGTCGATGACGAACCACAGCGTCGCGTTGGCCGGGATGGTGGGCGGGCTGCCCTGCGCGCCGTAGCCGTACGCCGGCGGGATCTGCAGCAGCACCCGGCTGCCGACCTTGACGCCGGTCAGGCCGATGCTCCAGCCCTTGATCAGCCCGCTCAGCGGGGAGCTCAGCGGCTGACCCTTCGAGTAGCTCTCGTCGAACGGGCTCGTGGCCTTGTAGGTCGAGCCGAGGTAGTTGACGGTGATCGTGTCGCTGGCCTTCACCGCCGCGCCGGTGCCCTGCTTGAGCACGACCCGCTGCACGGGGGTGTCGAGCGCCGGCTCCTCGACGCCGGAGAAGTCGAGGCTCGCGGGCTTGCCGCCCTTGGCGACGATCTTCGGTTGGGCGCTCGCCGGGGCCTTCTGGACCTGGTCGCTCTTCGGCGTCGGCGCGACCGCCGCCTTCTTCACCAGGTCGACGACGACCACGATCGGGTCGCTGCCGGCGACCCCGAGCTGCGGGTTGCCCGCGGAGGAGCCGAACAGCTTGCTGCCCGTCGTCACCGTCGCCACGCGCGAGCCGTACGTCGCCCCCGAGAACAGCGAGCCGAGCACGCCGTTGACCTGGCCGGCCGGGATCGGCTCGGCAGCGCCGTTGGTGTAGTCGTCGTACACCGCCTTCTTGGTCTTGCCGCTGCCGATCCACACGTAGGTGTCGACGGTGTCGTCCTTGGCGATCTTGTCGCCCGAGCCCTCGACCAGGGTCGTCGCCTTGGCCGCCTTCAGCTTCTCGTCGTCGCTCCACGAGGCCTTGATGTCCTTGCCGACGGCGCCGCTGAGCGAGATCCCCTCGAGCTTCGCCCCGCTCTCGTCGTCACCGCCTCCGCCGCAGGCGGCCAGGGCAGGGGTGAGCAGGAGTACGGCGCTCAGCGCGGCGGCGGCGCGGCGGGTTCCAGGCAGCAAGGGTCGAGCCTTCCGAGTGGGGTGCGTCCCCCGCACGGTAGCCAGCGCTCCTGAGCGGTCACCGAGCCGCCGCCCTGGACGCCCCGCTCCTGGCGTGCTCTTCTCGGTGGGTGCCCGTCGAGCGGATCGTGCCGAACCTGACCGTGGACGACCTTCCCACCGCCGTCGCCGAGCACTCCCGCGTGCTCGGCCTGCACCCCGTGATGGACCACGGCTGGATCGTCACCCTCGCCGACGGATCCGGCCCCCAGGTGAGCCTGATGACCGCCGACGCGACGGCCCCGGTCAACCCCGACGTCTCGGTCTTCCTCAGCACCCTCGCCGAGGTCGAGGCGGCGTACGACGCCGCACGTGCGGCAGGGCTGGTCGTCGTGCACCCGCTGCGGGACGAGGAGTGGGGCGTGACGCGCTTCTTCTACCGCGACTCCGCCGGGCGGGTGGTCAACGTCGGCGTGCACACGTGAGCTGGTGCTCGGGGCCGGTCAGACGTTGAAGCGGAACTCCACGACGTCGCCGTCGGCCATCACGTAGTCCTTGCCCTCGATGCGGACCTTGCCGGCCGACTTCGCCGAGGCCATCGAGCCGGCCTCGACCAGGTCGTCGTACGAGACGATCTCGGCCTTGATGAAGCCCTTCTGGAAGTCGGTGTGGATGACGCCGGCCGCTTCGGGGGCGGTGGCGCCCTTCTTCACCGTCCAGGCGCGCGACTCCTTCGGGCCGGCTGTGAGGTACGTCTGCAGGCCGAGGGTGTCGAAGCCGACCCGGGCCAGCGTGTCCAGGCCGGGCTCCTCGACGCCCATCTCCGCGAGCATCTCGCGGGCCTCGTCCTCGTCGTCGAGCTCGACCAGCTCGGCCTCGAACTTCGCGTCGAGGAAGATCGCCTCGGCCGGGGCGACGAGGTCGCGCATCTGCTGCTTGAGGTCCTCGTCGGCGAGCTCGTCGGCGTCGCAGTTGAAGACGTAGATGTACGGCTTGGCCGTCAGCAGCGACAGCTCGCGCAGCATGTCGCGGTCGATCGAGGTGGCGATGATCGGCGTGCCCGCCTCGAGCGCGTCCTTGGCCTCGCGCACGGCGGCGGCCCTCGGCTGCGTCTCCTTCTTGATCCTCGCCTCCTTCTCCAGCCGCGGCAGCGCGTTGTCGACGGTCTGAAGGTCGGCCAGGATCATCTCGGTCTGGATGGTGGAGATGTCCGAACCGGGGTCGACCTTGCCGTCGACGTGAGTGACGTCGTCGTCGGCGAAGACGCGGGTCACCTGGCAGATCGCGGCCGCCTCGCGGATGTGGGAGAGGAACTTGTTGCCCAACCCCTCGCCCTCGGCGGCGCCCTTGACGATGCCGGCGATGTCGACGAACTCCACCGTCGCGGGGATCGTCTTGGCCGACTCGAACAGCTCGCTCAGCACGCCGAGCCGGGAGTCGGGGACGCCGACGACGCCGACGTTCGGCTCGATCGTCGCGAACGGGTAGTTCGCCGCGAGCACGTCGTTCTTGGTCAGGGCGTTGAAGAGCGTCGACTTGCCTGCGTTGGGCAGCCCGACGATGCCGATGGTGAGAGCCACGCCGGGCGACTCTACGGCGTGCCGGAGGCGCCCCACGAATCGTCGCGGCTGCTCCCTGCCCTACTCCGGGCCGACGTACACCCAGCGCTCCTTGCGCCGCACGAAGCGGCTGGTCTCCCACACCTCGCCGTCCTCGTGGCGCGCGACGAACTCGACCACCCCGTGCTCGTCGACCTCGCTGCCGGCCTCGGTGCGCAGCACCTCCAGCCCGGTCCACGCCACGCCCGAGGCGGAGACCTCGTCGGGTCGGGTGCGCGGGTGCCAGGTCCGGAACAGGTGGTCGGCGTCGCCGCGCACGAACGCGGTGTAGCGCGAGCGCATCAGCCGTTCCGCGGTCGGCGCCGGGTGGCCGTCGAGCAGCGGGCCGCAGCAGGCGTCGTACGTCTCGCCGGTGCCGCAGGGGCAGGGGTGCACGTCGCTCGACCTCCTGGACGGTGGGCGGTCAAGGCTACGGGGCCCGCCGGCGCTCGCCGCTGCCCGTCAGCTGCCGGGCGTGGTCTCGACAGGCTCGACCTGCGGTGGCCCGGCACCCGAGCGCGTCGCGACCCCAGACTCACCCGCGTGGGACG
Source organism: Rhynchospora breviuscula (assembly GCA_027562975.1). Lineage (NCBI taxonomy): Eukaryota > Viridiplantae > Streptophyta > Magnoliopsida > Poales > Cyperaceae > Rhynchospora > Rhynchospora breviuscula. The sequence goes on along the minus strand of JAMQYH010000009.1, from coordinate 102,252 downwards.
TGGACGTCGTACTGCGCGACCTTGCGGTAGAGCGTGGCCCGGCTCATCCCGAGCTCCTCGGCGGCGGCACGCATGGTGGTGCTGGGGCGGGTGAGCACGCGCACGATCTCGTCGCGCTCGAAGGTCTCGATGCGCGTGAGCCGGTGCGAGCTGCAGGCGAGCAGGTCGGTCGGGAGGTGGCGCACGTCGACGGTGTCGGTGCGCGCGACCGCGGCGCGGACGGCGCCCACCAGCTGCGCGACGTTGCCCGGCCAGCGGGAGGTCTCGAGCACCCGCTCGGCCGCGGCGGTGAAGGCCACCTCGCGGCCGCGCTCCTGGCGCGCGACGTGGCGGGCCAGCGGCAGGACGTCCTCGGAGCGCTCGCGCAGCGGCGCGACGTCGACGACCGTCTGCACCAGGTCCGCCAGCGGGTCGGGTACGTCGGCCAGCCGCTCGGCGGTGAGCGTCAGGCCGCGCCAGGCCTCCGGGTTCGCCTGCACCGTCCCGCGGATGCGGGAGGCGGCGCCGAGCGGGAGCGAGTCCACGCCGCACACCACGACCCCGGTGCCGGGACGGCCCAGCTCGGGCAGCCACAGGTCCAGCCAGGCATCCACGTCCTCGGGTCGCGGCACCCTCGCCGCGAGGACGCCGTCACGCGGGGCGTGGCGCCGCCGCGCCTGCGCCAGCACGGTCGCGCGACCGCTGCCCCGCTCCCCTACTGCGAGCACCAGCCGACCCGCCGCGAGCGCCGACTCCGCCTCGCCTACGGCCGCGAGCCACTCCCGGCCGAGGCCGGTCGCGCTCGCTCCGCGGGCGTCGCCGCGACCGCCCTCCATCCGGACCACCTCCCCGCGCGGCGGCGTACGGTCCGCGCGCGGGCGAGCGCCACCGCGCGAGAGCATCAGCGCACTGGTGTTGCCGGCCGCCGACTGGGCGAGGGCGAGCAGCAGCTGCCCGGACGAGCGGGACCAGGTGGTGAGGTTCACCGACCCCTCGAGCCGGCCCGTGACCGGGTCGAGCACGGGAGCGGCCGCGCAGGTGTAGTGGCACAGGCTCGCGGCGTAGTGCTCCTCGGCGCGCACCAGGCTCGGCATCCGCTCGGCCAGGGCGAGGCCGAGGCCGTTGGTGCCCGCGTCGCGCTCGGAGTAGCCGAAGCCCGGGGCGAGGTGGACGGCGTCCAGCTCGCGCAGCAGCGAGGTGTCGCCGCTGAGGCGGTTGAGCACCAGGCCGTCGGCGTCGGTCAGCATCAGGCTGATCGGTTCGTTGAGCAGCGTGCGGTGCAGCGCCTCGAGCACCTCCTGGCCGCAGGTGAAGAACAGCGAGTCCTGGTCGTGGGTGCCGCTGAACACCGGCTGGACCTCGTCGGCGGGGACGCCGTACTCCTCGCTGCGCTGCCACGAGGCCAGCACGCGCCCCGGCACGGGGCGGCTCTGCTCGGCGACCCGTCGACCGGACCGGCCGAGCTGCGCGACGATCTCGCCGTGGCGACGGGCGCGCTCACCGTCCTGCTCGCTGTCGTCCACGGGCCACACCTCCGGCGCTGTGTGACGCACGCTACAACCCGGCTCCCCGCGGCCCGGTCCGTCCGGTGTCTCAGAACGAGACACACGGCGGTCTCAGATTGAGACGCGCGGAGCCCTGGGTGCGGACCGACGGCGGCGCACGCTGGAGACGTCAGCACGTGTGATACCCGTCACCACCGCAGAGGAGCCCCCATGTACAGCAAGGACGGCCAGGACTACTTCGTCGTCGACGCCCACATCGCTCTGTGGGACGCGCGCCCGGAGAACCAGCGCAACATCCACGGCAAGCAGTTCATCGACTGCTTCTACGACTACCACGCCAACCTCTCCCCCGAGTCGGAGAAGTGGGGCTACGAGGAGTACCTCTACCAGGGCGGCGAGCGGCTGATGAAGGACGTCTTCACCGACGGCTACGCCGACCACGCGATCTTCCAGCCGGCGTACCTCCACGAGTTCTACGAGACCGGGTTCGGCCAGTCCGAGGAGGCCTACGCCCTCACCCAGGCCAACCCGGACAAGCTGACGTACAACCACAACTTCGACCCCCGCAACGGCGAGGCCGGCCTCGACCAGCTCCGCAAGGACCACGAGCGCTTCGGCGGCCTCAAGGGCGTCAAGCTCTACACCGCGGAGTGGCACGGCGAGTCGCGCGGCTGGAAGCTCGACGACCCGTGGGCCTACCGGTACTTCGAGCTGTGCCGCGAGCTCGGCATCAAGAACATCCACATCCACAAGGGCCCGACCATCCGCCCGCTGGACCGCGACGCCTTCGACGTCGCCGACGTCGACCACGTGGCCACCGACTTCACCGACCTCAACTTCGTCATCGAGCACGTCGGCCTGCCGCGGCTGGAGGACTTCTGCTGGATCGCCACCCAGGAGCCCAACGTGTACGGCGGCCTCGCCGTCGCCATGCCGTTCATCCACACCCGGCCGCGCTACTTCGCCCAGATCATCGGCGAGCTCATGTACTGGATCGGCGAGGACCGGATCCTGTTCTCCTCCGACTACGCCATCTGGACGCCGAAGTGGCTGGTCGAGAGGTTCGTCGACTTCCAGATCCCCGAGGACATGAGCGAGTACGCCCCGCTCACCGTCGCGCAGAAGAAGAAGGTCCTCGGCATCAACGCCGCCAAGCTGTACGACCTCCCGGTCCCGGCGGAGCTGCAGGTCACCGACGCCGACGAGCGGGCCACCGGCCCGCGCCAGCCGGAGATGGCGTCCTGATGACGGCCGCCGTCGCCCCGGAGCGCACGACGCGCGAGCAGGAGGCGTACGACGCCCTCGGCGTGGTGCTCGACCCCGAGCTGGACGAGCCGATCACCGACCTCGGGTTCGTCCGCTCGGTGGCCCTGTGCGACGACGCGCTGGAGGTGCACCTGCGCCTGCCGACGTCGTTCTGCTCGCCGAACTTCGCCTACCTCATGGCCTCCGACTCCAAGGACGTGCTGACCGCGCTGCCGTGGACGGGGACCGTGGTGGTGCAGCTCGACGACCACCACGACTCCGAGATCATCAACCGGGGCCTGGCCGCGGACGCCGGCTACCGGGGCACCTTCCGCCACGAGGCCGAGAACGACCTCGAGGAGCTGCGGGCGACGTTCCGGCGCAAGGCGCACACCGCCGCGATGGAGCGCTGCCTGACCGGGCTGCTGCGCGCCGAGCCCGACCGCGAGGTGGAGTCGGTGGACGAGGTACGCCTGCGCGACCTCCCGGCCGGGCCCGACACCGACGCGCTGCTGCGACGGCGTACGGCGCTCGGGCTGCCCGCCGAGCCGGACGCGCTGGTGATGGTCGACCACACCGGGCACGGCTACGCCCCCGACGCCGTGCCGATGGCGCTGCGCCGGGCCCGCTCGACGCGGATCTCCATCGACGGCAACGCGCACTTCTGCCGCGGCCTGCTGGCCACCCGATACCCCGGCTCCGACGCCGACCAGGCCGCCCGACCCGAGGAGGCCTTCTTCCCCCTCGCCACCCTGAAGGAGCAGATCCACTCATGAGCACCATGCGAGCCGTCCAGGTGGTCGGCTACCACCAGAAGCTCGAGATGACCGAGGTCGAGAAGCCGGAGCCGACCGGCCCGTTCGACGTCGTGGTCAAGATCGGCGGCGCCGGGGTGTGCCGCACCGACCTGCACATCCTCGAGGGTCAGTGGGAGGAGAAGTCCGGGGTCACGCTGCCGTACACGATCGGCCACGAGAACGCCGGCTGGGTCGAGTCCGTCGGCAGCGCGGTGACCCACGTCGCCGAGGGCGACAAGGTGATCCTGCACCCGCTGGTCACCTGCGGGCTGTGCCGCGCGTGCCGCACCGGCGACGACGTCCACTGCGAGAACAACACCTTCCCGGGGATCAGCGTCGACGGCGGGTACGCCGACTACATCCTCACCACCGCGCGCAGCGTGGTGAGGATCGACGACTCCCTCGAGCCGGCCGGCGTCGCGGCGCTGGCCGACGCGGGGCTGACGGCGTACCACGCCGTGGCCAAGGCGGTACGCCGGCTGACGCCGCGCGACACCTGCGTGATGATCGGCGCCGGCGGGCTGGGCCACATCGGCATCCAGTGCCTCAAGGCGATGTCGGCCGCCGAGCTGGTCGTGGTTGACCGCAACCCGGACGCCCTCAAGCTCGCCCTCGACATCGGCGCCGACCACGGGATCGTGGCCGAGGGCAAGCAGGTCGAGGAGGTCCTCGAGCTCACCGGCGGCCTCGGTGCCCCCGTGGTCGTCGACTTCGTCGGCGAGAACGGCTCGACCGCCGAGGGGCTGGCGATGACGCGGCAGGCCGGCGACTACCTGGTAGTCGGCTACGGCGAGAACGTCGACGTCCCCACGATCGACCTGGTCTCGGCCGAGAAGAACGTCATCGGCAACCTCGTCGGGTCCTACAACGACCTGTGCGACCTCATGGCCCTGGCCGGGCGCGGCCTGGTCACGCTGCACACGCAGACGTACGGGCTGGAGGACTTCCAGAGCGCCATCGACGACCTGGACAACGGCCGCGTCCGCGGCCGGGCCATCCTGGTCCCCTGACCCGAGCCCGACCCCGAGAGGAGAGCGATGTACTTCATCGTCGTGAAGTGGAAGCCGAAGCCCGAGCACGTGGAGGACTTCCCGCAGCTGGTCGCCGAGTTCACCGAGGCGACCCGCAACGAGCCGGGCAACCTGTGGTTCGAGTGGTCGCGCAGCCTGGACGACCCGAGCGAGTACGTCCTCGTCGAGGCGTTCACCGACGACGGCGCCGGGCCGCACACGCAGTCCGACCACTTCGCCAAGGCCACGAAGGAGCTGGGCCAGTACCTCGCCAGCACGCCGCAGATCGTCAGCCAGCAGCTCGAGGGCAAGAGCGGCTGGGACGAGATGGGTGAGATCAAGGCGGAGTAGCGGTCAGTCGGACGGGCACGACCCCCGTCCCGGCGCCTGCAGGGGCCCCGGGACGGGGGTCGTGCCCGTCCGGCGGCACCATGACCCGTGTGCAGAGCATCCAGGAGCGTTTCCTGCCCGACCTCACCTGCTTCGGCTGCGGGCCGGCGAACCCGAAGGGCCTGCGGCTGAGCAGCGTCGTGGGTGAGGAGGGCGAGGTGCGGGCCACCTTCGCGCCGTGGCCCGAGCACGACAACGGCCTCGGCTTCCTCAACGGCGGGATCGTCGCCACGCTCCTCGACTGCCACAGCGCCGCCGCCGTGTGCGTGGAGTCCGAGCGGCTGGGAGTGCCGGCGACCGGCACGCTGCAGTACGTCACCGCCGGCCTCGACGTCCGCTACCGCCGCCCCTCGCCGCTCGCCGAGCCGGCCGAGCTGGTCGCCCGCGTGCTCGCCTCCGACCCCGACGAGATGAGCGTCGAGGCCGAGCTGTGGTGGCAGGACAAGGTCCGCGCGACCGGTACCGCCCTCTGGAAGCGCTGGCGGCCCCGCTGAGGGTCTCGACGAGCTCGACCCCCGGCGGTCACGGCGACCACTCGGTGGTCGAGCAGCGAGGCGCCCCAGCGCCGAGCGTCCGTCGAGACCACGCCGCCGCACGCCGCGCCGCCACCGCGGTCGCCGTACGACCTCAGCGCATCCCGCTACGCGCGAAGCCCTGGATGAAGTAGCGCTGGAAGACCAGGAACAGCACGACCATCGGCAGCACGGCGATCAGCGCGAACGCCATCGTCGCGCCGTAGTCGGAGCCGAACTGGCCCTGCAGGTACAGCAACCCGACCGGCAGCGTGAACAGCGCGTTCGCCTTCAGCGCGATCAGCGGCCAGGCGAAGTCGTTCCAGCTCTGCAGCAGCGTCATGAAGAACAGCACCGCGATCAGCGGCTTCGACAGCGGCAGCACGATCCGGCGGAAGATCGTCCAGTGCCCGGCGCCGTCGACGCGCGCGGCCTCGATCAGCTCGTGCGGGATGCCGAGCATGAACTGCCGGGCCAGGAAGACGCCGAACGCCGAGGCGGCGGTGGGCAGGATGACCGCCCAGTACGAGCCGTACAGCCGCAGCGCCGCGACCTCCTCGAACAGCGGCACCATGATCACCTGCACCGGCACCATCAGCGTGGCCAGCGACACGAGGAACCAGAAACCGGCGCCGCGGAAGCGCAGGTGGGCGAACGCGTAGCCGGCGAGCAGGTTCACCGCCACGGTCAGCACCGCGACGCTGAGCGAGATCGCCACCGAGTTGCCCAGCCACGTCCACACCGGGAAGCCGTCGAAGACCCGGCGGAAGTTGTCCAGCGTCAGCTCGTCGGGCCACAGGCGCAGCGAGCCGCTGAGCAGCTCCGAGCGCGTCGAGAACGCGACGACGACCATCCAGTACAGCGGCGCGACGACGATCGCGCACAGCAGCACCGCCAGCGCGAGGCGTACGACGACCCCGCCCCGGCGGCTGCCCGGGGGGCGGGGCGCACCCGACCGGCTACTCACTCGACCACGTCCCGGGACCGGTTGACCCGCCACTGGATCGCGGTGAACGCCACCATCGCGACGAGCAGCACGACGCCGATGGCGGCGGCGTAGCCCTGGTCGCGGGTGACGAAGCCGTTGTCGTAGGCGTAGGTCACCAGGACCGAGGTGGCGTTCTGCGGGCCGCCGCCGGTCAGCACGAACACGATGTCGAAGACCTGGAACGAGTAGATGACGTTCATGATGATGAGGAAGAAGTGCGTCGGGCCCAGCAGCGGCACGGTGACGTGGCGGAAGCGCTGCCAGGCGTTCGCGCCGTCGACCTTCGCCGCCTCGTGCAGCGTCGGGCCGACGCCCTGCAGCCCGGCGAGGTAGATCAGCATGTTGAAGCCCAGCCGCCACCACACGGTCACCACGACGACCGTCGCGAAGGCCGGCACCTGGCCGGACTGCCACGGCACGGACGGCAGGCCGAAGGAGCGCAGCACCTGGTCGACGACGCCGGTGTTCTCGTCGAAGACGAGCACCCCGAGCAGCGCCGTCGCGACCCCGGAGACGGCCATCGGGACGATCAGCAGCGAGCGGAACAGCGGCCGCGCGGGCAGCACGGAGTTGAGCAGCGTCGCCGCGGCCAGGCCGAGACCCATCGACAGCGGCGTCACCAGCGCGGTGAAGAGGACGGTGTTGAGCACCGCGCGCCAGAACAGCGGGTCGGTGAACAGCCGCCCGTAGTTGTCCAGCCCGACGAAGCCGCCGTTGCCGAACCCGTCGGTCTGCCGCAGGCTCAGCAGCACCGCCCCGACCAGCGGGACCAGCACGAAGACGCCGAGCAGCAGCAGGTTCGGCCCGATGAAGCCGTACGCCGCCAGCGTCTCGCTGACGCGCCGCCGCGGGGCGGACCGGCCGGCCGCGGGCGCCGCCGCGGTCACGCGACCGCCTCCGCGATGCCCCGGCTGAGGCCCTCCAGCACGCGAGCGGTGCTGCGGTCGCCGACGAAGGCCTGCTCGAGCTGCTCGGTGAGGACGGTGATGATGCTCGACATGTCCGGCGAGGCGACCTGGGCCGAGTCCTCCGGACGGACCGTCGAGGCCTGGCCCACGAACACCGGGGTCAGCTCCGGGCGCTGGGCGAAGACGAACCCCGACCCGTCGGCCACGAGGTCGGAGCGCGTGGGCAGCAGCGAGGCGCCGGCGCAGAACTCCGCCTGCTCCTGCGCCCGCGTGACGTGGTCGAGAAAGGCCACCGCCTGCTCGGCCTTGCGGGTCCCGCTCGTCACCACCAGCGCGTTGCCGCCGAAGTCGCCGGCGGCGCGCTCACGGCGCGGGGCGTACGTCGCACCCCACTCGAACTGCGCCGTGCTCACCGCGTCCGGGACCATGAAGGCGCCGCCGAAGCACATCGCGACGGTGCGGGAGTACCACAGATCGGCGGCGTAGACCGTCGAGCGCACCGACGAGCTGGCCGGCACCAGCCGGTCCGGGAAGAACGCCCGGGTGAAGTCCACCGCGGCCCGCCCGGCCTCCGAGTCGATCGCCGGGGAGCGTCCGTCGTCGGACAGGAACCTCCCCCCGGCCTCGAACAGCCACGACAGCCAGCGCGTCACGCCGTTGCCCTGCCAGTTGTAGGCGAACGGGTAACGGCTCTCCGGCAGCCGCGAGCGCAGCCGCTCGGCGACCGCGCGGAACTCGTCCCACGTCCACGCGTCCTCGAGCCGCGTCGGGACGCTGGTGATCCCGGCGTCGCGCAGCACGTCGGTGGCGTAGTAGACGACCGTCGTGTCGGTGTGGTGCGGCACGCCGAACGGCCGTCCGTCGGCCTGCACGGCCGCCCAGGCCTGCGGGGTGAAGCGCTGCTCGAAGCGCGACGGCAGGCGGGGACCGAGGTCGAGCAGCTGGCCGCGCCCGGCGTACGCGCCGAAGGTGTAGTACGGCACCCGGAAGACGTCGGGCGGGTTGCCGGCCTGCAGCTGGGCGTCGACGTTGGTGAACATCTGCTCGTACGGGACCGGGTTCAGCATCACCTGCGCGCCGGGGTTCTCCCGCTCGAAGCTCGCGATGAGGGCGCGGAAGCCGGCCAGCTCGGCGTCGGTGCCCCAGGTGGTGAACGTGACCGCGTCGGTGGACAGCCCCGACGAGGTCGACGGCACGAACCCGCACGCCGACGCGAGAGCGGCGCCCGCGACGGCACCACCGCCGGCGAGGAGCCGGCGTCGCGACAGGGTCATCGCCTCTCCTCGGCGCAGGGGTGGACGGCCTCGGCAGGCTAGCGGGGTCCCCCGGCACCACGACCCACCCCGAGGAAGGGCGGGCCCGGGTCTCGACGAGCTCGACCAGCGTGGGTCGAGCCCGTCGAGACCCTCAGCGTCCGTGCGAGGCGTCGGCCGTGTCGTCCGGGCCGCCGCCCATCATCGCGAGCATCTCCCGCCCGCCGTGGCGGAAGGAGCGCCAGACCAGCACGACGGCCAGCAGGCCGAGGGCGAGGTCGAGCCAGGTCGTGTAGCTCCAGTCCACCCCGCCGGCGGAGACCTTCGCGTCGCGCACGGTCGGCGCGAGCCCGAGCAGGGCAAACAGCGCCTCGACGACGTACGCCGCGACGACCATCGTGAGGTAGAACCAGCCGAGGATCCGCAGCATCATCGCGGTGCCGTAGTACTTCCGGTAGATGACGAGGATCGGCAGGATCAGCAGGTCGGCGAGGATGAAGGCCATCACGCCGCCGAAGGAGACCCCGGAGTTCCACAGCACCCCGGCCAGCGGCACGTTGCCGACCGAGCAGACGAAGCTCAGCATCGCCACGACGGGCGCCAGCAGCGGGCCGACGACGTAGGCCCAGAACGAGTCGCCGCTGGCGAAGACGGTCTGCCAGAACGACGTCGGCACCCACGCCTCGACGCAGCCGGCGATGAGGATCCCGATCACCACGTCGCGCAGCACCGCGCCCCACTCCATGACGAAGATGTGCGACACCGCGGTGAACCCCCGGCCCGAGAACAGCCGCTGTACGAACGTCCCGTCGCCCTCGAGCGACATGTCCATCGCGGCGTGGCCCTCCATCGACCCGGCCAGCGCCCGATCGGCCTGCTCGCGGGCCTCGTCGACCAAACGTCGCGAGACCAGGCGCCGGAAGACGACGGCGACCAGCACGATCATCACCGGACCGGCGACGAACTCGGCCAGCGTGAACCGCCAGCCCAGGAGCAGCGCCATCACGATGCCGAGCTCGAGGACCAGGTTGGTGCTCGCGATCTGGAAGACCATCGCGTTGGCGAAGCTCGCGCCCTTGCGGAACAGCGACCGCGCGAGCGCCACGGCGGCGTACGAGCACGACGAGGCGGCGGCGCCGAGCCCGGTCGCCCGTGCGGTGCTGGCGGCGCTCGTCCCGCCGAGCGCGCCGACGATCGTCTCGCGGCGTACGACGGCCTGCACGACCGCGGACAGCGCGAAGCCCAGGATCAGCGACCAGGCGATCCGCCAGGCCATCGTGCCGGCGGCGGCCAGCGCGTCGCCGACCTCGTGAAGCAGGAACATGCGTCTCCTCTCGACCCGGCGACTATACCCCCAGGGGGTATCTGGGCCACCACCCTCGCGGTTCGCCCGCGGGTGTCGGCGCACCGCCGTACGGTCGCCTCGTCGAGCCCGAGGAGCAACCGACATGGACCAGCCGCCCCAGCCCCCGTACCCGCCACAGCCGTCCCACGCCCCGCCCGGGTGGTACCGCGTCGCGGGCGGGCACCGCTGGTGGGACGGGGCGCGGTGGACCGAGCACGTCCGCACGGACCCCGCTCCCTCGCCGGCGCCGTCGCCCGGGTCGGCCGAGCCGTCGCGCCACCGCTGGTGGGTGTGGCTGCCGGCGTACACGATCGGCCTGCTCGCCTTCGTGCCCGCGCTGCACGCGGCGGTGCAGCTGCGCCGCCGCGAGCTCTGGCGCTGGGCGGGCGCCCTCGTGGCCGGGGACGTCGTGCTGTGGGTCATGACGGCCGCGCTGCCGGCGAGCTCCGGCGACGACGTCACGCTGGGCGAGTCGGTCGTCGTGCTGCTCGCCCTCGCGCTGGCGGCACTGGGCACAGGAACCGCCTTCCGGTTGCGTGACGAGGTGTTCCACGGCGCCGCCGCTCCGGCACAGCCGGCCTCGACGGCGGCTCGTGACGACCCAGCCGTGCTGCGCTCGCGGGCCGACCGCCGGCGCCGGGCCGACTCGCTAGCGCTGATCGCCCGGGACCCCGGCCTCGCGCGCGACCTCAGGATCGGGCGGCCCGACCTGGCGCGCGACTACGACGACGGCGGGCTGGTCGACGTCAACCACGTGCCCGAGGCCCACCTCGTCTCCCACCTCGGCCTCACCGCCGACCAGGCGCGCGAGGTCGTCGAGGTGCGCGGGCTGATCGACGGCTTCGAGAGCGCCGACGACCTCGTCCTGCGCACGGACATCCCGCCGCAGGCGCTCGACGCCGTCCGGGACCGAGTCGTCGCGCTCTAGAGCCCCTCGGCCGAACGACGGTCCGTCCCTCGGCGCCCGCTGTTGTGCGGCGACGTGACGCGCGACACAGTGGGCGCAGCATCCCCCACCTCTCGGAGCCGCCATGACCGACCTGGCCGACCGGCCCACCTCCGCCCTCGCCGCCGACCGGCGGCTGTCCGAGGCCGAGGACGAGGCGTCCGCCTCGGCGGCTCCGCTGGACCTGCTGCTCGCCGACGCCACCAGCGGACCGCTGCGCCGGTTCCTGCCGGGGATGTCCGGCGTCCGCTTCGCCGGTGCGCTGGCCAGGCGGCCCGGCGTGGTCGGGCGTCGTACGACCGAGCTGGTCGCCGAGCTCGCGAAGGTCGCCATCGGCCGCTCCGAGCTCGCCCCGCACGAGAAGGACCGCCGCTTCGCCGACGAGGCGTGGGCGAAGAACCCGTTCCTGCGCCGCACGCTCCAGGGCTACCTCGCCGCGGGCAACAGCGCGCGCGGGCTGGTCGAGGACGCCGGGCTGGGCTGGGGCGACTCCCGCCGGATGGGCTTCATCGTCGACAACCTCGTCGAGGCCTCCTCGCCGAGCAACAACCCGTTCCTCAACCCGAAGGTGCTCAAGCGGCTCGTGGACACCGGCGGCGGGAACCTCGTGGAGGGCGGCCGCCGCTTCGTGCGCGACTTCGCCACCGCGCCGCGCGTGCCGTCGATGGTCGAGCCGGACGCGTTCGAGGTCGGCACCGACATCGCGGTCACGCCCGGGCACGTCGTGCTGCGCACCGAGATGTTCGAGCTCATCCAGTACACCCCGCAGACCGCGAAGGTCCGCTCCGTGCCGCTGCTGATCGTGCCGCCGACGATCAACAAGTACTACATCGTCGACCTCGCCGAGCAGCGCAGCATGGTCGAGCACTTCGTCGCCTCGGGCCAGCAGGTCTACTGCGTCTCCTGGCGCAACCCCGACGCCCGGCACGCCGAGTGGGGCGTCGACGCCTACGGCCAGGCGATCATCGAGGCGATGGACGCCACCCAGGCGATCGCTCACCAGGACAAGGTCGCGCTGCTGGGCATCTGCTCGGGCGGCATGCTCGCCTCGATGACCATGGCCCACCTGGCCGCCACCGGTGACCTGGAGCGGGTCGCGGCGTACAGCCTGGCGGTGACGGTGCTCGACCAGGACCAGGCCGGGCTGCCCAGCGCGCTGCTTTCGCACAAGGCCGCGGCGGCCTCGACGCGGGCCTCGGCCGAGAAGGGCTACCTCGACGGGCGCACGCTGGCCGAGGTGTTCGCGTGGCTGCGGCCCAACGACCTGATCTGGAGCTACTGGGTCAACAACTACCTGATGGGTCACGCGCCGAAGGCGTTCGACATCCTCTACTGGAACGCCGACCCCGTGCGGATGCCCGCGCGGCTGCACCGCGACTTCATGGACCTCGCGATCCACAACTCCCTGGTGACGCCCGGGCGGGCCTCGATGCTCGGCAGCGACGTGGACCTCGGCGCGGTCGACGTGGACTCGTACGTCGTCGCCGGCATCGCCGACCACCTGTGCGCGTGGGAGTCCTGCTACCAGACCACCCAGCTGCTCGGCGGCACGAGCCGGTTCGTGCTCTCCACCAGCGGGCACATCGCCGCGATGGTCAACCCGCCCGGCAACGAGAAGGCCAGCTTCCAGACCGCGGAGAAGAACCCGCCCGACGCCCAGGAGTGGCTGGCCGGTGCGCACACGGTCAAGGGCAGCTGGTGGACCGACTACGTCGACTGGCTCGCCGAGCGGACCGGGCCCGAGCGCAACAAGCCGCGCGCCGCGGGGTCGGCGGCGTACCCCGTCGTCTGCGAGGCCCCGGGCACCTATGTCCACGACCGCTGAGCCGGTGACCGAGCAGCAGGCGGCGCCGGACCGGGTCCGCACGGTCTCGGTCCGGGGCATCGCCGCGCGGGTCTCCGAGCGCCCGGCGACCGGCCGCCACAGCGCGCAGCCGCCGCTGCTGCTGTGCAACGGGATCGGGGCGAGCCTGGAGGCGCTGCAGCCGTTCGTCGACCACCTCGACCCCGGGCGAGGCGTCGTCCGCTTCGACGTCCCCGGTGTCGGCGGCAGCGCGCTGCCGCCGTTCCCGTACGCCATCGCCGGGCTCGCGTCCTGGGTGGGCGCGCTGATGACCCGCCTGGGCCACCGCCGCTTCGACGTGCTCGGGCTGTCCTGGGGCGGCGGCCTCGCCCAGCAGCTCGCCGTGCAGTCGCGGCGACGGGTGCGCCGCCTCGTGCTGGTCGCCACCGGCACCGGCGTGCTGATGGTGCCGGCGCGGCCCGGGGTGCTGGCGCGGATGACGACCCCGCGGCGGCACCGCGACCCGGCGTACGCCGCCGAGGTCGCCGGCGAGATCTACGGCGGCTCGATGCGCACCGACCCCGCCCGCGGCGCCGCGCTGCTGCACGACATGACCCGCGCGGGGCCCAAGCGCGGCTACTACTACCAGCTGGCCGCGATGGCCGGCTGGAGCAGCCTGCCGTTCCTGCCGCTGGTGCGTCAGCCGACGCTCGTCCTCGGCGGCGACGACGACCCGATCATCCCGGTGGCGAACCCGCGGATGCAGGCCCGGCTGATCCCCGACGCGCGGCTGCACGTGTACCGCGGGGGACACTTGGGCATCCTCACCGAGGCCGACGAGCTCGGGCCGCTGGTCGAGGGCTTCCTGGACGAGCGACCCGAGGAGACACCGTGAGCCCCGACGACGCAGGCACCGACCCCCGGCTGGCGGAGCTGGGGCTGGAGGACTCCCCGTTCTCGGACTTCCTCGGCTTCGAGCTGCTGCTGGCCGACGAGGACCGCGAGCTGCTGAGCCGGGTGCGCGCATTCATGACCCGCGAGGTCGAGCCGGTCATCAACGACCACTGGACCCGCGCGGAGTTCCCCCACGAGCTCGTCCCCGGCATCGCCGAGCTGGGCATCGCCGGCCTGGCGTACGACGGCCCCGGCTGCCCGGCCCGCGGCGCCCTGGTCGGCGGCATGGTCGCCATGGAGCTCTCCCGCGTCGACCCCTCGATCGGCACGTTCATGGGCGTCCACGGCGGGCTGGCGATGGGCTCGATCCACCTGTGCGGCTCCGACGAGCAGCGCGAGCGGTGGCTGCCGGCGATGGCCCGCATGGAGCTGATCGGCGCCTTCGGGCTGACCGAGCCGGAGATCGGGTCGGCGATCTCGCAGGGCCTGGCCACCACCGCGCGGCGCGACGGCGACGAGTGGGTGCTCAACGGTGCGAAGAAGTGGATCGGCAACGCCGCCTTCGCCGACCTCGTCGTGATCTGGGCGCGCGACGAGGACGACGGCCAGGTCAAGGGGTTCGTCGTCGAGAAGGGCACCGAGGGCATCGAGTTCACCAAGCAGGAGGACAAGATCGCGCTGCGCGTCGTGCAGAACGCCGAGATCGCGCTCACCGACTGCCGGGTCCCCGAGGCGAACCGCCTGCAGCGCGCCGAGTCGTTCGGCGACACCTCGAACGTCCTGCGCGTGACCCGCATGGACGTCGCCTGGCAGGCCGTCGGCTGCGCCCGCGGCGCCTTCGAGCACGCGCTGCGCTACACCAAGGCGCGCCAGCAGTTCGGCCGCTCCATCGCGGGCTTCCAGCTGGTGCAGGACCTGCTGGTCAAGATGCTCACGCACGTCAGCTCGACCACCGCGATGAACGTGCGCGCCTCGCAGCTGCAGGACGCCGGGCTGCTCAAGGACGAGCACGCCTCGCTGTGCAAGGTGCACAGCACCACCAGCATGCGCGAGACCGTCGGCTGGGCCCGCGAGGTCCTCGGCGGCAACGGGATCCTGCTCGAGCACCACGTCGGCCGCTTCGTCGCCGACGCCGAGGCCATCTACTCCTACGAGGGCACCCGCGAGATCAACACCCTCATCGTCGGCCGCGCGATCACCGGCGAGAGCGCCTTCGTCTGACGGCCCCGACGCCGGGGTGGGCCGCCATGGAGGAGGTGCTGAGTCCGCCGTCTTCGGGGACCCTGCGGAGCATGGTCCACGCGCTGCGCGACGACCCGGCTGACACGACCGACCTGCAGAACTCGCCCTGAGACGCTCGTCGGGGCCTCGGATCGGACTTCTGCCGGTCCGAGTGGTCGCTCAGGTGACGAACTCGAACAGCGGCGAGCCCGAGGCGATCTTCTCGATGGTCAGGTTGCTCCCGGTCATCCGCTCCATCAGACCCGGCAGGCCGTCGGCGCGGTCGAGGTCGATGCCGATGAGGGCGGGGCCGGTCTCGCGGTTGGACTTCTTGACGTACTCGAAGACCACGATGTCCTCGCCCTCGGCCAGCACGTCGTCGAGGAAGTGCCGCAGCGCGCCGGGCTCCTGGGGGAACGAGACCAGGAAGTAGTGCCGCAGCCCCTCGTGCACCAGCGACCGCTCGATGACGTCGGCGTACCGGCTGACGTCGTTGTTGCCGCCGGAGACGACGCAGCCGACGCGGCTCCCGGGCTCGAGGTCGAGCACCGCCAGCGCGGCGGAGGCCATCGCCCCGGCGGGCTCGGCGATGATCCCGTCGGACTGGTAGAGCGCGAGCATCTCCGTGGAGATCGCGCCCGTGGACACGGTGACGACCTCGTCGACGAGGTCGCGGACGATCGGGTACGTCGTCGCGCCGACCCGGCCGACCGACGCGCCGTCGACGAAGGTGTCGATGCCCTCCAGGGCGACCGGCGCGCCCGCGGCGATCGCGGCCCGCATGCTGGCCGCTCCCTCGGGCTCGACCCCGACCACGCGGCACTGGGGCCAGCGGTGCTTGAGCCACGTCGCCATCCCGGCCAGCAGCCCGCCGCCGCCGACCGGAGCGACCACGACGTCGAGCGGCTCCCCCTCGTCGCGGACCAGGCCGAACGCGACGGTCCCCTGCCCGGCAACGGTCCGCGGGTCGTCGAAGGGGTGGACGTAGGTCATCCCGTGCTCGACACCGTGCGCCGTCGCAGCCGTCGAGGCCTCGTCGTACGTCTTGCCCAGCATGGTCAACGTGATCCGGTCGCCGCCGAGCTCGCGGATCCGGTCGCGCTTCTGTCGCGGCGTGTTGGTCGGCACGAAGATGTGCCCGTCGACGCCGAGCCGCGAGCACGAGAGGGCCATCCCCTGCGCGTGGTTCCCGGCGCTGGCGCAGACCACGCCTCGCGCGAGCTCGTCCGGACCGAGCGAGGACATCAGGTTGAACGCGCCGCGCACCTTGTACGACCGGCCGACCTGCTGGTCCTCGCGCTTGAGCAGCACCTCGACGCCGTACCGCTCGGAGAGCCGCGTCGAGCGCTCGAGTGCCGTCGGGACCGCGATCCTCGGCACCACCTCGGCCGCGCGCGCGACGTCGTCGGGGGTCACGGGCAGGTCGCTCATGGTCCCGAGCCTAGAGACCACGGGCGGTACGCCGGGTCGGTGTCCACCTACGGCACGCGGGCGGTCCAGGCGGGGTCGGCGTACCGCGTGTCGGCGAGGTGCTGCGCCTCGGCGCGCGTCGCGTCGTCGAGACGCGTGCGGGTCAGCCCGTACGACGCCTCGAAGTGCGCCACCATCGCGGCGACGACCTCCTCGCGCGACAGCCCCGTCTGCGAGCGGATCGGGTCGACGCGCTTGCCGGCGCTGACGTGGCCCTTGTCCGAGAGCTTCTCCCGGCCGATGCGCAGCACGTCGAGCATCGCGGCGGCGTCGATGTCGTACGACATCGTCACGTGGTGCAGCACCGCCCCGGACGACAGCCGCTTCTGCGCGGCGCCGCCGATCTTGCCCGCCGAGGACGCGATGTCGTTGAGCGGGACGTACGTCGCGTCCACCCCCAGCTCGCGCAGCGCGCGCACGACCCACGCGTCGAGGAACGCGTAGGACTCGGCGAACGACATCCCCTCGACCAGGGCGGCGGGGACGTAGAGCGAGTACGTGATCGTGTTGCCAGGCTCGACGAACATCGCGCCGCCGCCGGAGATCCGGCGTACGACCGTCGCCCCGTGCCGCCTCGCCGCGTCGAGGTCGACCTCGTTCGACAGCGACTGGAACGAGCCGATGATGACGGCGTTCGACGCCCACTCCCACACGCGCAGGGTGGGCCGGCGCAGGCCCTCGCCGACCTGCCGGGCGAGCACCTCGTCGAGCGCCATCTGCTCGCGCGGGTGCAGCGGCCCGGCGTCGAGCAGCTCGAGGTCGAGGTCGTGCCAGGCCACCGAGCGGCCCAGGGCCCGCAGCACCGCGAACCCGACGGACCGGGAGTCGAAACCGACCAGGGCCGCGTCCCGGGTCGCGTCGTCGACCGCGGTGGCGAGATCGGTCACGCTCGCGTCGGCCGGCAGGCCCCCGAGAGCGCCGGTGATGTCCCCCAGCGCCTCGTCGGGCTCGAGGAAGAAGTCGCCCGACAGGCGTACGTCGGCGAGCCGGCCGTCCTCCACCGCCAGGTCGACGACCACCAGCTTGCCGTCGGGGACCTTGTACTCGCCGTGCCGCGTCACCACGCCGGCCCAACACCGGCGCGGACTGCGGCATGCCCGGCGAGAAACTCACGTCTCGACGGCGAGGAACTCACGTCTCGACGAGGCGTCAGAGGCGGACCAGCCCGGTCACGTCGAGCACCAGCTCGGCCTCCTCGTCGCTGGCGGCGAGGTCGATGCGCGCGGTGACCCGCCAGTCCTGGTGGCCGGCGGGGTCGCGCAGCACCTGCGCCACCTCCCAGGCACCGGCGGACTCCTCGACGATCAGCAGCCGGGGGTTGCGGGCGTCGGGGCCGGTGTCGACGTGGTCGTGCTCGGCGTAGTAGGCGTCGAGCGCCTCGCCCCACTCGGCCTCGCTGAGCGAGGAGTCGGTGGTCAGCGCGGCGGCGTCGTCGCGGGCGACCCACTCGACGCGGCGGAACATCGCGTTGCGGACCAGGACGGTGAAGGCGCGCCTGTCGGCGGTCAGCCGCGGCGGCTCCGGAGGGCGTACGTCGGCCGGCGCGGGCCCGTCGGCGGCCGGCGCGGTCAGCGCGTCCCACTCGTCGAGCAGCGAGGAGTCGGTCTGGCGCACGACGGCTCCGAGCCACGCGATCAGGTCGTCGAGCTCCTCGGTGCGCACGCTCTCCGGCACCGTCGAGCGCAGCGCGCGGAACGTGTCGCCGAGGTAGCGCAGCACCAGCCCCTCCGAGCGGGCCAGGCCGTAGAAGGCGACGTACTCGGCGAACGTCATGGCGCGCTCGTACATGTCGCGCACCACCGACTTCGGGCTCAGTGCGTCCTCGCCGGACCACGGGTGGGACTGGCGGTAGACGGAGTACAGGTGCTCGAGCAGCTCGGCCAGCGGCCGGGGGTGGGTGACCTCCTCGAGCAGCTCCATGCGCTCCTCGTACTCGATCCCGTCGGCCTTCATCTCTCCGATCGCCTCGCCGCGCGCCTTGTGCTCCTGCGCGCCGAGGACCTGGCGGGGGTCGTCGAGGGTCGCCTCGATCACCGACACGACGTCGAGGGCGTACGACACCGACTCCGGGTCGAGCGTCTCCAGCGCGGACAGGGCGAACGTCGACAACGGCTGGTTGAGCGCGAAGCCGAGCTGGAGGTCCTCCACCAGCCGCACCGTCCGCCCGTCCGCGGCCGGGGCGTCCAGCGGCTCGACGACGCCGGCGGCGAGCAGGGAGCGGTACTGCGCGACGGCGCGGCGCACGAGCCGGACCTGCGCGCGGCCGTCCTCGTGGTTGTCGCGCAGCAGCCGGCGCATCGCGGTGAACGGATCGCCCTCGCGCGCGATGACGTTGAGCAGCATCGCGTGCGTGACGCGCATGCGCGAGACCAGCGGCTCCGGCTCGGCGGCGACCAGGCGCTCGTATGCCTCCTCGGTCCAGCTGACGCGACCCTCCGGCGCCTTCTTGCGCTGGACCTTGCGCCGCTTCTTGGGCGCTGAATCACCGGCGCCCGCCTTCGCAGCTTCTTTCAGGGCGGCCTTGTGGTTCTCGACGACGTGCTCCGGGGCCTGGACGACGACCGAGCCGGCGGTGTCGAAGCCCGCCCGGCCGGCGCGGCCAGCGATCTGGTGGAACTCGCGGGCCTTGAGCAGCCGCTCGCGGCGCCCGTCGTACTTCGCGAGACCCGTGAACAGCACCGTGCGGATGGGGACGTTGATGCCGACGCCGAGGGTGTCGGTGCCACTGATCACCTTGAGCAGCCCGGCCTGGGCGAGCTGCTCGACGAGGCGGCGGTACTTCGGCAGCATCCCGGCGTGGTGGACGCCGATCCCGTGGCGCAGCAGCCGCGACAACGTCCTGCCGAAGCCGCGGGCGAAGGCGAAGCCGCCGATCTCCTCGGCGATGCGGTCCCGCTCCGCGCGGGTGGCGACGTTGAGCGAGGTCAGCGCCTGCGCCTGCTCCAGCGCGGCGGCCTGGGTGAAGTGGACGACGTACACCGGGGCCTGGTGGGTGGAGAGCAGCTCCTCGATCGTCTCGTGGACCGGGGTGAGCGCCCAGGAGAAGGTCAGCGGCACCGGCCGCTCGGCGCTGGCGACGACCTCGGTCGGGCGGCCCGTACGACGGCTCAGGTCGTCGACGAAACGCTTGACGTCGCCGAGCGTGGCCGACATCAGCAGGAACTGCGCCCCGGTGAGCTCCAGCAGCGGCACCTGCCAGGCCCAGCCGCGGTCGGGCTCGGCGTAGAAGTGGAACTCGTCCATCACCACCAGGCCGATGTCCGCGGCAGCCCCCTGGCGCAGCGCGATGTTGGCCAGGACCTCGGCGGTGCAGGCGACGACCGGGGCGTCGGCGTTGACCGAGGCGTCGCCGGTGAGCATCCCGACGTTCGCGGCACCGAAGACGCCGATGAGGTCGAAGAACTTCTCGCTGACCAGCGCCTTGATCGGGGCGGTGTAGTACGTCCGCCGGCCGGCGGCGAGCGCGAACGCCGCCGCCCCCGTCGCGACCAGCGACTTCCCCGTGCCGGTCGGCGTGGAGAGGACGACGTTGGCGCCCGTGACCAGCTCGAGCAGCGCCTCCTCCTGGGCGGGGTAGAGGCTCAGCCCGCGGCCCCCCGCCCAGGTCTCGACGGCCTCGTACAGCGCGTCGGGGTCGGTCGCCTGCTCCCCCTCGGGCAGGAGCAGCAGGCCGGTGTCGTCGGAGGTCATCGCGCCGACCATCGTGTCAGGCGCGTGCGACAGGTCGGGTAGGAAGGACGCATGGACCCCTCCCTCTCCGGCCGGACCGCCCGCTCGCTCGAGCCGCTGCACGCGCTGTGCTACTTCTCCCCCGACGTCGACGCCGCCATCGTCGACGCCGGCGTGCCGAAGGGTCGCGGGGTCTACTTCGCCGGCCGCGCGGCGGCGATGGGCGCGGTCGGGCCGGGCACGATCACCGCCACGTTCTACAACTTCGCACCGTCCCTGGTCGCCCACGTGGTGCCGGCCTGCTGGGAGTCGACGACGCCGCAGGCCGTCGTCGAGGCGCGCTACCGCGGGGTCGACGCGTCGTACCGCCGGCTCCTCGGCGACGACGTCCTCTCCTCCCCCGAGGTGGCCGAGGCCGCCGAGCTGGCGGGCACGGCGGCCCGCGCGTGCAGCCCGGAGGGGCGCCCGCTGTACGCCGCCCACGCCGACCTGGGCTGGCCCAGCGAGCCGCACCTGGTGCTGTTCCACGCGCTGACCCTGCTGCGCGAGCACCGTGGCGACGGCCACGTCGCGGCGCTGGTCGCCGCCGGGCTGTCGGGCGTCGAGGCGCTGGTGACCCACACGGCGACCGGCCGCGGCTTCACCGTCGGGGCCGCCCAGAAGACGCGCGGGTACTCCGCCGAGGACTGGCAGGCCGCGCTCGACGCGCTGGCGACCCGTGGGCTGGCGGACGCCGACGGCACCCTCACCGACGCCGGGCAGGCGCTGCGCAAGGACCTCGAGGCCACGACCAACCGGCTCGGTGCCGACCCGTGGGACGCCCTAGGTGATGCGGGTACGGCGCGCCTCGCCGAGCTCGGTGCCCCACTCGTCCAGCGCGCCGTCGCCCAGGGCTGCTTCCCCGACGGAGTCTTCGCCACCCGCTGAGGCCGGGTCTCGACGAGCTCGACCACCGGTGGTCGCCGCGAGCGTGCACCTCACCGGGTCTCGACGCGCTCGCTAACGCTCGCTGCTCGACCACCCGTCGGTCGCCGCACACCGGACCCCCGGTGGTCGAGCCCGAACCGAGCGCAGCGAGGGAGGACGTCGAGACCACCACCCGCAGCCCGCGCCGCGACCGGCACCACCGCCGGTCGAGCCTGTCGAGACCCCTACAGGTCGCCCAGCATGAGCAGGGCGTTCCAGCCGAGGTAGAGCGTGAGCAGCCAGGCGAGGGCCCCGATCGCGAGCAGCCAGCGCGGGTAGGCGTAGCCCTGGAGCAGGTCGAGCCGGCGCCACGCGACCCAGACCAGCACCCCGAAGCCGATCGGCAGGATCAGGCCGTTGAACGTCCCGGCGAAGATCAGCAGCTGCGTCGGCGCCTGCTCGACGACGACGTACACGACCGCGCTGAGGACGATGAAGCCGACGGTCAGCGCGCTGCGGACGCGCTCGGGGGTGCGGGCGGTGGTGAGGAACGAGACCGAGGTGTACGCCGCACCGATGACCGACGTCAGCGCGGCGGCCCAGAGCACGACGCCGAACACGCGCAGCCCGGCCTCGCCCGCGGCCTCGGCGAACGCGGCGCCGGCCGGGCCGCCGGGGCCGTCGGAGGCGAGCGCCACCCCGCCGGCGGCGACGCCGAGCACGGCGAGGAACAGCAGCACCCGCATCAGCCCGGTGACGAGGATCGAGACCACGGAGCTCCGGGCGATGTCGCGGGCGTGGTCGGGTCCCGTGGTGCCGGAGTCCAGCAGCCGGTGGGCGCCGGCGTAGGTGATGTAGCCGCCGACGGTGCCGCCGATGATCGTCGTCGTCGCCACGAAGTCGAAGCGGTCCGGGGCCACGACGCTGACCAGCGCGTCGCCGACCGGCGGCGAGGACGTCACCGCGATCACCAGCGTGGCGAGGATCATCAGCAGCCCGAGCACGACCACGACCCGGTCGAGCGCCGCGCCGGCGCGCCGGACGAGGAACACGGCGACGGCGAGCGCGGCCGAGACCGCGCCGCCCACCCGTGGGTCGACGCCGAGCATCGCGTTGGTGCCGAGCCCGGCGCCCGCGGTGTTGCCGATGTTGAAGACCAGCCCGCCGACCACCACCAGCCCCGCGAGCAGCCAGCCCAGCCCGGGCAGGACGGCGTTGCCCAGCTCGTGCGCCCGCATCCCGGAGACGCCGACCACGCGCCAGACGTTCATCTGCACGGCGACGTCGACAAGCACCGAGAGCACGATCGCGCAGGCGAAGGCGGCGCCGAGCGAGATCGTGTAGCTCGCGGTCTGCGTGATGAAGCCCGGCCCGATGGCGCTGGTGGCCATGAGGAAGACCGCGCCGAGGAGCGCCGTACGGCTCAGGCCCCCGGCGCCGACCGGAGCGCCGCTCATCGCGCCGCGGCGTCCCGTACGCAGAGCACCGCCCAGGGCAGCGCCTCCATGCGCCCTTCCGGGATCGGCTCGCCGCACACGTCGCAGACGGCGTACGTGCCCTCCTCGATCTTGGCCATGGCGCGCAGCACGTCCTCGCGGGTGCGCAGCAGCTTGTCGTGGACGCCGACCTGCGCCATCCGGTCGACGGCCATCTGGGTGCCGTCGCCCACGCGCTTGCCGAAGGAGATGTTCGCGGCCTGGTCGGGCGGTGCGGTCATGACGGCCGCCGTGTCGTCGATCTCGGCCAGCTTGGCCCGCAGCACGCGCTCGGCCTCGTCGGTGTCCATCGCGACAGTCTGCCCCAGACCCCCGGTCCACCGGCGGCGGAAGATCGCGACCCCGCGAGCCGTTGGGCGAGGCATGACCACGATCGGCAGCACGGACGTCTTCCCGCTCGCGCTCGGCGCGAACCCCTTCGGCTGGACCAGCGACGAGGCCACCTCGCACGAGGTGCTCGACGCGTTCGTCGACGGCGGCGGGCAGGTGGTCGACACCGCGGACTCGTACGGCGACGGCGCGTCGGAGTCGATCCTCGGCTCCTGGTTCGAGCGCACCGGGCGCCGCGACGAGGTGCTCCTCGCCACGAAGGTCGGACGCAAGTCCGACCGGAGGAACCTGCGTCCCGACACCGTCCGCACCGCGGTCGGCGAGTCGCTGGAGCGGCTGCGCACCGACCGGGTCGACCTGCTCTGGGCGCATTACGACGACGAGGACACTCCGCTGGCCGAGACGCTGGCGACGTTCGAGGAGCTGGTGCAGGCCGGCGACGTCCGCGAGCTGGGCATCTCCAACTACTCCCCCGACCGCATCCTGGAGTGGCTGGAGATCGCCGAGCGCGAGGGGTTCCGCAAGCCCGTCGCGCTGCAGCCCGAGTACAGCCTGCTGCGCCGGGAGTCGTACGAGGACCGCCGGCGGGCCATCGCCACCGACGCGGGGCTCGCGGTGCTGCCGTACTGGGGGCTGGCCAGCGGGCTGCTCACCGGCAAGTACTCCTCCGCCGAGGACATCGAGCAGGCGGCCGACTCGCGACGCGGCGGGATCGCCGCGGGCTACGCCTCCGACGAGGCGTTCGAGGTGGTGCGCGTGGTCACCGAGGTGGCGCGGGCCCAGGACGCCGAGCCCGGCACCGTCGCACTGGCCTGGCTGCTGGGGCGCGAGGGCGTCAGCGCGCCGATCGCCAGCGTCAGCCGGCCCTCGCAGCTGCCGTCGCTGCTCGCGGTCCCGCAGCTGCGGCTGAGCGACGAGGAGACCGCGCGGCTGACCGCCGCGTCGGACGCCGTCGGCCGCTGAGCGGGACCGGGCCGCTCAGGCGGTGACCGGCTCGCCCAGGCGCGCGCGGCGGCTGGTGAGGTACGTCAGCCACAGGCTCAGCGCCACGTAGTAGACGGGGTAGACCAGCGAGCCGTAGAGCAGCCACAGCGGCGGAGAGTCCAGCTGCGCCACGACGATCGCGTAGGCCACCATCCACAGCGCCGCCAGCGTCATGTTGACGTAGAACAGCGTCTCGGTGCGGGTCGTGTAGACGTACTTGACCGGGATGAACACCAGCACGGTGCACACCGCCAGCGCGAGGACGGTGACCGCCGGCGAGAACGACCCGGCGATCGCGTAGAAAGCGACCGCGTTCCAGTACGACGGGAACCCCATGAAGAAGTGGTCGTCGGTCTTCGCCTGCGCCTGGCAGAACTGGTACGACGACGCCAGCACCGGCACCGCGGCCCAGAAGCCTCCCCAGAACCCGTCCGGGAGCGCCCCGCTGGCCCACAGCAGCACCATCGGCGCGAGCGCGTAGGTCATGAAGTCGATGATGTTGTCCAGCAGCGCCCCGTCGAAGCCGGGCATGACCTCCTTGACCCGGAAGCGCCGGGCGAGGAAGCCGTCGGTGCCGTCGATGAAGATCGCGGCGAGGAACAGCCACAGCACCGCCTCGACGTCCCCGCGGTAGGACAGGTGCACCATCAGCAGCGCCAGCACCGAGCCGATCGCGGTGTAGGCGTGGACCGAGCCCGCCGCGAGGCGCTGGCCGGGGGTGGCGGCCGGGGAGGCTCCTGGAGTCACCGGGCGAACGGTATACGCCCCGTGCCCGCCGGTTCGCACCATTCGTATCGTGGCGCCCGTGCGCCTCGCGACCTGGAACGTCAACTCGATCCGCTCCCGCATCGACCGCGTCGAGGCGTTCCTCGAGCGGCACTCGGTCGACGTGCTCGCCGTGCAGGAGACGAAGGCGCGCGAGGAGCAGCTGCCGCTGATGGGCCTGCAGTCGCTGGGGTACGACGTCGCCGCCGTCGGCTACGACCAGTGGAACGGCGTGGCGATCATCAGCCGGGTCGGCCTCGAGGAGGTCGAGGTGGGCTTCCCCGACATGCCGGGCTGGGGCGACCCGCCCGCGCCCGAGGCCCGGGCGCTGGGCGCGACGTGCGGCGGCGTACGCGTGTGGTCGCTGTACGTCCCCAACGGCCGCAAGGTCGACGACCCGCACTACGCCTACAAGCTGGACTGGCTGGCGCGCCTCCGTACGGCGGCCTCGGCCTGGGTCGGTGCGCCGACCGCGCTGGTCGGCGACTGGAACATCGCCCCGCGTGACGAGGACGTCTACGACATCGCCGCCTTCGCCAAGGACACCCACGTGACGCCGCCCGAGCGCGCGGCCTTCGAGGCGTTCCTCGACGACGGCTGGGCCGACCTGGCCCGCCCGTTCACGCCGGGCCCGGAGGTGTACACCTACTGGGACTACTACCGCCAGCGCTTCGAGCGGAACCGCGGCATGCGCATCGACTTCCTCCTCGGCTCCCCCGCCCTGGCCGAGCGCGTCACCGGCGCCGAGATCGACCGCGACGAGCGCGCCGGCAAGGGCGCCAGCGACCACGCGCCAGTCATCGTCGACCTCGACTGAGTCGCTACGCCCGGCGCTCGGCCCGCCGGTGCAGGCCGCCGACGAGCGCGACGAGCAGCACGAGGACGCCGGCGAGCAGCAGACCCGCACCCAGGTGCAGCTGGACGAGCAGCCCGCCGACGAGCGCGCCGAGGATGATCAGCACCACGGCGGCGAGCCGCCGGCCCGTGCCGCCGCCCTTGCCGGAGCCCAGGACGGAGTCGGCGGCGAGGCCGGTCAGCGTCGAGGTGACCACGACCGTCGTGACGTCCTTGACCGCGACGAGACGCGCCGTGGCCGCCTGCAGGCCCATCGCCGCGCCGAGGAGGGTGGTGACGACCAGGCGGAGGACGTCCCCGGGCTCGTCGACGACCAGGGCGACCACCCCCAGGCCGAGCACGACCAGTCCGACGACGCTCAGCAGCAGCGTGGTCAGCCACGACCAGACGTGCGCAGCACGCTTGAGCACCCGGCCGCCCAGCGCGGCGCCGAGGACGAAGCCGCCCAGCGCCAGCAGCGGGCCCAGCACCGGCAGGTCCGCCCCGCCCGCGAGCGCCATCCCGAGCACCACGACGTTGCCCGTCATGTTTCCGGTGAAGACCCGGTCCAGGCCGAGGTAGCCGACCGCGTCGACGACCCCGGTGGAGAAGGTCAGCACGAGCATCAGCGTCAGGTGCACCCGCTCGGAGGACGGTGCGGACAAGCGTCTCACCCGCGCCATGGTGGCGTACGTCGGCAGAGCTGTCGGAGGGTGCGTCCACAGTGGCCCCATGCAGACCTCGTTCCTCCCCCTCGCCCTCGTGCTCGTGACCGGCCTCGCCCTCGGCGTGCTGGTCGGCCGGCTGTGGGCGGCCGCCCGGCCCGAGCGCCTGCAGGCCGCGAGCGACGACGCGGTCGAGCACGCCGAGGTCGTCGCCGGGCTGGACCGGCTCGACGCGCAGCTGCGGCAGCTCGCGCACCAGGGCGTGTCGTGGCAGAGCCGGCTGCACCAGCAGGTCGAGGACGTCCGTCACTCCACCGACCTGCTGCGCCGCGAGACCGGGTCGCTGTCGACGGCGCTGCGCAAGCCCCAGGTCCGCGGCCGGTGGGGCGAGATGCACCTGCGCCGCGCCGTCGAGCTGGCCGGGCTGGTCGACCGGTGCGACTTCGAGGAGCAGAGCCGCTCGGTCCGCTCCGACGGCGAGACCGACCGGACGCTGATCCCCGACCTCGTCGTGCGCCTGGCCGGAGGGCGCTGCGTGCTGGTGGACGCGAAGGTGCCGCTCGACGCATTCCTCGACGCGATCGCCGCCGAGGACCCCGAGGAGCACGCCGCCCACCTCGCCCGCCACGCGCGCCAGCTGCGGACCCACGCCGCCGCGCTCGCGGGCAAGGGCTACTGGCGCGGGGGCGAGCAGACCCCGGAGTTCGTCGTCCTGTTCGTTCCGGGCGAGTCGTTCCTGTCCGCAGCGCTCGAGGCCGAGCCCGACCTCATCGACTGGGCCGCGCAGCGGCAGGTCGTCCTCGCGACGCCCACCACCCTGATCGCCCTGCTCCGCACCGTGGCGATGGGCTGGACCCACGAGCGGCTGGCCGAGGACACGCGACAGGTCTGGCGGCTGGGACGCGAGCTGCACGGCCGGCTCTCGACGATGGGCGAGCACCTCGACAAGCTCGGTCGCTCGCTGAAGGGCTCGGTCGACGCCTACAACAAGGCCGTCGGGTCGCTGGAGTCACGGGTCCTGGTCACCGCGCGCGAGCTGTCGGCCAGCGGCGTCACCGACGACGAGCTGCCCGCTCCCGCGTCCGTCGGCGAGGCGACCCGTCCCCTCGTCGCCCCCGAGCTGCTGGAGGCCTGGCCCGAGCGGGCGCCGACCTCCGCGACCCGTCCCCCGGGCGAGGCGGGCCGCGACGACGACTTCCTGCGCGCGAGCGAGCGGGCCGCCGGGACGGGGGCCGGCGGGGCCACGCAGCACCGGCGTGACAGCGCCTGAGAGCCCGGCGTGGCGCGGGCTTCGGGCCCGATGCGCCGCCTAGCGTGGTCCCCGTGACCCCCTCGCGCACCATCTGGGAGGAGGGCCGCCTGCCCAGCGGCCCCGTCGTGGCGCTCGCCGCGGCCGTGCTCGCCGTCGCCGTGGGGCTCGACCTGCTGGTCACGAGCCGTCTGAGCGTGCTGTTCGACGTGTTCTTCACCCTGGTCTGCATCGCCTCGGCGCTCGCCATCCGACCCGGCCAGTTCTTCTGGATCGGGGTGCTCCCCCCGCTGCTGCTGCTCGGCACGATGCTCGTCGTGGGGATCGCGCAGCCCGATGCGGTCGGCGAGGCCGTCGACGGCCGGGTGCAGGCGGTGTTCTCCGGCCTGGCGCACCACTCCGGGGCGCTCTTCGCGGGCTACGCCAACGCGCTGATCGTGCTCGGGGTGCGCCAGCGCACCGCGCGGATGCGGCTCGAGGCGAGCGCGCGACGGGCCTCGCCGTACGCCGTGGCGCCGCGCAGCCTCAGTCCTCGCTGAACCGGCTCGGGTCCCCCGCGCCGACCCGCACGACCTCGGCGACCTCCTCGGACAGGTCGACCACGGTCGTCGGCTCGGCGGTCACCTCGCCGGACTCCACGACCGCGTCGAGGTGGTGGTCGAGCTCCTCCTTGACCAGCCAGCCCTCGGTCATCGCCTCGCTCTCCCCGGGCAGGATCAGCGTCGAGGACAGCAGCGGCTCGCCGAGCTCCTCGAGCAGGGCGGAGACGGTGCGGTGGTCGGGGATGCGAACGCCGACGGTGCGCTTCTTCGGGTGCAGGAAGGCCCGCGGCACCTCGCCGGTGGCGGGCAGGATGAAGGTGTACGGGCCCGGCGTCGCCGCCTTCACGGCCCGGAACTGCGCGTTGCCGAGGTGGACCAGCTGACCCATCTGCGCGAAGTCGTGGCAGACGAGCGTGAAGTGGTGCTTGTCGTCGAGCCGCCGGATCTCGCGCATCCGGTCCAGGCCCTCGCGGTTGCCCAGCCGGCAGCCGAGCGCGTAGCCGGAGTCGGTCGGGTAGGCGACGAGCCCCCCGTCGCGCAGGATCGCCGCGACCTGGCCGACGGCGCGCGGCTGCGGGTCGACGGGGTGGATGTCGATGAAGCGGGCCACGCTCAGCCCTGGGCGGCGGCGGCCGCCGTACGCATGTCGCGGCGCAGCTCGGGCGGCAGCGCGAAGATCAGCGACTCCTCGGCCGACTGCACCGCGCGGGCGTCGGGGTAGCCGCGCTCGGCGAGCAGGGCCAGCACCCCCTCGACGAGGTCCTCGGGCACCGAGGCCCCTGAGGTGACGGCGACGCGGTCGACGCCCTCGAGCCACTCCTCGCGCATCTCGGAGGCGTCGTCGACGCGGTACGACGCCTTCGCGCCCGCCTCCAGCGCCACCTCGACCAGCCGCACGGAGTTCGAGGAGTTCCCCGATCCCACGACGATCACCAGGTCGGCGTCGGCGGAGATCTCCTTGACCGCGAGCTGGCGGTTCTGGGTGGCGTAGCAGATGTCGTCCGAGGGCGGGTCGAGCAGGTTCGGGAACCGCACCCGGATCGCCTCGACCGTCTCCAGCGTCTCGTCCACCGACAGCGTCGTCTGCGAGAGCCAGGCGACCTTGTCGGGGTCGCGGACCACGATGTTCTCGACGTCGTCGGGGCCCTGCACCAGCTGGATCCGCTCCGGCGCCTCGCCCGAGGTGCCCTCGACCTCCTCGTGGCCCTCGTGCCCGATCAGCAGGATGTCGTAGTCGTCGGCCGCGAACCGCTTCGCCTCGTGGTGGACCTTGGTCACCAGCGGGCACGTGGCGTCGATCGTCTTCAGACCGCGCTCGGCGGCGTCGGCGTGCACCTGCGGGGAGACCCCGTGGGCGGAGAAGACGACGGTCTGCCCGGCCGGCACCTCGTCGAGCTCCTCGACGAACACGGCCCCGCGGTCGGACAGCGTCTGCACGACGTGCTTGTTGTGCACGATCTGCTTGCGGACGTAGACGGGGGCGCCGTACGTCTCCAGCGCCTTCTCCACGGTGATCACCGCCCGGTCGACGCCGGCGCAGTAGCCGCGCGGAGCCGCCAGCAGGACGGCGCGCTCGGCTTCGTCGGGCGACAGCACGGGCGGGGTGCCGAGGTCGGTGCTCATGCCCGCCATCGTACGGACCTGTCCGTGCGGTCTCCTACCCTTCGACCATGCCCCAGTCGATGTCGGACACCTCGCCGGAGCGGCCGGCGCCGGTGCGGGCGGTCGCCCAGGCGATCGGCGGCTGGATCGACCGGCTGGGCGCGATCTGGGTCGAGGGCCAGGTCACCCAGATCAGCCGCCGGCAGGGGATGTCGACCGCGTTCCTCACGCTGCGCGACTCCCTGGCCGACGTGTCCGTCACGGTCACGGCCAACCGCGCCCTGCTGGACTCACTGGCCGCGCCGCTGGTCGAGGGCGCCTCGGTCGTGGTGCACGGCAAGCCCACCTACTACGCGACCCGCGGCTCGCTGAGCCTGCAGGCGCGTGAGGTGCGGATGGTCGGGCTGGGCGAGCTGCTCGCGCGGATCGCGCGGACCCGGCAGCTGCTCGCCGCCGAGGGCCTGTTCGCGGCCGAGCGCAAGCGGCCGCTGCCGTTCCTGCCGGGTGCCGTCGGGCTGGTCACGAGCCAGGGCTCCGCGGCGGAGAAGGACGTCGTCAAGCACGCTCAGGAGCGGTGGCCGAGCGTGCGGATCGTGGCGTCGTACTCCGCCATGCAGGGGGTCCACTGCACCCGTGAGGTGATCGCGGCGCTGCAGCGGCTCGAGGCCGACGAGAGCGTCGAGGTGATCGTGGTCGCCCGCGGCGGTGGCTCGGTGGAGGACCTCCTGCCCTTCTCCGACGAGGGGCTGGTGCGTGCCGTCGCCGCGCTGCGCACGCCGGTGGTCTCCGCCATCGGCCACGAGTCCGACGACCCGCTGCTCGACCTCGTCGCCGACTGGCGCGCGGCCACACCGACCGCCGCGGCGAAGCGGGTGGTGCCCGACGTCGCCGAGGAGGCGCAGCAGACGCTCGGGCTGCGCGAGCGCGGTCGGCGCGCGCTGCTGGGGCGCATCGCCGCCGAGCGGCAGGTCGTCGCCGCGCTGCACAGCCGCCCGGTGCTCGCCGACCCGCGCGGCGGGTTGATGGAGCGCTCCCGCGAGGTCGAGGCGCTGCGCGAGCGGGCGGTGCGCACGGTGCGCCACCGCGTGGACCGGGCGAGCGACGACCTCGAGCACCGCCTGGCACGGGTCCGTGCGCTCTCCCCGCTCTCGACCCTGCGGCGGGGCTACGCCGTCGTCACCGGTCCCAACGGCACCGCCGTCCTCGACCCCGCGGGGCTCGGCCCCGGCACCCCCGTCGACATCCGCGTCGCCGCCGGCCGGATCACCGCCGACGTCACCAGCACCCGCTCCGAGGAGACCCCCGATGCCTGACCCCAACGAGAAGACTGCCGAGAAGACCGCGCCGAAGAAGTCCGCAACCGATGCGGCGAGCGAGCACCACCCCGAGGACGACCTGTCGTACGAGGACGCCCGCGAGCAGCTCGCCGAGGTCGTGCACACCCTGGAGCAGGGTGGCACCACGCTCGAGGAGTCGATCGCGCTGTGGGAGCGCGGCGAGCGCTTGGCCCGGACCTGCCAGCACCGCCTCGACGGGGCCCGGGAGCGGCTCGACGCGGTGATGGAGCGCGAGGGCGACTAGCCCTGGCTCACTGCGCCTGCGTGGGCAGCGAGAGCTCGCCGGCGGTCTGCCGGACGACCTTCTCGCCGGCCGGGCTGCCGACGATCACCTGGCGACCGTCCGGCACGGCGGTGGTGAGGGCGTAGGAGCCCTTGGAACCGGTCCAGCTGCGCCAGACCCGGCCGTCGAGTCGTACGACGCCGCCGCGCTCGGGGTCGGTGACGGTGTCGGGCAGCAGCTTCTCGACGTCGTCAGGCGTCTCCTCGACGGCGACGTAGCGCTGGTCGCCGGTGAGCAGCCCGAGGTGCCACGCGCCACTGGGCCCCGACGCCTGCCGGTCGGGCGGGGTGAAGCGCACGCTCGTCGCGCGCCAGCCCTCGGGCAGCGGCACAGGAGCAGGCGCGACCAGCCCGGCCTGGCGGGCCTGCGAGGCGACCGGCGCGTAGTCGACCGGGTCGACGCCGTCGTCGGGGGTCTCGCGCACGCAGCTGCGCAGGACGACGAAGGCGATGATCCCGCCGACCAGCACCACCATCGCGGTCACCAGACCGCTGGAGGAGCGCTGGTAGCGCCCCGGCTGCCCACTCGTCCCGCTCACGTCCCCATCCTGCCAACCTCCGCCGCACGGCCCGCCCGCACCCGTAGGTTCACCCCGTGACCGCCCGATGAGCGCAGCCCGCCTGCTCGAGGAGGCCGTGCCGCTGGTGGCCCTCGCGGCGCTGCTCGTGGTCGCGTTCCGCGCGCCGCGGGTGCGGGTCGAGGTCGGGGTCTCGCTCGTGGCCGCGGGCGTCTGCCTGCCGCTGGTCGGCACCCGCGCCGCCGTCGACGCGGTGCTCGACCTGCTGCCGGTCGTCGTCTTCCTGGCCGCGATCCTCGTGGTGGCGGGGCGCTGCGCGGCCGCGGGCCTGTTCGAGGCGGTCGGGCACCGCCTCGGTCGGGGGTCGCCGACCCGGTTCCTCGGCGCGGTGTTCGTGGCCGCGGTCGCGGTGACGGCGGTGCTCAGCCTGGACGCGACCGTCGTGCTGCTGACGCTGGTGGTGCTGGCGGCCGCGCGGCGGGCCGGCGTACCCGCCGAGCCGGGTCTCGCCGCCTGCGTCCGCCTCGCGAACTCCTCGAGCCTGCTGCTGCCGGTCTCGAACCTGACGACCCTGCTGGCGCTGAAGGTGCTGCCGCTGTCGTTCACCCGCTTCGCGCTGGTGATGGCGCCGGTGTGGCTCGTCGTCGTCGCGGTGGAGTACGTCGTCCACCGCTTGCGATTCCGCCGTGACCTGGCGCCGACCGGCGCAGCGGTGGACCCCGAGCCGGCCCCACCGCTGCCCCGGATCCCGCTCGTGGTGCTGGTCGCGATGCTCGTCGGCTTCGTGCTCGCCCCGGTGGTCGGGCTGGCCGACGCGTGGGGACCGGCCGTGGTCGCCGTGGCCGCGGCACTCGCGCTCGTCGCCGCCGACGCGAGCCGGTCGGGCGCCGGTCGTGCAGCCCTGGCGGACGCCGGCCGCGACTCGGGCCCCGGTTTCGTGGTGTTCGTGCTCGCCCTCGGCGTGGTGGTGGCCGCCGTCGGGCGCGGCGGGCTCGGCGACCTGGTCGACGACGCGGCCCAGGGGCTCGGCGGTGGGCTGCTGGGCCTCCTCGCCCTCGCCCTCCTCGCGACCGTGCTCGCGAACCTCGTCAACAACCTGCCCGCGACCCTGCTGCTGCTCCCCGCCGTCGCACCGCTGGGCACGACCGCCGTGCTGGCCACCCTCGTCGGGCTGAACGTCGGCTCGTCGCTGACCTGGTCCGGCTCGCTGGCCAACCTGCTGTGGCGCCGCACCCTCGTCCGGGCCGGGGAGCACCCTTCGAGCGCGCGCTTCCACGCGCTCGCCGCCCTCGCCGTCCCTCCGGGCCTGGTCCTCGGGGTCGTCGTGCTGTGGCTCTGGGCACCCGTCGTCCTCTGACCGGGCAGTTCGCGCACGCTCAGGCGCGCTGACCGGGCAGTTCGCGCACGCTCAGGCGCGCTGACCGGGCAGTTCGCGCACGCCTCGCAGCACTGAGCGGGCACTCGCCGCACGCTTGGCACCGCTGAGTGGCCACTCGCAGCACGCGGGCGCCTCCCGAGCACGGGACGAGCGTCGGCTTACGTGCAGCAAGTGCCCGCTCAGCGGCCCAGGGCGTGCAGCAACTGCCCGGTCAGCGGCCCAGGACGTACAGCGACTGCCCGCTCAGCGAGCCAGAGCGTGCAGCAACTGCCCGCTCAGCAGCCCAGGGCGTGCAGCAACTGCCCGCTCAGCAGCCCTGGGCGTGCAGCAGCTGCCCGGTCGGCACGCCAGAGCGCACGTGCCGCACCTGCTGCACTGACGGCCCTTGCCGTCCGCAGAAGCAACCTCGCACTTGCCCTCGCCGCCGCGAGTGCGGTTGGGTGTGCCGCGTGCAGCACTACCGGGTCTCCGAGGCCGCCGAGATCCTCGGCGTCAGCGACGACACCGTGCGCCGCTGGATCGACGCGGGACGGGTGCCGTCGTCGGAGGTGGACGGCTTCAAGGTCGTCGCCGGCCCGGACCTCGCGCGTACGGCGGCCGGCCTGGTCGCCGACCTCGACCGCGAGCGCAGCCGCGCGGGGTCGGTCAGCGCCCGCAACCGGCTGCCAGGCATCGTCACCGAGGTCCTGCGCGACGCCGTGATGGCCCAGGTCGAGCTGATCTGCGGCCCGTACCGCGTGGTGTCGCTGATGAGCCGGGAGGCCGCCGACGAGCTCGGCCTCGAGCCGGGCGTGCGCGCGTTCGCGTCCGTCAAGTCCACCAACGTCGTCGTGGAGCGTCCATGAACCTGAAGTCCCGTCCCCTCGCCCGCCTCTGGGCGCTCCTGCTCGCCCTCGTGCTGGGCCTCACCCTCGCCGGCTGCGGCTCCAGCGGGGACGACTCCGGCGGCGGGGACGCGGGCGGCAGCGACCAGACGACGCTCACCGTCCTCGCCGCCTCGTCGCTGACTGAGTCCTTCACCGAGCTGAAGAAGCAGTTCGAGGCCGACCACGACGGCGTCAGCGTCAAGCTGGTCTTCGACTCCTCCGCCGCGCTGGCCGAGCTCGCCGAGCAGGGCGCCCCGGGCGACGTGCTGGCCACCGCCGACAAGCGCACGATGGACGAGGCGGAGGCCAACGACGGCACTGGCTCGGACCCGCAGGAGTTCGCCACCAACGTCGTCACCCTGGCCGTCCCGGCCGCGAACCCGGCGAAGATCGCGTCGTTCTCCGACCTCGGCAAGCCGGGCGTCTCGTACGTCGCCTGCGTCTCCTCGGCCCCCTGCGGCGCGGCCTCGCAGGCGCTGCTGAAGAGCAACGGCATCACCGCGAAGCCGGCCAGCGAGGAGACCGACGTCAAGGCGGTGCTGGCCAAGGTCACCGCGGACGAGGCCGACGCCGGCCTGGTCTACGCCACCGACGTCACCTCCGCCGGCGACGCGGTGAAGGGCATCGAGGTGCCGGGCGCGGCGCAGGACCCGAACACGTACTGGGTCGCGCAGACCAGCAACGCCAAGGCGAAGGGGCTCGCGAAGGACTGGATCGACCTGATGACCGGCAGCGACGGCACGAAGGTGCTCACCGACGCCGGCTTCGGCACCCCCTGACCCGGCGAGCGGGACGGGTGTGAGCAGACCTCCGCTACGGCTGGTCGTCCCGGCCGTCGTCGCGGCGGCGTTCCTCGTCGTCCCCGTCGTCGGCCTGCTGGTCGACACGCCCTGGTCGCGCTTCTGGTCGGTCGTCACCGGCGCGGAGGCGCTGGACGCGCTGCGCCTGTCCGCGGTCACGGCTCTGCTCTCGACGCTGCTCTGCGTGCTGCTCGGGCTGCCGCTGGGCTGGGTGCTGGCCCGCCTGGACTTCCCGGGCCGGCGGCTGCTGCGCGGGCTCGTCACCGTCCCCCTGGTGCTCCCGCCGGTGGTCGGCGGCGTCGCGCTGCTCAGCGCACTGGGCCGCAACGGGCTGCTCGGCCGGCCGCTGGACGAGGCGTTCGGCGTGACGCTGCCGTACACCACCGCCGCCGTGGTCGTCGCCCACACGTTCGTGTCGATGCCGTTCTTCGTGATCAGCGCGGAGGGTGCGCTGCGCGCGGTGCCCGGCCGGCTGGAGACGGCGTCGTCGACCCTCGGCGCGGACCCGTGGACCACCTTCCGCCGGGTCTCCCTGCCGCTGGCGCTGCCCGGGCTCGCCGCCGGCGCCGTGCTGGCCTTCGCCCGGTCGCTGGGCGAGTTCGGCGCCACCATCACCTTCGCGGGGAACTACCCCGGCACGACGCGGACGATGCCCAGCGAGGTGTACACCCGCCTGCAGGACGACCGCGACGTCGCGGTCGCGCTCAGCGTCGTGCTGCTGGTGGTGAGCGTCGTGGTGCTGGTCTCGCTGCGCGAGCGCTGGCTCGGCGGGCTGACGGGCGGAGCGTCATGAGCGACGCGTACGTCGACCTCGACCTCACGGTCCGCCGTGGCGAGGCCACGCTCGCCTTCGCGCTGCAGGCGGCCCCGGGCGAGGTCGTCGCCGTCGTCGGCCCGAACGGCGCCGGCAAGACCACGCTGCTCGACGCCCTCGCCGGGACGGCCCCCGCCGAGGGCACGCTGCGCGTGGCGGGCGCGGACTGGCAGCGGCTGCCCACCCACCGGCGGCGGGTGGCGGTGGTGCACCAGGACCACGCGCTGTTCCCGCACCTGAGCGTCCGCGCCAACGTCGAGTACGGCGCCCGCGCCCGCGGCGCGCGCCGGGCCGAGGCCGCCCGGCGGGCCCGCGAGCTGCTGGAGCTGCTCGACGTCGGCGACCTCGCCGGGCGGCGCCCCCACGCGCTGTCGGGCGGCCAGTCGCAACGGGTCGCGCTGGCCCGGGCGCTGGCCACCGACCCCGAGGTGATCCTGCTCGACGAGCCGTTCGCCGCGCTCGACGTCGCGGTCGCGCAGCGGCTGCGCGAGGTGCTCTCCGAGCGGCTGGCCGGGTTCGGCGGCGTGACGCTGCTGGTCACCCACGACGCCGTCGACCTGTTCACGCTGGCCGACCGGGTGCTCGTCGTCGACGGCGGCACGGTCGCCCAGCTCGGCACGCCGGCCGAGGTGGCGGCGAGCCCCCGCACGCCGCACGCGGCGCGGCTGGTCGGGCGCAACGTGCTGCACGGGACGGCCCACGGCACCCGCGTGGTGCTCGACGACGGGCCCGAGGTGGTCACCGCGACCGAGGCCCACGGCCCGGTGCTGGTGACGTTCAACCCGAGCGCGGTGACGCTGACCCCCGAGGAGCCGCACGGCTCGGCGCGCAACCGCTGGCCCACCGTCGTACGCCGCCTCGTCCCCGCGGGCGACGGCTCCGGCAGCACCGTCCGCGCCCACCTCGCCCCGCCCTCGCTGACCGTCGACCTCACCGCCGAGGCCGTCGCCGAGCTCGCCCTGACCGTGGGCAGCAGCGTCTGGGCGAGCGTCAAGGCCACCGACGTGGCGGTCGTCTCGCCGGTAGGGTCTGCTCATGACTGACGGCGCCGCCAGCCCCCTGACCGACCGGAACCTCGCCCTCGAGATGGTCCGGGTCACCGAGGCCGCGGCGCTCGCCGCCGGCCGCTGGGTCGGGCGCGGTGACAAGAACGGCGCCGACGGCCGCGCGGTCAACGCGATGCGCGAGATGATCTCCAGCGTCCAGATGGCCGGCACCGTCGTCATCGGCGAGGGAGAGAAGGACGACGCCCCGATGCTGTTCAACGGCGAGGAGGTCGGCGACGGCAGCGGCCCGGAGTACGACGTCGCCGTCGACCCGATCGACGGCACCACCCTGTGCGCCAAGGGGATGAGCAACGCGATCGCCGTGCTGGCGCTGGCCCCGCGCGGGGCGATGTACGACCCGTCGGCCGTGTTCTACATGGAGAAGCTCGTGACCGGGCCCCAGGCCGCCGACGTGGTGGACCTGCGCAACCCGGTCGCGGAGAACATCCGCCAGGTGGCGAAGGCGACCGGCAAGTCGACCCAGGACGTCGGCGTGGTGCTGCTCGACCGGCCCCGCCACGACGCGATCGTCGACGAGGTGCGTGCGACCGGCGCGCGGATCAAGTTCATCTCCGACGGCGACGTCGCGGGCGCCATCATGGCGGCTCGTCCCGACACCGGCGTCGACCTGCTGCTGGGCACCGGCGGCACGCCCGAGGGGATCATCACCGCCTGCGCCATGAAGTGCCTGGGCGGTGTCATCCAGGGCCGCCTCTCGCCCCACGACGACGCCGAGCGGGAGCGGGCGCTCGCGGCCGGCCACGACCTCGACCGGGTGCTGTCGACCGACGACCTGGTCGCCGGCGACGACTGCTTCTTCGTGGCCACCGGCATCACCGACGGTGAGCTGATGACCGGCGTCCGCTACCACGGCGGCGGCGCGACGACCGACTCGCTGGTGATGCGCTCGCGCAGCGGGACGGTGCGCCGGATCCGCTCCGAGCACCGCCGCGACAAGGTCGACCTGTACGCCTCGGTCGAGGGCTGAGGCCCGTCGCGTGATCGTCGTCGTCGGGGAGTCCCTGGTCGACGTCGTCCTCGGCGAGGACGGCGAGCCCGCCTCGGAGCACGTCGGCGGCGGCCCGCTGAACATCGCCGTCGGCGTCGCGCGGCTGGAGGAGCCGGCCCTGCTCGTCACCCAGGTCGGCGACGACGAGCGCGGCGAGCGGGTCCTCGCCCACCTCGCCGCGGACGAGGTCGAGGTGGTCGGCGTGCCGACCCACGACGGGCGCACCAGCACCGCCACCGCCACGCTCGCGGGCGACGGCTCGGCGACGTACGCCTTCGACCTGGGCTGGACGCTGCCACACCAGGACCTGCCCTCGTGCGACGCGCTGCACGTCGGCTCGCTGGGCACGGCGCTGGAGCCCGGCCGCGCGTCGGTGCTCGACCTGGTCGACCAGGCCTACGGCCGCGACACCTTCGTCAGCCTCGACCCGAACCTGCGCCCCGCCTTCCTCGACTCCCCCGAGGCCGCCTGGGCCGACCTGGTCTCGCTGGCCGAGCGCTGCACGCTGGTCAAGCTCTCCGACGACGACGTCGAGCTGGTCCAGCCCGGCGCCGACCACGGCGACATCGCGCGCGTGCTGCTGCAGGGCGAGCGGACCGAGCTGGTCGTGCTCACCCACGGCGCCGACGGCGCGACCGGGTGGACCGGCGACCTCGATGTGCGCGTGCCCGGGACCCCCGTCGAGACCGTGGACACCGTGGGGGCCGGCGACAGCTTCATGGCGGCGCTGCTCGTCGCGCTGTCGCAGGCCGGCGCGCTGACGTCGTACGGCGAGGGCGCGATGCCCTCGGACGAGGACGCGCTGCGGCGGCTGCTCTCGGCGGCGGCGACGGCCGCCGCCGTCACCTGCTCGCGGCGGGG
Source organism: Rhynchospora breviuscula (assembly GCA_027562975.1). NCBI lineage: Eukaryota > Viridiplantae > Streptophyta > Magnoliopsida > Poales > Cyperaceae > Rhynchospora > Rhynchospora breviuscula. The sequence continues at coordinate 64,053 of JAMQYH010000009.1, read as the reverse complement.
CGCAGACCCCCCGCGACGGGCCGACCTGCCCGTGGGCTGGCCGGCCTGAGGCGTACGTCGGCCTCGGCGGCGCCCGCCTGCGCCCGGGCGGCCCGGGTCAGCCGCTGCTCGGCGAGCGCGTGGGACACCAGGCGGGCCACGTCAGGGTCGACGGCCATCCCGAGGTGGCTGCAGGTGGCCTCGACGTGCTCCGCGGCCGGGTCCAGGCAGGAGCGCCAGTCGACGACACCGTCGCGGCGCGACCAGATCGCGGTGAACCCGACCTCGGGGTCCATCGGGGCGTGGGCCATGTCGAAGCTGTCGCGGGCGCAGTCGCCACCGAGGCAGTCCGCGCCCATCAGCGAGCGCAGGCCGAGGCGGTGCAGCCCGGACAGGGCGGCGGCGTTGAGACCGAGGAGGTGGTTGACGGCGCCGGGGGCGAGGACGGGGCTGCCCATCATCACCAGGCCGGCGACGAGGTCGGGGCGGCGCGCGGCCAGGCCGCGGCCGAGCATCCCGCCCAGGCTGTGGCCGACGATGCTGACCTTCGAGCCGCGCCGCTCGGCGATCTGCTCCAGTCGGCGCTCGAGCGCCTCGGCGGTGCTCATCGTGCAGCCGGCGTTGACGCGGATCGAGGAGCGGTAGGTGCGCCAGCCCTCGTCGCGCAGGTGCTCGGCGAGGCGGGCGAGGCTCCAGTCGCCGGCCATGAAGCCGGGCACCAGCAGGACCGGCTCGTTCAGCACGACCCGCCCGGCCCGGGCCCACGCCAGCGAGCGGCGCGAGCGCCGCTGCGCGCGCCGGTGCCGCTCGCCGCGCAGGACCTCACCGGCCACGGCACCCTCCCGGCCCAGGCTCCACACGGGTCCCGGTCCGGCGTACTCCTCCGGGCGGAGGAAGGTGCCGCGACTGGTGAGCATGTGGCGGACGTTACACGCTCACGCGTGACCTTGTGGAGGTTCTGTTCTCGGTAGTCTAAGTTCCGTGGCTGCCACACCCCTGGACCCGACCGACCCCCCGGCCCCCTCCACGAGCGGCCGGGCGCCCGTCGCGCGCTCAGAGGAGCTGCGCGCACCGCTGGCCTCCGGCCTCGAGCTCTGCTACCAGACCTTCGGCGACCCCTCCGACGAGCCGCTGCTGCTCGTCATGGGGCTCGGCGGCCCGATGACCTGGTGGGAGCCCGCGATGTGCGAGCGCTTCGCCCGTGCCGGGTTCTTCGTCGTGCGCTACGACAACCGCGAGACCGGCCGCTCCTCGCGCGGCACCGGCCGGGTCACGAAGACCGGGCTCGTCCGTGCCTTCCTCGGCCTGCCGGCCAGCGCGCCGTACGCCGTGAGCGACCTCGCCGACGACGCCTTCGGGCTCATGGACCACCTGGGCTGGGACTCCGCCCACGTCTGCGGCGTCTCGATGGGCGGGATGATCGTCCAGACGATGGCCCTCGCGCGGCCCGAGCGGGTCCGCTCGATGACCTCGATCATGTCGACCACCGGGCGGAGGACGGTCGGCTGGCAGGACCCGTCGCTGCTGCCGTCGCTGCTCGCGCCGCGCCAGCGCGACAAGGAGTCGTACGTCGTCGCGAGCGTGCGGCTGTGGCAGCGCATCGGCTCGCCCGCCTACCGCCGCCCCGACGACGCCGTGCGGGCGCAGGCCGCGGAGACCTGGGACCGGACCATCAGCGCGGCCGGGATCCTGCGGCAGATGATGGCGATCCTCACCCAGCCCGACCGCACCCGCGCGCTGCGCGAGGTCGACGTGCCCACGCTGGTGATCCACGGCGACGCCGACAAGATGGTGCACGTCAGCGGCGGGCGGGCCACCGCCGCGGCCGTCCCGGGGGCCGAGCTGGTGCTGGTGCGCGGCATGGGCCACGACACCCCGGAGCCGCTGCACGCGCTGATCGTCGACGGGGTACGTCGCGTCGCGAACCGCGCGCGGACCGCCTGACGGTCACGCTCCGATCACGCCTCGCCGCGCCTCTTGCGCGGGTGTCGGCACGGGAGACTACTGTGACCCACCACACATCCCCCGACGGCGGAAGGCGTCCCGCATGCCCCAGCCCCAGACCCGGCGCGGCCGGTGGCGCCGAGCGGCCTCGCTCGGCCTCGCCACGACGCTCGCCGCCTCGACGCTCGCCGCGTGCGGCGGTTCCGGCGGCACCACGCTGACCTGGTACATCAACCCCGACAGCGGGGGCCAGGACGCCGTGGCCAAGAACTGCAGCACCAAGGACTACACGATCAAGACCCAGGTGCTCCCCCAGGACGCCGGCCAGCAGCGGGTGCAGCTCGCCCGACGGCTCGCGGCCAAGGACTCGGGCATCGACATCATGAGCATCGACCCGCCGTACACCGCGGAGTTCGCCAACGCGGGCTTCCTCGCCGAGCTGCCCGACTCGCTGCGCCGGACGGTGCGCGAGCAGGACTTCGACGGCGCGGTGAAGGCGGCGACGTGGAAGGACAAGATCGTCGTCGCCCCGCTGTGGTCGAACGTCCAGATCCTCTGGTACCGCAAGTCCTTCGTCGAGAAGGCCGGCCTCGACATGAGCAAGCCGGTCACCTGGGACCAGGTCATCAAGGCGGCCTCGGAGAACGGCGGCAAGGTCGCGGTGCAGGCCAACAAGTACGAGGGCTACGCCGTGTGGATCAACGCGCTGATCTCCGGCGCGGGCGGCGAGCTGGCCTCCGACACCGCCAAGGGCGACGACGCGACCATCGACGTCAACTCCCCCGCCGGCAAGAAGGCCGCCTCGATCATCGCCGAGCTGGCCTCGTCGAAGGCCGCCCCCGCCGACCTCTCGGTCGCGCAGGAGGGCCAGGCCGGCGCCACCTTCGGCTCCCCCCAGGGCGCCTTCCTCGTCAACTGGACCTACATCTGGACCAACTACGACGAGACCCAGCCCGAGGTGAAGAAGGACCTCGGCTACGCCCCGTACCCCGAGAGCGTGGCGGGCGAGGACTCCGAGCCGCCGTTCGGCGGGATCGGCGTCGGCGTCAGCAAGTACTCCGACCACGTGGAGGACTCGCTCAAGGCGGTCGCCTGCATCACCAACCCGGAGAACCAGGGCGTCAACGCCGAGCTCACCGGCAACATGCCGGCCAGCTCGGCCGGCTACGACTACAAGCCGCTGAAGAAGATCTACCCCCAGGACCTGCTCGACCTGTGGGAGCAGAGCCTCCAGCGCGCCGCCCCGCGCACCGTGTCGCCGTACTGGAGCGACATCTCCGGCGCGCTGCAGTCGACGTGGCACCCGCCGAGCGCGGTGAACCCCGACACCACCCCGGAGAAGTCGGCGCAGTTCATCCGCGACGTGCTCAAGCAGAAGAAGCTCCTGTGAGCGCCGTGACGGCCCCGCGCGGGGCACCCAAGAGCCGCCGGGCGGGCAAGCCCGTGGCCAGCGACCGGGCCAAGGCCGAGAACCGCCTCGGGCAGCGGCTGGTGGCTCCGGCCGTGATCCTCATGGTGCTGGTCACCGCCTACCCGATGCTGCAGGCGCTCTACCTGTCGCTGTTCAAGTACCGCCTGACCACCCCGGACGACCGCAGCTTCGTCGGCCTCGGCAACTACGTCACGGTGCTGGGCGACTCGCTGTTCTGGCGCGACACCTTCAACACCGTGCTGATCATGGTGGTGACGGTCGCGGTGGAGCTGGTCATCGGCTTCGTCTTCGCGATGGTGATGCACCGCATCGTGTTCGCCCGCGGCGCGATCCGCACGGCCATCCTCATCCCGTACGGCATCATCACCGTCGTCTCGGCGTTCGCCTGGCAGTTCACCTTCAGCCTCAACAACGGGTGGGTGAACTCGGCCTTCGCGTGGCTGCCGGGCATCAGCGCCGACACCAACTGGTTCGGCGCCTACGGCACCTCGATGTTCGCGATCATGATCTCCGAGATCTGGAAGACCACGCCGTTCATGTCGCTGCTGCTGCTGGCCGGGCTCTCGCAGGTCAGCGAGGACATGATCGAGGCCGCGAAGGTCGACGGCGCGACGTGGTGGCAGCGGCTGCGGAAGGTGATCCTGCCCAACATGCGCGCCGCGATCATGGTCGCGGTGCTGTTCCGGGCCCTGGACGCCTTCCGGATCTTCGACAACATCTTCGTGATGACGAAGGGCGCGCAGGGCACGGCGTCCTCGTCGTTCCTCACCTACACGCAGGTCATCGAGCAGTTCCAGCTCGGGCTGGGCTCGGCGCTGTCGGTGCTGCTGTTCCTGACCGTCCTGCTGATCGCGTTCCTGATCGTCAAGGTGTTCAAGGTCGACCTGGCGTCGGCGAGGGGTGAGGGCTGATGGCCAGCACGGAGCGTCGTACCGCCATCGGCACCGGCGTCGGGTTCGTCGTCATCCTCGTGTGGTGCCTGCTGCCGGTGGTGTGGATCATCTCGCTGTCCTTCAAGGGCGTCGACGAGACGGCCGCGGGCAGCGCGCAGTTCCTGCCCAAGGACCCGACGCTGCAGAACTACAAGGACATCCTCGCCAACCCCGACTTCCTCGCCGCCCTGCGCAACTCGCTCGGCATCTCGCTGATCGCCACGCTGCTCTCGGTGGTCCTCGCGACGCTGGCGGCGTACGCCATCGCGCGCCTGGAGTTCAAGGGCAAGCGGGTCGTGCTGTCGATCGCCCTGGCGATCGCGATGTTCCCGGTGGTCTCGCTGGTCGGGCCGCTGTTCGACATGTGGACCACGATCGGGCTGTTCAACACCTGGCCCGGCCTGATCATCCCGTACATGTCGTTCACGCTGCCGCTGGCGATCTGGACGCTGTCGGCCTTCTTCCGCGAGATCCCGTGGGAGATGGAGCAGGCCGCCCAGGTCGACGGCGCCACCTCGTGGCAGGCCTTCCGCAAGGTGATCGTGCCGCTCGCGGCGCCGGGGGTGTTCACCGCGGCGATCCTGACGTTCTTCTTCGCCTGGAACGAGTTCGTCCTCGCCATCAGCCTCACCACGACCACCGGGTCGCGGACGGTGCCCGCCCAGCTGTCGTTCTTCGTGGGCCCCGACCCGTTCAACCCGCCCTACGGCCAGCTGGCGACGGCCTCCGTCGTCGTCACCGTGCCGATCATCATCATCGTCCTGCTGTTCCAGCGAAAGATCGTGTCCGGGCTGACCTCCGGCGCAGTGAAGGGTTGACGCCATGGCCTCCATCGAGATGAAGAACATCGTCAAGAAGTACGGCGACGGGTTCCCCGCGGTCAACGACGTCAGCATCGACGTCGCCGACGGGGAGTTCGTGATCCTGGTCGGCCCGTCCGGGTGCGGGAAGTCGACGCTGCTGCGGATGATCGTCGGCCTGGAGGACATCACCTCCGGCGACATGGTCATCGGCGGCAGCCGGATGAACGACCTCGCCCCGCGCGACCGCAACCTGGCGATGGTGTTCCAGAACTACGCGCTCTACCCGCACCTGAGCGTGTACGAGAACATCGCGTTCCCGCTGCGGCTCAAGGGCGACGTCCCCGAGTCGGAGATCGACGCGAAGGTGCGCGAGGCGAGCAAGACCCTCGAGCTCGACGAGCACCTGGAGCGCAAGCCCGGCAACCTCTCCGGCGGCCAGCGCCAGCGGGTCGCGATGGGCCGCGCGATCGTCCGCGAGGCCGACGCGTTCCTCTTCGACGAGCCCCTGTCGAACCTCGACGCCAAGCTCCGCGGGCAGATGCGCACCGAGATCGCCCGGCTGCAGAAGCGGCTCGGCATCACGACGGTCTACGTCACCCACGACCAGACCGAGGCGATGACGCTCGGCGACCGGGTCGCGGTGCTCAAGCGGGGCGTCCTGCAGCAGCTGGCCAGCCCGCGCCAGCTCTACACCAACCCCGCCAACCTGTTCGTCGCCGGCTTCATCGGCTCCCCGCCGATGAACTTCCTCCCGGCCAGCGTCGAGGGCACCACGCTGAAGCTGCCGTTCGGCTCGGTGGACATCAGCAAGGACCGGGCGGCCAAGGCCCGCGACCGCGGCCTGCTCATCGCCGGGATCCGCCCCGAGCACTTCGAGGACGCCACGGTGGTCGACAAGACCGGCGGCACCACGTTCACCGCGAAGGTCGACTTCGTGGAGTGGCTGGGCAACGAGTCGTACGCCTACATCCCGTTCGAGGCGCCGCCCGAGGTCACCGAGAAGCTGCTCGAGCTCGAGAAGGACCTCGACGGCGACGCGATGCGCACCCAGATGGTGATCTCGCTCGACGGCGCCAGCCGGATCGACGCCGGCGACGAGGCCGAGATCTGGGTCGACACCTCGAAGATCCACCTGTTCGACCCCAGCACCGGGGAGAACCTCACCCTCGACGCCTCCAACGCCGGATCCTCGCCGGTGCTGGAGGTCACCGGCGCCTGAGCCCGTCGCCCGCCGCCGGCCCGTGCACAGCGGACCGGGCCGCGGTGCGGTGACGATCGCGTGAACACACCGGCCGCGGGGTTCCCCCCCGCGGCCGGTGTGCTCCACAGTCCGGGCATGGACCTCCGTCTCGGGAGGGCGTCCACCACCCGGACCGCCCTGCTCACCGCTGCACTGACCACCGCCGGCCTGCTCGTCGCACCGCCGCTCGCGGCCCCGACGTACGCCGCCGCCGGCGAGACGTACTCCGGCACGCTGACCTCGGCGATCGCCGCGATCCCGGTCCGCTCGGAGAACCGCAGCGGGTACGACCGCTCGCTGTTCCGGCTGTGGGTCGACGCCGACGGCGACGGCTGCGACACCCGCGACGAGGTGCTGCTGGAGGAGGCCGACTCCGCGCCAACGCGCGGCGCCGGCTGCACGCTGAGCGGCGGGCGCTGGTACTCCTACTACGAGGGCGCCTCGCAGAGCTCGGCCTCGGCGCTCGACATCGACCACGTCGTGCCGCTGGCCGAGGTGTGGGACTCCGGCGGGTCCGGCTGGAGCGCCCAGCGCCGCGAGGACTACGCCAACGACCTCGGCGACAGCCGGACGCTGGTGGCGGTGACCGCCTCGCTGAACCGCAGCAAGGGCGACCAGGACGTCGCCGAGTGGCTGCCGCCGATCAACCACTGCCGCTACGTCAAGGACTGGGTGGCCTCGAAGATCCGGTGGGGCCTGTCGCAGGACTCGGCGGAGAAGGCGGCGCTGCAGCGCGAGGCCGGGAGCTGCACGAACTCCACCATCACCGTCACCGGGCGGTGAGGCTGCTCCCGGGCAGGCTCAGCGCTCGCTGGCCGGCTTCTGCCCGGGGGCGCGGTCCTTGCGGGTCACCTCGTGGTCGATCCGTGCGTTGGGGCCGGCCTCGCCACCCTCCTGGACCTCGCCACCGTCCATGTCGGGAGCGCCCTGGACCGCCTGGTCGGGTTGGATGGGCGTGTCGGCCGCGGCCGGGTCCATCGCGCTGACCTCGGAGACCTGGCCCTTCTCGTCCTCGGTGCTCATGGGCTCAACGTACCCACCGGCGGGGCGCCCGGACCGGCGCCCCAGGGGTGGTTCGGCGCTGCCGCCGGAACGCTCAGGCGACGGCCGGAGCCGCGGTCGGCGCCGTCGTACGCCGGCCTCGGAGCAGCCGTCCGACCAGGGCGTCGAGCGAGAGCCGCCCGGCCCCGGAGCCGAGGAGCGCGAGACCGAGGACACCGATCAGGGCGACGAGCTCCCAGCCGCCGTCGGAGACGAAGACGCCTCCGTCGCGGTGCGCGAACCAGAAGGCGCCGGCCATGTCGGCCGCGACCAGCAGCCCGACGACGCGGGTGAGCGCGCCGAGGACGAGCAGCACCCCGCCGACCACCTCGACCGCGATCGCGAACACCGCGGCCGCGGTCGCGGCCGGGATGCCCATCGCGGCGAAGCCGTCGGCGGTGCCGCTCACGCCGCCCCCGTCGAGCTTCTGCCAGCCGTGGGCGAGGAGGACCACGCCGAGCACGACTCGGGCGGCGAGGAGGGTGACGTCGCGGAGGGGGGCGGAGATGGTCATGGGAGGCCTCTCGATCGGCTCGGTTGACGGTTCAACGACCGTAAGGGGCCGGACCTGAGAGCCGCCTGACAGCCCGCCGCTACCGAGCGCTCGTGAGAGCGTGGACGGGTGAGCGACGCACCCGAAGACGTGGCTCGTACGCCGGGCCGGACGTCGGGCGACCTCGTGCTGCGCGAGCGCGAGGACGGCACGCTGGAGCTGCGCGCGAACGGGCTGTTCGTCATGGACACCGCCGAGACGTCCACCGAGCGGGCGCTGGCCACGGCGGCCCTCGCCGACGCCGGTCCCGGGCCGCTCACGGTGCTCGTCGGCGGCCTGGGGCTCGGCTTCACGGTCGCCGAGGTCCTGGGCGACGACCGGGTCGAGCGGTGCGTCGTGGCCGAGCTCGAGCCGGACCTGGTGGGCTGGCTGCGCGACGGCACCGTGCCCCACGGCCCCGCCCTGTTCACAGATCCGCGCCTGGAGGTGGTCGTCGGCGACGTGGCCGACCTGCTCGCCGCGGGTACGCCGACGTACGACCTGGTGCTGCTCGACGTCGACAACGGCCCCGGCAACCTGGTCCACCTCCCCAACGCCCGGCTGTACGACGACGCCGGCCTGCGCACGGTGCGCAGGGCGCTGCGCCCGGGCGGGCGAGTCGTCGTCTGGTCGGCCGACCGTGCGCCGGGCCTCGCGGCCGCCCTGGGGCGGGTGATGGACGCGAGCGAGGAGCGGGCGCTACCGGTGCGGCTCCAGGGGCGGGACGAGTCGTACTGGCTGCTGACCGGCGCGATAGCCTCCGACGCGTGACGCAGAACGAGCCTGAGTTCCGGACCGAGCACGACTCGATGGGCGAGGTGCAGGTGCCCGCAGCGGCCCTGTGGCGGGCCCAGACCCAGCGCGCGGTCGAGAACTTCCCGATCAGCGGCGCGACCCTCGAGGACGAGCACGTCAAGGCGATCGCCCGGGTCAAGGCCGCCGCCGCGACCGCGAACGAGGAGCTCGGCGTCCTCACCGCGGAGCAGGCCGGCGCGATCCGCGACGCCGCCGGGCAGGTGGTCGCCGGGCAGCACCTCGACCAGTTCCCCATCGACGTCTTCCAGACCGGCTCGGGCACCTCGTCGAACATGAACATGAACGAGGTGCTGGCCAGCATCACCACCGCCGCCGGCGTCGAGCTGCACCCCAACGACCACGTCAACGCCAGCCAGTCGTCGAACGACACCTTCCCGACCTCGATCCACGTCGCCGCCGCGGTCGCGACGACCGGCGACCTCGTCCCCGGCCTGGAGATCCTCGAGCATGCGCTGGCCGCGAAGGGCGCCGAGTTCGCCGACCTGGTGAAGTCGGGGCGCACCCACCTGATGGACGCGACGCCGGTGACGCTGGGCCAGGAGTTCGACGGGTACGCCGCGATCGTCCGCCTGGCCGCCGAGCGCCTGGCCGCCACGCTTCCCCGCGTGCTCGAGCTGCCCCTGGGCGGTACCGCGGTCGGCACCGGCATCAACACCCCCGACGGGTTCGCCGAGAAGGCGATCGCCGCGCTGGCCGCCGACACGGGTCTGGCGTTCACCGAGGCCCGCAACCACTTCGAGGCCCAGGGCGGGCGCGATGCGCTGGTCGAGCTCTCCGGCCAGCTGCGGACCATCGCCGTCGGCCTGACGAAGATCTGCAACGACCTGCGCTGGATGGGCTCGGGCCCGACGACCGGCCTGGCCGAGGTCAACCTGCCCGACCTCCAGCCGGGGTCGAGCATCATGCCGGGCAAGGTCAACCCGGTGCTCCCCGAGGCGACGCTGATGGTGTGCGCCCAGGTGATCGGCAACGACGTCACCGTCACCACCGCGGGCGCCTCGGGCGTCTTCGAGCTCAACGTGATGATGCCGGTGATCGCGCGCAACGTGCTGGAGTCGATCCGGCTGCTGGCCAACGCCTCCCGCGTGCTGGCCGCCCGCTGCGTCGACGGCATCGAGCCGAACGCCGACCGGCTGCGGGCGTACGCCGAGTCGTCGCCGTCGATCGTCACGCCGCTGAACAAGTACATCGGCTACGAGGAGGCCTCCAAGGTCGCCAAGGCCGCGCTGAAGAAGGGGCAGACGATCCGCGAGACGGTCCTCGAGATGGGCTACGTCGAGCGCGGCGACCTCACCGAGGAGCAGATGGACGCCGCCCTCGACGTGCGGAGCATGACCAACAGCTGACCCGGCGCAACTGCACGCTGAAAACCCGGTGACCCGGCGCAACTGCACGCTCGATGCGTGCAGATGCGCCGGGTCAGCGGGTGCTTGGCGTGCGGATCTGCCGGGTCGACCGTCGGCTCAGTACCAGCCGTGGCTCTGCTTGAAGCCCCAGGCGGAGCAGGCCGAGCCGTAGCGGGACTGGATGTAGCCCAGACCCCAGCGGATCTGGGTCTCGGCGTTGTCCTCCCAGTCCGGGCCGGCGGAGGCCATCTTCGAGCCCGGGAGCGCCTGCGGGATGCCGTAGGCCGACGAGGACGGGTTGTCGGCGTGGGTGTCCCAGCCGGACTCCTGGGTCCAGATGTTGTCGATGCAGTCGAAGTCCGACGCGCTCATGCCGAACTCCGGCAGCAGGGCGCGGGCGATGTCCTTCGGGTCGGACTGGTCGAGCTTCTGGCTGCCGGTCACCGCGACGGCCTTGGCGTCGCCGAGCTCGCGCTGCTTGATGCGGTCCGCCTCGGCGCGGCGGTCGTCGGCGCTGCGCGAGACGGCGGCGCCGCGGGCCAGAACCTCCTGCGCGTCGAGGGTCGTCGAGGCGCTGCTGGGCGCGTAGTCACCCGCGACCGCGGCCGAGCCGGCGGTCAGCTGGGCCGACATGACGCCACCCCCGACGGTCACCCCGGTCGCGACGGCGGCGACGCCGCCGGTGACGAGGGTGGTGCGGACGCCGGCCCGGAGGACGGTGTGGTCACGCTCGGCGCGGTGCTTGGGCGCGCTGCGGGGCGCGGTGTTCTGAGCCTGGGTCAACGACTTCTCTCTCAGGGCGACGCTCGGGGGGCAGGTGGCCGCGGGCGACGTGCTGCCCGGGCAAGCGCGATCCACCCTGACGGACGAGATTGACGCGTGCAAGCCGAACCCGGACAACGCACCGGACGACTTCGCGCGAGTTCGGTCACATCAGTCACACACGACCCAGCAGTCGCAGACGATCGCACCCGCACCGCCGTACGACGGTGCGGGTGCCGCCCGGATCACATGACGACGCTCTCCAGCATCTCGGTGACCAACGCCGCCACCGGGGAGCGCTCGGAGCGCGTGAGGGTCACGTGCCCGAACAGCGGGTGACCCTTCAGCTTGTCCACGACGGCGACGACCCCGTCGTGGCGCCCGACGCGCAGGTTGTCGCGCTGCGCGACGTCGTGGGTGAGCACGACCTTGGAGTTGGCGCCGATCCGCGAGAGCACGGTCAGCAGCACGTTGCGCTCCAGCGACTGCGCCTCGTCGACGATGACGAAGGCGTCGTGCAGCGAGCGGCCCCGGATGTGGGTCAACGGCAGGACCTCGAGCAACCCGCGCTCGATGATCTCCTCGACGACGTTCGGGCCGCTGATCGCGCCGAGGGTGTCGAAGACGGCCTGGGCCCAGGGCGACATCTTCTCCGACTCGCTGCCCGGCAGGTAGCCCAGCTCCTGCCCGCCGACGGCGAACAGCGGCCGGAAGATGACGACCTTCTGGTGCTGGCGGCGCTCGAGGACCGCCTCCAGCCCGGCGCACAGCGCCATCGCCGACTTGCCGGTCCCGGCGCGCCCGCCGAGGGAGACGATGCCGACCTCCGGGTCGAGCAGCAGGTCCAGCGCGACCCGCTGCTCGGCGCTGCGGCCGTGCACGCCGAACACCTCACGGTCGCCGCGGACCAGGTGCACCCGCTTGTCCTCGTGCACCCGGCCCAGCGCGCTGCCGCGGTCGGAGAGCAGCACCAACCCGGTGTGGCAGGGCAGGTCGCGCGCCGCGTCGAGGTCGACGACGCCGTCGGCGTACAGCAGGTCCAGGTCGTCGGCGGTGACCTCGAGCTCGGTCATGCCGGTCCACCCGGCGTCGGCGTCGGTGGCCATCTCGGCGCGGTACTCCTCCGCGTCGAGGCCGACCGCCGAGGCCTTGATCCGCATCGGCAGGTCCTTGGAGACCACGGTGACCCGGGCACCCTCCTGGCTGAGGTTGTTGGCGACGGCCAGGATCCGGGTGTCGTTGTCGCCGAGGCGGAAGCCGGAGGGCAGGGACGTCGGGTCGGTGTGGTTCAGCTCCACGCGGATCGTGCCGCCGTGCTCGCCCACCGGCACCGGCCGGTCGAGACGGCCGTGGCTCACCCGCAGGTCGTCGAGCATCCGCAGCGCCGAGCGGGCGAAGTAGCCCAGCTCGGGGTGGTGCCGCTTGCCCTCCAGCTCGGTGATCACGACGACGGGCAGCACGACCTCGTGCTCCTCGAAGCGACGGACCGCGGTCGGGTCCGCGAGCAGGACGCTCGTGTCCAGGACGTAGGTGCGCCGGCCGGCCTCAGGAGTCTTCGCAGAACCCATGACGGGTGTCCCTTCCGGACCGGCGCACGCACTCAGCGCCCCGGTCCGCGGATCAGCCCGACGTCGGGCACGGACCGGTGGGCCGTCGGGGTGTGAGTGCCACCCCTGGCGCGCTCGTGGTGCTGCACGGAGCCTCCCGGTACGAGGGGCTTCCCCACCCCTCGATGTACGGCAACCTAGGACGCCGTACGGGGCCCGCAGGTGAGGACACGCCCATGCGCGTGTGACGGAGCGGTGACACCGCGGTGACGCCCGCTCACCATCCGTCGAGACGTGAGTTGCTCGCCGACGAGACGTGAGTTCCTCCCCGTCGAGAGGGGACGTTCCTCGCCGTCGGGGCGTCAGGCGCCGAAGCGGCGCTCCCGCGCGGCGTACGCCCGGATCGCGCGCAGGAAGTCGACGCGCCGGAACTCCGGCCAGTAGGCCTCGCAGAAGTAGAACTCGCTCGCCGCGCTCTGCCAGAGCAGGAAGCCGCCGAGACGCTGCTCACCCGAGGTGCGGATGACGAGATCCGGGTCGGGCTGGCCCTTGGTGTAGAGGTGCGCGGCGATGTGCTCGACGTCGATCACCTGCGCCAGCTCCTCCAGGGGCGTCTGCAGCGCGACGTGCTCGGCCAGCAGGGAGCGTACGGCGTCCGCGATCTCGCGCCGCCCGCCGTACCCGACGGCGACGTTGACCAGCACGCCCTCCACGTCGTGGGTCGCCTCCGCGGCGGCCTTGAGCCGCTGGGCGGTGGCCGCGGGGAGCAGGTCGAGGGCGCCGACGGGGTGGATGCGCCAGCGCCGTGCCTCGGCCAGCGACTCGACGGCCCCCTCGATGATCTCCAGCAGGCCGGTCAGCTGCTCGGGCGGCCGGTTGGCGAGGTTGTCGCTGGACAGCAGCCAGAGCGTGACGACCTCGACGCCGAGCTCCTCGCACCAGCCGAGGAACGGCGCGATGTTGTCGGCGCCGGCCTGGTACCCCTCGGCCGTGCCGAGCCCGACCGCCCGGGCCCACCGGCGGTTCCCGTCGAGCATCACGCCGACGTGCTTGGGCGTGCGGCTGGTGTCGAGGCGGCGGGTCAGGCGGGCCTCGTACGCCGGGTAGAGCACCCGCCGCAGGCCCCGCTTCCAGTCCGCCACGTCGGCCGACTCTACCGTCGCCGCCACCTGCGCGGGTGGTCCGCGCCGCACCCCGAACGGCTCGCCCGGCCACCCGGAGGTGGGTAGCCTCGCCTCTCGTGGGGACCACGCAGGAGCACACCGAGCGACCGGACGACGTACCCGTCGCCCACGCCCCCGTCCGCCGGCCGCACGGGTCCGAGTCGGGCCTCGAGCGCGCCGCCGAGGCCGTGCGCGAGCGGGTCGCCGAGGTCAAGCCCCACCTGCGCGGCTGGCTGCACGCCGGCACGACGCCGCTGGCCCTCGCGGCCGGGATCGTCCTGATCGTGCTCTCGCCCACGACGACGACGCGGATCGGCTCGTCGCTGTTCGCCGCGACGGCGCTGCTGCTGTTCGCCGTCTCGGCGATCTACCACCGGGGCACCTGGGGACCGCGGTCTTTCGCGTTCCTGCGGCGCTTCGACCACGCGAACATCTTCCTGCTCATCGCCGGGTCCTACACGCCGTTCACGCTGATCCTGCTGGAGGGCACCGACCGGGTGGTGATGCTCAGCGTGGTCTGGGCGGGGGCCCTGCTCGGTGCGTTCTTCCAGATCGCGTGGCCGACGGCGCCGCGCTGGCTCTCGACGCCGATCTACATCGCGCTCGGCTGGGCGGCGATCTTCTACGCGCCCGCCTTCGTCTCCGGCGGCGCGGCGGTGACGACGCTCGTCGTCGTCGGCGGCGCGCTCTACACCGTCGGCGGGATCGTCTACGGGCTGAAGAAGCCCGACCCGTTCCCCACCTGGTTCGGGTTCCACGAGGTCTTCCACACCTTCACCATCGCGGCGTTCGTCTGCCACTACGTCGCGGCCTCGCTGGCGACGTACGCCCTGCGCTGAGACGCCGCTACCCCCTCGGGTGGCACACCTCACCCCCGTGCCGGGCACAACCGGCGCGTGCCGGTCGTCGTACTCGGGTGAGCCTCCGCGGCTCTCGCCCCACCCCCGATGCATCGAGCTGTGCTGAGTGTCTGATCCCACGCCCAAGAACGAGTCCGCCACCGACACCGAGGCCCGCGCCGAGGACCCCGCCGGTCACCCCACCGAGGCCGTCCCCACCACGGAGACCCCCACCGGGCCGCCGGCGCGCGAGCCGGTGCTCGGCCTGTCGCTGACCCAGGTGGTCGGCGGGTCCGCGGCGGCGGCGACTGCTGCGGCCCTGGGCTCGCGGCTCGGTCTGGTCGGAACCGTCGTCGGTGCCGCGCTGATCAGCGTGGTGACAGCGGTCGCCGGTGCGGTCTACAGCCGCTCGCTGCAGCGCACCAGGGAGGTCGTCGCCCGCACCGCCGAGCGGCTGCCCACGGTCCGCATCCCTGCGCAGCGCCTCTCGAACGACGCCACCGCCGCACCTCCGCGAGACGCCGAGGCGTCGTCTGGTGCGACGCCCGACGTGCCTGCCCGGTGGCGGCGGGTGCGGTGGAAGGCGGTCACCGTCACCGCCGTGGTGGTGTTCCTGCTGGCCGGCGGCATCGTCACCGGCATCGAGGCGCTGACCGGCCGCTCGTTCAACGGCGACGGGCGTACGTCGGTGGACGAGCTGATCGGCCGCGACTCCACCCCGAGCCGGACGGTCCGGACACCGTCCGACGACGCCTCCCCCTCCGACCGGGGCACGACGGGCTCCGACGACCCGGGCGGCGGTGGCGGCAGCGGCGGCAGTGGCACCGACGAGGGCAGCGGCAGCCCGGCGACCGAGCGCCCGACCCCCACGCCGACCCCGACGGCGGAGCCCACCGACGGCGCCTCCGACGGATCGACGACACCGACCCCGCAGCCGAGCAACACCCCGACGCCGAGCGCGTCGCCCGGGACCGGTACGCGCTAGAGGCGCCTCGTCAGGTGCACCGCGACGGTGTCGCCGACGCCCTTGCCGACCCGGCCGAGCAGCGCCCCGGTCAGCGGCAGCTTGTGGCGCCCGTCGCCGAGGGCCATGAACGAGGTCGAGAACGGCTCGCCGTCGACCGTGCCCTCGACCCTCACCCGGCCCCGAGTGCCGAACGTCGCGACCGACTCCGGCCACACGGCGTAGGTCCACCCGCCCGGGGCGTCGCTCTTCTCCACGGTGACCTCGAAGGTCAGGTCCAGCGGTCCGCTCGCCTGCGTCATGCCCGGTCCGACCCGGCGAAGCCCCGGATCTCATCGGGCGTGGTGACGGGACGCTCGCAGACCATTTCCCGGCACACGTACGCCGCCGGCCGTCCGGCCACGAGCCCGCGGCCCTCCAGCAGCGGGACGTCCGACGTCCCCGGCTCTGCGACCACGACCAGGGCCCCCGGGATGCGCCGCGCCTCGCGGGCGAGCGCCTGCGCCTGCTCCCCCGAGCCGACGACCGCGACCTCGACCGGGCCGTCGAGGGCGGCGTCGGCCGCCGCCAGCGACCAGCCGGCGAACCGCGGGGCGCGGCGCCCGATCTCGACGACGCTGGCCAGCGCCCGCTCGGCGACGGCCCGGTGCTCGCCGGAGCCGGTGAGCGCGGCGTAGCCCAGCAGCGCGTGGACCAGCGAGGAGAGCCCCGACGGGCTGGCGTTGTCGGCGGGGTCGCGCGGGCGCGCCACCAGCGTCTCCGCGTCGTCGGCGGTGTCGAAGAAGCCGCCGTCGCCCGTGCCGAAGTGCGTCGTGGCCACGGCCAGCAGCTCGCGCGCCCGGTCCAGCCAGGTCGCGTCCGCGGTCGCCGCGGCGAGGTCGACGTACGCCGTCGCGAGGCAGCCGTAGTCCTCCAGCACGCCGGCCGGGGCCCCGACCACGCCGTCGCGCGAGGCGCGCCGCAGCCGGCCGTCGACCCAGTGCGTGTCCCACAGGAACCGCCCGCACGTCACCGCGGCCTCGACGAGGCCGGGCCGCTCGAGGCGGTGGCCGGCGTCGAGCAGCCCGGAGACCACCAGCCCGTTCCAGGCGGTGACGACCTTGTCGTCACGGGCCGGCCGCGCGCGCAGGTCGCGCGCGGCCAGGAGCGTCGTCCGCACCTCGCCCCAGCGGCGCCCGTCGTCGGGGTCGCCGAGCAGCTGCAGCGTCGAGGCGCCGTGCTCGAAGGTGCCGCCGAGCGTCACCGACAGCAGGTCCGCCGCCCAGACGGCGTCGTCGGGGGCGAGCACCTCGCGCAGCTGCTCGGGGGTCCAGGCGTAGTACGCCCCCTCGACGCTGCGCCCGCTCGCGTCGGGGCTGTCGGCGTCGAGCGCCGAGGCGTACGCGCCCTGCTCCGTGCGCAGCTCGCGCAGGCAGAAGTCGGCGGTCTCGGCCGCGACCCGGTCGCCCAGCGGCGTTCCCCAGCGGGCGTACAGGCCGAGGAGCTGAGCGTTGTCGTAGAGCATCTTCTCGAAGTGCGGCACCACCCAGCCGGCGTCGACGCTGTAGCGCGCGAAGCCGCCGCCGAGCTGGTCGTACATCCCGCCGCGGGCCATCGCCTCGAGCGTGCCGTCGAGCATGGTCGCGGCCCGCTGGTCACCGCGGGACGCCCGGCGGCGCAGCAGCTCGGCCAGCATGCTCGGCGGGAACTTCGGGGCTCCGCCGAAACCGCCGCGCTCGGCGTCGTACTCCCCCTGCATCGTGGCCACCGCGCCGTCCAGCACCGCCTCGTCCACCGGGTCGGACCCGCTGGGGACGTGGGCACCGGCCAGGTGCTCGCGGATGCTGCCGGCGACGCGCGTGACCTCGTCGGGCCGCTCGGCCCAGGCCTGCACCAGCGCCTCGAGCACCTGCCGGAACGCCGGCATCCCGTGGCGCGGGGCGTCGGGGAAGTACGTCCCCGCGAAGAACGGCACCCCGTCGTGGTCGAGCACGCACGTCATGGGCCACCCGCCCTGTCCGGTCATCGCCTGGGTGGCCTGCATGTAGACCGCGTCGACGTCCGGCCGCTCCTCCCGGTCGACCTTGACGCTGACGTAGTGCTCGTTGAGGTAGTCGGCCGTCGCCTGGTCCTCGAACGACTCGTGGGCCATCACGTGGCACCAGTGGCAGGCGGCGTACCCCACGCTCAGCAGCACCGGCACCCCCCGCTCGCGCGCCTCCGCGAACGCCTCCGGCCCCCACTCGCGCCAGTCGACGGGGTTGTCCGCGTGCTGGAGGAGGTACGGCGACGTGGCGCCGCTCAGCTGGTTGGCCATGCCTCCCAGCCTCGCACCCGGTCCGGACGCGCTGCGCCCCCGCCGGGGCCTGCCCCGGCGCCGTAGGGCCGGACCCGGCCCACACCCGGCGGGGTGGAATGAAGTCGGACCGTGACGTGCTGCGCCGTACTCAGACGTCAACGGAAGGCACTCGCATGAGCACCACCGACCTGACCGCCGCGACCTTCGCGGACACGATCACCGACAACGACATCGTCCTGGTCGACTTCTGGGCGGACTGGTGCGGACCGTGCAAGCAGTTCGCGCCGACGTACGACAAGGCCAGCGAGAACCACCCCGACGTGGTCTTCGGCAAGATCGACACCGAGGCCGAGCAGCAACTCGCCGCCGCCGCCAACATCACGTCCATCCCGACGCTGATGGCGTTCCGCGAGGGCGTGCTCGTCTTCTCTCAGCCCGGCGCGCTGCCGCCGAAGGGCCTCGAGGAGGTCGTGACCGCGGTCAAGGGGCTCGACATGGACGAGGTCCGCGCCGAGATAGAGAAGCAGAAGGCCGCGCAGGGCGAGACGCCCGACGCCTGACGCCCGCGACACGGGCGCGGTCTGGACGAGTTCGACCGGCGGTGGTCGCCGTCGGCGCTCGTCGCCGGGTCTCGACGCGCTCGCTGGCGCTCGCTGCTCGACCACCTGCTGGAACCGCGAGGTTCGGTGGTCGAGTCCGACCGAGCGTCGGCGAGGGAGGACGTCGAGCCCACTCGCCGCAGCCGGAGTGGCTACATCTCGCCGGTGCGCTCCGCGTCGCGGCGGGCGTCGGGGGACATCACCGGGTGGCCGTCGACGGGCTCCTCGGGCTCGGCGAGGTTGCGGCGGGCCGTCTTGAGCGAGCGGACCAGGAAGTAGCCGATCAGCGCGACGGCCAGGCACAGGCCGATGAATACCGCGAAGCCGCCCCAGCCGGCCACGACGTCGTTCTCGGCCGGGGTGGGGTCGACGGCGAGCGGGACGAGGCTGGCGAGGACGCTGTGCATGCCTCCATTGTGCGCCGCGCGGCCCGGCGAGACGAACCCGCTCAGCCGGTGACGCGGTCGCGCAGACCGGCGAACAGGTCGTCCTCGGGCAGCGTGGTCTGCACGTGGGACTCGACGAGCTCGAAGTCCTCGTAGGGCCAGACCTCCTGCTGCACCTCCAGCGGCACCTTGAAGAAGTGGCCGTCGGGGTCGATCTGCGTCGCGTGCGCGATGAGCGCCTGGTCGCGCACGCCGAAGTACTCCGCGCACGGCACCTTGGTCGTGATCCGCCGGTCGTGCTCGGGGTCCGGCTTCCACTCCTTGAGCCGCTCGGCCCACGGCGACTCGAGGCCGAGCTCGGTCATCTTGTCGTGGATGGCCTGCGCCTTGGGGCGGTTGAAGCCGTGGGAGTAGTAGACCTTCAGCACCTGCCACGGCTCGCCGGCGTCCTCGCCGAGGTCGGCCTCGGGGTCGGCCGCCATGCGGTACGCCGCCATCGAGACCAGGTGGCAGGCGATGTGGTCGGGGTGCGGGTACCCGCCGTTCTCGTCGTACGTCGTCAGCACGTGTGGGCGGATGCCGCGGATCAGCCGGGCCAGCGGCACCGCCGCCTCCTCGGTCGGCACCAGGCCGAAGCAGCCCTCGGGCAGCGGCGGCTTCGGGTCGCCCTCCGGCCAGCCGGAGTCGACGTACCCGAGCCACTCCTGGGTCACCCCGAGGATGTCGCGGGCGGCCTCCATCTCGCGGCGCCGGATCTCGGTCATGTTCTCCAGCACGTCGGGCCGGTCCATCTTCGGGTTGAGGATGGAGCCGCGCTCGCCGCCGGTGCAGGTGACGACGTGGACGTCGGCGCCCTGGGCGACGTACATCGCCGTGCTCGCGGCGCCCTTGCTCGACTCGTCGTCGGGGTGCGCGTGCACGTGCATCAGCCTCAGCCCCACCGCGGAGGGCGCCACCGGTCCAGCCATGGCCACCATCGTAGGAAGCACCCGGCGCACCGCTGGCGCCAGGTCCGTAGCCTGGGGCCGTGAGCCTCGACCAGCACGACCGGAGCAGCCGGGACGAGCAGGCCCGCGCCGACGCGCTGGCCGCCCGCTACGGCACCCACCGCCCGGTCGCGCGCGTGGTCACGCTCGTCGTCACGGTCCTCGTCGCGGGCGCGTCGCTGGGCTGGCTGGTCTGGGCGGCGTGGTTCCACTCCTCGCAGCCGATCGACGCCGACGTCGCCGGGTTCGAGGTCCGCGGCCCGCACCAGGTGCGTACGACGCTCGCGCTGCGGGTCTCCGACGCCTCGGCCACCGGCACGTGCCTGCTGCGCGCCAGCGCGGCCGACCACTCGGTGGTGGGCGAGCAGTCGGTACCGGTGGAAGGGATCTCCGGGCGCTCGCAGCGCTACGTCGACGTCCGCACCGAGCGCGCGGCGACCACCGTCGAGGTCGCGCGCTGCACCAGCGACTGACCGCTCGTCGCGAGGGTCCTCGCCCGTTACGAGTGGACGGCGCGCGCCGGTTGGCTATGGTGGAGCACTTGCCCCGCCCGGCGCCGGCCCCGAACCCGCGGACCGCGCCCGTCAGTGCGGGGCTCCTTCGCACCGCCCCCACCCGGGGGCGACCACCGATCGAGCACACCAGGAGATCCCCCATGACTCAGTCCGACGAGCGCGAGACGATCTGGCTCACCGAGGACGCCCTGGCCAAGAAGAAGGCCGAGCTCGAGGAGCTGCGCGGCCCCGCCCGCGCCGAGATCGTCGATCGCATCAGCGCCGCCCGCGACGAGGGCGACCTGAAGGAGAACAGCGGCTACCACGCCGCCCGCGAGGCGCTGTCCAGCCTCGACGGCCGGATCGCGCAGCTCGAGCAGATGCTCGACCGCGCCGAGGTCGGCGAGGTCTCCGACGACGGCACGATCAGCGCCGGCTACAAGGTCACCTACAAGCTCGGCACGATGGAGGCCGACACCTGCCTGCTCGGCGCGCGCGAGATGATGGCCGGCGAGGACATCCAGGTCATCAGCCCGCAGTCGCCGCTCGGCTCGGCCCTGATCGGCGCCAAGAAGGGCGACACGGTCACCTACACCGCGCCCAACGGCAAGGACATCGAGGTCGAGATCCAGGACGCGGAGCCGTACACCGGCTGAGCCGACTCACTCCCGCACGTCGTAGCTCTGGTCGCGCAGCCGCGCGACCAGGGCTTCTGCGTGCTCGGCCCCGCGCGTCTCCAGCTGCAGGCGTACGGCGACCTCGTCGAGGTGCAGCTGCGTCGAGACCCGCTCGTGGGCGACGTCCATGACGTTCGCGCCGGCCTCGGCCAGGCGCTGCAGCAGCTCGGCCAGCCCGCCGGGGACGTCCGGGATGAGCACCCGCAGCTGGAGGTAGCGGCCGGCCGCGGCCATGCCGTGGCGGATCAGCTTGCCCATCAGCAGCGGGTCGACGTTGCCGCCCGAGAGCACCGTCACCGCCGGCGTCGCCCAGCGCGTCGGGTCGTCGAGGACGGCGGCCACGGCGGCCGCCCCCGCCGGCTCGACCACCAGCTTGGCCCGTTCGAGCAGCAGCACCATCGCCCGTGACATCGACTCCTCGGAGACGGTGACGACCTCGTCGACGTACTCCCGGATCGCGGCGAACGGCACCTCGCCCGGCGTGCCGACCGCGATGCCGTCGGCCATCGTCTTCATCTGCGTCAGCGGCACGGGGTGGCCGGCGGCGAGCGAGGCGGGGTACGCCGCCGCCTGCTCGGCCTGGACGGCGACCACGCGCGGCTCGGGCCGGCCCTCCGCGCGGCACTGCTCCTTGACCGCGAGCGCGACGCCGGCGGCGTACCCGCCCCCGCCGAGCGGCACCACCACGGTGCGCACCTCGGGCGCCTGCTCGAGGATCTCCAGCCCGGCGGTGGCCTGCCCCGCGACCACGGCCGGGTGGTCGTAGGGGTGGATGAGCACCGCGCCGGTCCGCTCCGCGTGCGCGATCGCCTCGGCCAGCGCCTCGTGGAGGTAGCTGCCGTGGAACACGACTTCGGCGCCGTAGCCGCGCGTGGCGTTGAGCTTGGGGATCGGCGCGCCCTCCGGCATGTAGACCCGCGCCTGGATGCCGAGCAGCTGGGCGGCGAGCGCGACGCCCTGCGCGTGGTTGCCGGCCGACGCCGCGACGACGCCGCGCGCCCGCTCCTCGGCGGAGAGCTCGGACATGCGGACGTACGCGCCGCGGATCTTGAACGAGCCGGTGCGCTGGAGGTTCTCCGCCTTCATCAGCACCGGCCCGCCCACCAGCTCCGAGAGCCACCGCGAGGACTGCATCGGGGTGCGGACCGCGACGCCGTCGAGCAGGTCGCGGGCGGCGCGGACGTCGGTGAGGGTGACGCTGACGGGCATGGGGAGTTCCTAGGCGGGGTCGGGCGGGGCGGGGTCGCGGGCGGCCGCGTGGCGCGGGTCCTCGCCGACCCCGGTCTGCGAGGAGAGGTGCTGGGCGACCGCGTTGAGCGCCGCGGCGAACGGGACGGCGACCAGCGCGCCCGCGACGCCGGCGAGCAGGACGCCCAGGCCGATGGCCACGATCACGCCGAGGGGGTGCACCGAGACCAGCCGGCCCATGACGAAGGGCTGGAGGATGTGCGCCTCGACCTGCTGGACGAGGATGACGCCGCCGAGCATCAGCAGGGCGACGATCGGGCCCTGGGCGATGAGCGCGACGAGCACCGCGACGAAGCCGGAGACGGTCGCCCCGACCAGCGGGATGAAGGCGCCCAGGAAGACCAGCACTCCGAGCGCCACCACGAACGGCACCTTGAGGATCAGCGCGACGATGACGATGCCGACGGCGTCGACGGCCGCGACCACGACCGTGGCGCGCACGAACTGGGTCAACGAGCGCCACGCCACCCACCCCGAGGAGTCGACGCGCGGCCGCGAGTCGCGCGGCAGGATCCGCACCGCCCAGGTCCAGATCAGAGGACCGTCGGCGAGGAAGAAGTACGTCGCGAACAGCACGATGAACGCACCGGCGACGACGTGGCCGACGGCCGTGCCGAACTCGGTGGCGTAGCCGACGAACCGCCCGCCCGTGCTGGAGACCGACTCCTGGAGGCTGGTCAGCGCGCTCTGGAGGTCGGCGTCGCTGATGCCCAGCGGCCCGTCGCGCAGCCACGTCCGCACCTGGTCGAGGGCGTCGACGACCTGCGTGGACAGGTCCTCGACCCCGCTGAGGATCTGCGAGACGACGAAGACCAGCAGCAGCGCGATCGCCCCGAGGCCGAGCACCACGACCAGCAGCGCGGAGAGCTTGTGCGGCACCCCCAGGCGGTCGAGGCGGCGTACGGCCGGGCCGAGCAGCGCGGCGGCGAGCAGCGAGATGATGAGGGGGTAGGTGACGACCGAGAAGTACTGGACGAGGAACAGCAGCGCCAGCAGCGCGGCGCCGATGACCAGCAGCCGCCACGACCAGGCCGTGGCCAGCTCGACGCCTCGCGGCACGACCACCCCCGGTGCGGGGCCGGACGCCTCACGGACCGGACGGCGCCGCGGCAGCCGGGGCCCGCGGTACCTCGACACTCCCCCCATGGCAGAAGGCTAGGTCACGGCGCCGACGGCAGGGCCTGCTCGAGGTCGGCGAGCAGGTCCTCGGCGGTCTCGATGCCCACCGAGAGGCGGACCAGGTCCGGGGGCACCTCGAGGTCGGTGCCGGCCACGGACGCGTGGGTCATCAGCCCCGGGTGCTCGATCAGCGACTCGACGCCACCGAGGGACTCCCCCAGCGTGAACACCGACGTACGCCGGCACACCTCCAGCGCGGCGTCCTGGCCGGCGGCGACGCGGAACGACACCATCCCGCCGAAGCGGTCCATCTGCCGCGCGGCGACGTCGTGGCCGGGGTGGTCGGTCAGGCCCGGGTAGTAGACGTGGCTGACGCCCGGGTGGGCGGAGAGCAGCTCGACGACGCGCTCGGCGTTGTCGCAGTGGCGGTCCATGCGCGGGCCGAGGGTCTTCAGGCCGCGCAGGGTCAGCCAGGCGTCGAACGGCCCGGCGACGGCGCCCATCGCGTTCTGGTGGAAGCCCAGCCGCTCCGCCAGCGCGTCGTCGGAGGTGACCAGCGCCCCGCCGACGACGTCGGAGTGCCCGCCGACGTACTTCGTGGTCGAGTGGACGACGACGTCGGCGCCGAGCGACAGCGGGCGCTGGAGGTACGGCGAGGCGAAGGTGTTGTCGACGACCAGCAGCGCGCCGGCCTCGTGCGCGACGCCGGCGAGTGCCTCGACGTCGGCGATGCTGAGCAGCGGGTTGGTCGGGGTCTCGACCCACACCACCCGCGTCTGCCCGGGGCGGATCGCGGCGCGCACCGCCTCGACGTCGCTCACGGGCGCCGGCGTGTGCTCCAGGCCCCAGCGCCGCGCGACCTGGTCGACGAGGCGGAACGTGCCGCCGTAGGCGTCGTCGGGGAGCACGAGGTGCTGGCCCGGGTCGGCGAGCGCGCGCAGCAGCGTGTCCTCGGCGGCGAGCCCGCTGGCGAAGGCGTACGCGTGGGTGCCGCCCTCGACCGCCGCCAGCGCTCCCTCGAGCGCGGTGCGGGTCGGGTTACCCGAGCGGGAGTACTCGTAGCCGCCGCGCAACCCGCCGACGCCGTCCTGCTTGTAGGTGCTGGTGGCGTAGATCGGCGGGATGACCGCACCCGTGCTCGGGTCCGGCTCGTAGCCGGCGTGGATGGCGCGGGTCTCGAAGCCGTACGTCTGCTCGTCGCTCACCCGCCCAACCTAGGACGCGAAGGCGAAGCGGCGCAGACGGGTCCAGGGCCCACCGTCGTAGCGCCACAGGTCCAGCCCGAGCGCGGTCACGTCGTGCGCCGCGAAGTCCTCGCGCAGCCGCTCGACGGTCTCGCGCGCCTGCTCGGGGGTGACCTTGTTCTGCACCGTGACGTGGGCGTGCAGGCCGTGGGCGTCCTGCCTCGTCAGGTGCTCGGACCACCGCTGCTGCAGGTCGCGGTGCAGCGCGCGGAGCTCCTCGGACTCCAGCCGGAAGGCGGTGCCGCGCCCCAGCGGGACGACCTCGGCGACGCGGACGGCGAACGGCTCGCGGTCGCTGGCGGCACCCAGCGCCTGCTCGACGTCGAGGCCGGGCGGCAGCGCGTGGAACAGCGTCACGTGCGCGCCGACGACGAGCCGGTTCTTGGGGAAGTGCGCCCGCCGCACCTCGTCCCAGCGCGCCTGGACCTCCTCGTCGACCGCGAGGCTGACGATGCGCGGGGCGTCCACGGCGCCCATCCTGCCCGGGTGGTCTCGACAGGCTCGACCAACGGTGGTCGCGCTCCGCCGTCTGTGCCGCGACGGTGGTCGAGCCCGACGCGAGCCCTGCGAGCGAGGACGTCGAGACCCCCCGCACCGACCGACCACCGCCACCACCGCCGCAGGTCGAGCTGTCGAGACCCTCCACGGGAAGGATGCGGCGACGGCGCGCGTTGGGCAGGCTGACACCGACACGAAGGAGTCCACCGTGCTGTTCAGCCGCACCAAGACCGAGCTGCCCACCGCCGACAACGCCCTGCCGGGCCGGCCGGACGCGTGGTTCAACCTCGCGCCGAAGCACGTCGTGCTGGACGCGCCGGTGGTCACCGACGAGGTGCCCGAGGGCTACGAGGTCGCGCTGTTCGGCCTCGGCTGCTTCTGGGGTGCAGAGGAGATCTTCTGGCAGAAGCCGGGCGTGTGGTCCACCTCCGTCGGGTACGCCGGCGGCATCACGCCGCACCCGTCGTACGAGGAAGTCTGCACCGGCCGGACCGGCCACACCGAGGCCGTGCGCGTGGTCTACGACCCGGCGCGGACGACGTACGAGGAGCTCGTCGCGACCTTCTTCGAGGTCCACGACCCGACGCAGGGCATGCGCCAGGGCAACGACGTCGGCTCGCAGTACCGCTCGGCGATCTACTTCCAGACCCCGGAGCAGGAGCAGGTCGCCCGCGAGGTGGCCGAGCGCTACCAGCAGGTGCTCACCGAGCAGCGTCTCGGCGACATCACCACCGAGATCCGGCCCGCGAGCGAGACGCCGTACTACTACGCCGAGGACGTGCACCAGCAGTACCTCGCCAAGAACCCGTTCGGCTACCGCTGCCACGCCAACACCGGCGTGCGCGTGCCGCGGGCGTCCTGAGGTCCCGCATTGCCTGACGGAGCCCTGATCGTCCAGTCCGACAAGACGCTGCTGCTGGAGGTCGACCACCCCGACGCCGCCGAGGCCCGCAAGGCCATCGCGCCGTTCGCCGAGCTCGAGCGGTCGCCGGAGCACGTCCACACCTACCGGCTGACGCCGCTGGGGCTGTGGAACGCCCGCGCCGCCGGGCACGACGCCGAGCAGGTCGTCGACGCGCTGCTCGACCACAGCCGCTACGCCGTGCCGCACGCGCTGCTGGTCGACGTCGCCGAGACGATGGCGCGCTACGGCCGGCTGAAGCTCGACAAGCACCCGACGCACGGGCTCGTGCTCTCCAGCACCGACAAGCCGGTGCTGGAGGAGGTGCTGCGCAGCAAGAAGGTCGCCGGGATGCTCGGCGAGCGGGTCGACGAGGCCGTCCCTGACGCGGAGGGCGCGGTCGTCGTCCACCCCAGCCAGCGCGGCAACCTCAAGCAGGCACTGCTCAAGCTCGGCTGGCCGGCGGAGGACTGGGCCGGGTACGTCGACGGCGAGGCGCACGCGATCTCGCTCGAGCAGACCGGTTGGGAGCTGCGCGACTACCAGCAGCAGGCCGCGGACTCGTTCTGGGAGGGCGGCTCGGGGGTCGTCGTGCTGCCCTGCGGCGCCGGCAAGACCCTGGTCGGTGCGGCGGCGATGGCCCACGCGCAGGCGACCACGCTGATCCTCGTCACCAACACCGTCAGCGCGCGGCAGTGGAAGGACGAGCTGGTCAAGCGCACGTCGCTGACCGAGGACGAGATCGGCGAGTACTCCGGCGCCCGCAAGGAGATCCGGCCCGTCACCATCGCGACGTACCAGGTGCTCACGCTCAAGCGGAAGGGCGCGCACCCGCACCTCGAGCTGCTCGACGCCCGCGACTGGGGCCTCATCGTCTACGACGAGGTGCACCTGCTGCCGGCGCCGATCTTCCGGATGACCGCCGACCTGCAGGCGCGGCGCCGCATCGGGCTGACCGCGACGCTGGTGCGCGAGGACGGCCGCGAGGGCGACGTGTTCAGCCTGATCGGCCCGAAGCGCTTCGACGCGCCGTGGAAGGACATCGAGTCGCAGGGCTACATCGCGCCCGCCGACTGCGTCGAGGTGCGGGTGACGCTGCCCGAGGGCGAGCGGCTGGTCTACGCGACCTCCGAGCCCGACGAGCGCTACCGGCTGGCCGCGTGCACGTCAGCGAAGTCGCGCGTCGCCGAGGACCTCGTACGCCGCCACGCCGGCGAGCCCACGCTGGTGATCGGGCAGTACATCGAGCAGCTCGACGAGCTCGGCGAGCACCTCGGCGCCCCGGTCATCAAGGGCGACACGAGCGTGAAGGAGCGCCAGCGGCTCTTCGACGCCTTCCGCTCCGGCGAGATCGACCTGCTCGTGGTCTCGAAGGTCGCGAACTTCTCGATCGACCTGCCCGAGGCCGCCGTCGCGATCCAGGTGTCCGGCTCGTTCGGGTCGCGCCAGGAGGAGGCCCAGCGCCTCGGCCGGCTGCTGCGCCCGAAGGCCGACGGGCGTACGGCGCGCTTCTACGCGATCGTCTCCCGCGACACCGTCGACGCCGACTTCGCGCAGAACCGTCAGCGCTTCCTCGCCGAGCAGGGCTACGCCTACCGCATCGTCGACGCCGGGGACCTGGACACCCTCGACGCCTGATCCTTGCGCGGACCTCCGGCTCCCACACCGGTGGTCAGCGGTTCGAGGCCTACCAAGGTTCCTTCCCGCGCCAGCCGGTCCGCCAGTCCGACCACGCCGCCTGCCAGGGACCGCCGAACTGCTCCCACGTCGCGTCCGAGAAGTGCGCTCTCACGGCATCACGGGCCGCGTCGCGGTCCCGGCGTCGGCCGAAGAGCAGCTCCACCGTGTGCCTGCCGGACGCGGTCACGACCGTGAGGTCGCTCGTGGTGTCCGCGACGGTGTTGACCGCGGTCGTCGTGCCGGCGACCCAGCGAAGCCTGAGGACCTCAGAGGCCCGCAGCTGAACAATCGTCTCGTCGATCGAGAGCGTGGCGCCGTCCGCGTCGAGGACGAGCCAGTTGTCAGTCACGTGGTTGGCGTCGCTGGTCGTCGTCCATCCCACGAAGACCGTCGTGGCAACGACCAGCAGCCACGACCACGGCTCGCGTGCCAGCACTGCGAGACAGACGGCCATGAGCGGCAGCGCGAGGACCACCTTCTGGTGCTCGAGCGCGATGCGCCACAGACTCTTTCCCGCGTCGGAGCGGAACGTCGGCGGCACGCGGGGAGAGTATTCGAGCGCAGTGCACCTGCACTTCTTCTCGAGGCGTTCACTCGGCGCGCCAGGTGAACGGTCGGACCCCAGATCGGCCGTTGCACGTCCACAGAACGGGTCCCAACGGAGGATGTCCACAGGCGCTCACGGCCTGCTGGAACTGTCGGTGCCACCAGGCAGAATCGAACACATGAGCGAAACCGGCCGACACCCGGTCACCACCGCGATCACCGCGATGGAGACCGCGCTGGGCGACGTCGCCGAGACGCCGATCTGGTCGCTGCCCGGCGACGAGATCGCGTCCGACCTGGCCCGGTTGTCGGCCGTCGCGGCGCGGGTGGCGGAGCTGGAGCTGCGGCTGGTGGCCCAGGCCGAGGCCTCCGGGGTCGCCGGCGACCGTGGCGCGGCGTCGACCTATGCGATGTGGTCCACCGCCACCCGCCAGACCCGACCCGTCGCCCGGCGGCGGCAGCGGCTCGCGGCCGCCCTCGACACCGACCGGCACATCACCCGTGAGGCGATGACCCGCGGCGAGGTCTCCGAGGACCAGGCCCACGTCATCGTCGCCGCCGTCGAGGCCCTCGCCGACCTGCCACCCGAGATCGCCGCCCAGGTCGACGCCTCGGTCGTCGAGCGCGCCGAGAAGGACCTCGTGCGCCTCGCCGCCGAGCACGACCCCCGCGAGCTGCGCATCCTCGGCACACGGATCCTCGACGTCGTCGCCCCCGAGGTCGGCGAAGCCGCCGAACACGCAGCCCTCCAGCGCGAAGAGCAGCAGGCGGCCGAGAGGTCGCGGTTCACGATGTCCGACGACGGCCACGGCCAGGTCCACGGCCGCTTCACCCTCCCGAGCCTCCACGGCGCGATGCTGCGGACCATGCTCCAGGCACTCGGGCACCCCGACCTCGGTACCGGCCCGCGTGCGCAGGGGCAGGCGTTCATGGAGCTCATCGAGCGCTACCCCACCGACCACCTGCCCGAGCACGGCGGCGTCGCCGCCACCCTCACCGTCACCATGACCCACCGCGAGCTCACCGGCGCCCTCGATGCCGCCGGCGTCGTCACCACGGGCACCGGCACCCGGATCAGCGTCGGCGAGGCCCGCCGCCTGGCCTGCGGCGCCGGACTCATCCCCGCCGTGCTCGGCGGAGCGTCGGTCGTGCTCGACATCGGCCGCCAAGCCCGGTTTCACACCAAACCCCAACGCACCGCGATCGCGCTGCGAGACAAGACCTGCACCGCCGAGGGGTGCGACTACCCACCCGGGCTCTGTCACGTCCACCACGACGACCCCTGGGCCACCGGCGGACGCACCTCGGTCGACAAGGGCCGGCTGCTGTGCCCCAAGCACCATCGCATGGTCCACTCCCCGGCGTACGCCGTCAGCCCGTCGAAGCACGGGCGGCTGGTCATCCGCCGAACGTAGAGCCCCAGGACGGTGATGGTCTCGACAAGCTCGACCGACGTCGGTCAGCTGCGGCGCGCCCGCCACTGGGTCTCGAGAGATCAACCAGCGGTGGTCACCGCCACCACCGGAGGTCGAGCTCGTCGAGACCCACGACCTGCTGCCCGTCCGATGTCAGCGAGCTCGACGACCAGAGGCCGCTCCGGCCTACCGGTGGATGGCTAGGCTCGAAGCCCGACCTCAGGAGGCCCACCGTGAGCAGGATTGTCACCGACCAGCGCGGCCGCCCGATCAGCGTGATCGTCAGCGTGGTGCTGGCGATCGTGACCGCGGGCTACTTCCTGCCGTGGATGATCGCGGCGCTGCGCGGCAAGCACAACGCCTGGGGCATCTTCTGGCTCAACTTCCTGCTCGGCTGGACCGTCGTCGGGTGGATCGCCGCGTTCGTGCTGTGCGTGCTGCCGCACCGGGCGGTGGGGGTACCGGCGCTGACGCGCCCGGCGCGGGTCTCAGACGCGCCAGCGCGTGATCATCTCGGTCATGGACTCGGTCAGCGCGGCCTGGAGGAGCGGGCCGTACGACACCCGGCCGACCCCGAGGCGCTGGTAGCGCGCGAGGTCGTGGCGCACGGGGTGGGCGGTGATGTTGACCGGGACGTCGAGCGCACCGACGACGGCGGCGACCAGCTCGTCGTCGTCGTGGATCATCACGGGGTAGACGCTGTCCGCGCCCGCCGCGACGAGACCGCGCAGCCGCTTGATCGCCTCGTCGACCACGGAGGCCCTGTCCTCGACGGTGCCGAACAGGTCGGTCCGGCCGTTGATCCAGACGGGGACGCCCGCCGCGTCGGCCGCCTCGCGGAGCCCGGCGACGTACTCCGCGTGCTCCTCGGCGGAGCGCAGCCGGCCGCCCTCGGAGTGGACGGTGTCCTCGATGTTCAGGCCGACCCCGCCGGCCTCCAGCAGCCCGTCGACGAGGACCTGCGGCGACTGGCCGTACCCCGCCTCGAGGTCCACCGAGACCGGGACGTCGACCGAGGCGACGATCGACGTGACGGCCTCGACCACCTGCCGGAAGCCCTGGCCCTCGTGGTCGGCGGCGCCGCGGGAGTCGGCCAGCGGGTGGCTTCCGATGGTCAGCGCCTCGAAACCGGCGTCGACGGCGGTCCGAGCGCTCCACGCGTCCCACACCGTCGGCAGGACCAGCGGCCTGTGCCGGGCGTGCAGGTCGGACAGGGTACGAGCGCGGGACGCGAGCCGGTCATCGGTCATGCTGGGCGAACCCGCCGGCAGGGTGTGAGCATTCCGCCGCGGGGT
This sequence comes from Rhynchospora breviuscula, assembly GCA_027562975.1. NCBI lineage: Eukaryota > Viridiplantae > Streptophyta > Magnoliopsida > Poales > Cyperaceae > Rhynchospora > Rhynchospora breviuscula. The sequence goes on along the minus strand of JAMQYH010000009.1, from coordinate 33,347 downwards.
ACTTCACGCCTGCGGCTTTGTCGGGCACTCGGCAAGGCCGCAACCCCTGTCCGGGTTCGACTCGGGGCGGCGAGCCCGCGACAATGGGCTCTCGGCGCCAATCCGGGCGGGACGCGGTGCCGAATCCCAGCAGCGGACCGGGAACGCACCGGTTCCTCACGACGAGCAGGAGCACGATGACACAGGTGCGCGCGCTGCACGGGGACGGGGTCACGCCCTCCCCGGCGACGGCCCGCGCCGAGGAGTCGGCCCGGCTCGCCGAGCTGCTCGGGCGCTCGGGGCGCGGCGAGGAGTCCGCGTTCGCCGAGCTGTACGACGCGGTGGCGCGGCGGCTGCACGGGCTCGTGCTGCGCGTGGTCCGCGACCCGGCACAGGCGGAGGAGGTAACCCAGGAGGCGATGGTGGAGATCTGGCGGCAGTCGGCGCGCTACGACCGCGCCCTGGGGAGCCCGACCTCGTGGATGATGACGATCGCGCACCGGCGCGCCGTCGACCGCGTGCGCTCGGCCGAGGCGGCGACGCGGCGCGACGCGACGTATCACGACCAGAACCAGCAGGTCGAGCACGACGAGACGGCGGAGGCCGCGACCCGCAACCTCGAGGGGGCGCGGGTGCGCCAGGCCCTGACCAGCCTGACCGAGACCCAGCGGGGTGCGGTCCAGCTGGCTTACTTCGGCGGCTACACCCACACCGAGGTGGCCGGCCTGCTGGACATCCCGCTGGGCACGGCCAAGACCCGGATCCGGGACGGCCTGATCCGGCTCCGCGACGCCTTGGGGGTGGAGTCCTGATGACCAACGACCTGCACTCGCTCACCGGGGCGTACGCCGTCGACGCGCTCGACGACGTCGAGCGCGCCCGCGTCGAGCGACACCTCGAGGAGTGCGCCGACTGCGCCGCCGAGGTGCTCTCCCTGCGCGAGGCGGCCGCCCTCGTCTCGAGCGACGACGTGCCGCCGCTCCCCCCGCAGCTGCGCAGCCGCGTGCTCGGCGCCGTCGCCGAGGTCCGCCCGCTGCCGCCGGTCACCACGCACGCGGCGGTGCGCGACACCGCCCGCCGGTTCCCGCGCCTCGTGGCCGCGGTCGCCGCGGCCGTCATCCTGGTCGCCGGGGTCGGCATCGGCAGCTGGCACCCGTGGTCGCCGGACCCCGTCGAGCAGGTCACGGCCGCCTCGCAGGTGATGGAGGCCCCCGACGCGCACCGCAGCAGCGCCCGCATGCCGGGCGGCGGTAGCGCGACCGTCGTCCACTCGGCCAGTCTTGACCGCGTGGTGGTGATGACCGAGAACGTGCCGCAGGCGCCGAGCGACCAGGTCTACGAGCTGTGGCTGCAGGACGCCAAGGGCGTCATGCACCCCTCCGGCGTGATGTCGGGCGGCTCGGACACCACGGTGGTCCTGCACGACGCGGTCAGCCGGGCCAGCGGCGTGGGCATCACCCTGGAGCCGGCCGGTGGCTCGCAGCGCCCCACGACGCAGCCGCTGGCGCTGTTCTCCCTCACGCCGGCATGACCCGACGCGTTGCCGTCGTCGGCAGCGGGGTCTCGGGCCTCGTGGCCGGCTGGGTGCTCAGCCGCGACCCCGGCACCCACGTCACCCTGTACGAGGCCGACGACCGCCTCGGCGGGCACGCCGACACCCACGACGTGCCGGTCGCCGGCGGGCGTACCGTTCCGATCGACACCGGGTTCATCGTGCACAACGAGCGGACCTACCCCACCCTGCTGCGGCTGTTCGACGAGCTGGGGGTGACCACGCAGGAGTCGGACATGTCGATGTCCGTGTCCGACCCGCGCACGCTGGGCGGCTCCGGCCTGGAGTGGGCGGGCGCGCTCGGGCGCGACGGGCTGTTCCCCGACCCGGCCAACCTCCGCAACCCGCGCTACCTGCGGATGCTGGTCGAGATCCCGCGTTTCCACCGGATGGCGAAGCGGCTGCTGGCCTCCCCCGAGGGCACCGCCGCCGACGAGGAGACGCTGGACGCGTTCCTCACGCGCGGTGCGTTCACCGACTACTTCCGCACCTACTTCATGACCCCGCTGGTCGCGGCCGTGTGGTCGACCGACCCGGACCACGCCCTGGCCTACCCGGCGCGCTACCTGTTCCGCTTCCTCGAGCACCACGGGATGCTGACGGTGTTCGGCTCGCCGACGTGGCGCACGGTCACCGGCGGCTCGCGCGAGTACGTCGAGCGCGCCGCCAAGGCCTTCGACGAGATCCTGCTCGCCACCCCCGTCACCGGCGTCCGCGAGAGCGGCGACGGCGTCGAGGTCACCACCGCGTCGGGCACGACGACGTACGACGCCGCGGTCGTCGCTGTGCACTCCGAGCAGGCGCTGGCGATGCTCGAGGGCGCCCCGGGCGGGGCGAGCGCGCTGCAGCGCGAGGTGCTGGGCGCGATGCACTACGAGCCCAACGTCGCCCAGCTGCACACCGACACCTCGCTGATGCCGCAGGCGCGCAAGGCGTGGGCGTCGTGGAACTACCAGTGCCGCGGCGGCGTCGGCCGCGAGGGCTCGAAGGTCGTCGTGACCTACGACCTGTCCCGGTTGATGCGGGTGCCCGAGCTGCCCGGCGACGGGCGTCGCTTCCTCGTGACCCTCAACGCCGAGGACCTCGTCGACCCGGCGAGCGTCGTCGCGACCCGGCACTACGCGCACCCGATCTACGACCCCGCGTCGGTGGCGGCCCAGCGGCGCCTGCCCGAGCTCGCGACCGACCGGCTGGCCTTCGCCGGGGCGTACCACGGCTGGGGGTTCCACGAGGACGGCGCGCTCTCGGGGCGTACGGCGGCCGAGCGCGTCGGCGGCGTGTGGCACAGCGCCGGGACGCGCGAGAGCACCCGCCCGACCACGACCCCGCGGCTCTTCGAGACCAGCATCGGGCACACCCGCGCGGCGCCGCTGACGAACCGCTTCCGCTACCGCTCGCACACCTGGCTCGTCGACCTCGACGACCTCCCCCGCTACGGCGGCGCGTTCGGGCCGCTGCTGCGCCGGCTCTCGCAGTTCCGCGCCGCCGACCACGTCGGCGACCCGCACGCCACGCTGCGGGCCAACGTCGAGGCGGTGCTCGCCGACCACGGCGTCGAGATGCCCTCGCGCGCCGACGGCGGGCGGATCCTCATGCTCGCCCACGCGCGCACGCTGGGCTTCGTCTTCAACCCGATCTCGGTGTTCTGGTGCCACCGCGCCGACCACAGCCTCGCGGCGGTCGTGGTCGAGGTGCACAACACCTACGGCGGGCGGCACGCCTACGTCGTCCACCCCGACGAGCGCGGCAACGCACGCGTGGCCAAGGAGCTCTACGTCTCGCCGTTCAACGACACCTCCGGCGAGTACGCCGTCTCGGTGCCGGTCCCCGGCGAGGAGCTGTCGGTCACGGTGACGCTGCACCGCGACGACCAGCCCCCGTTCGTGGCCACGCTGCGCGGCACCGCCGCGAAGGCCGACACCCGAGGAGTGCTGCGCGCGACGCTGCGCCACCCCCTCGTCCCCCTGCTGGGTGCGGCCCGGATCCGCGTGCAGGGGATCATGCTCTGGCTGCGCGGTCTGTCCGTGCAGCCCCGACCGAGCGGTCACGACCAGGACCGCACCACCCGGAGGCACCCCCGATGACCCTCGCCGACGTACCCGCCCCCCAGCAGGTCGACACCGTCCGCTGGCCCGACCTCGCCCCGATGCGCGCCAACCTGCGCACCCGGCTCGAGACCGCCGGCGCCCGCACCCTGTTCCGCGGCGCGGTCAGCCGGCTGCCCGTGCGCGTCCACCTGCCCGACGGGACGACGTACGGCGCCGGCGGGCCGGGCAGCCCCGAGATGGTCGTCCACGACCCCGAGGCGTTCTTCGCCCGGGTCGGTGCGGACAAGCTGATCGGCTTCGGCGAGTCCTACATGGCCGGGCACTGGGACTCCCCCGACCTCGGCGCGTTCCTCACGGTGCTGGCCGGGCGCATCGCCACGCTGATCCCCAAGCCGCTGCAGACCCTGCGGTCCGCGTTCGTCGCGCGCCACCCGGCCGAGGAGCGCAACGAGGTCGCCAACACGCGCAGCAACATCGCGCGCCACTACGACCTGTCGAACGACATGTTCGCCACGTTCCTCGACGCCACGATGACCTACAGCTCGGCGCTGTACGCCGCCCCCGACGCCGCGGCGCGCACCACCCGCGGTCGTACGAGCGTCGCCACGGCCCCCGCCCCGGGGACGCCGACGGCCGACGACCTCGTCGCCGCCCAGCAGCGCAAGATCGACCGGCTGCTCGACCAGGCCGGCGTCGGCCCCGGCAGCCGGGTGCTCGAGATCGGCACCGGGTGGGGCGAGCTGTGCATCCGCGCCGCCGCCCGCGGCGCGGTCGTCCGCTCCGTCACGCTGTCCAGCGAGCAGAAGGCGCTGGCCGAGGCCCGCGTCGCCGAGGCCGGGCACGCCGACGCGGTGACCATCGACCTGTGCGACTACCGCGAGGTCACCGGCGAGTACGACGCCGTGGTCTCGGTGGAGATGATCGAGGCGGTCGGCCTGGACTTCCTGCCGTCGTACTTCGAGACCATCGACGCGGTGCTGGCCCCCGGCGGCAAGGCCGCGATCCAGGCGATCACGATGCCGCACGACCGGATGCTGGCGACCAGGAACACCTACACCTGGGTCCACAAGTACATCTTCCCCGGCGGGTTCCTGCCCTCGACCGAGCTGCTCGACGCCACCGTCACCGAGCGGACCCGGCTGCGGATCACCGACCGGCTCTCGATGGGCCTGCACTACGCCGAGACGCTGCGGCTGTGGGACGAGGCGTTCCTCGCCTCGCGCGAGGAGGTCCACGGCCTCGGGTTCGACGACGTCTTCGACCGGATGTGGCACTTCTACCTCGAGTACTCCCGCGCCGGCTTCGCGGCGTCGTACATCGACGTCCAGCAGCTGACCTTCGCCCGCGACGAGACCCCCGCAGGAGCCCCCGCATGACCGCCACCCTCGACGCCCCCTCGACCGGCCCCACCGCGGGCGGCGTCGCCGCCCGCCTGGCCGGGGCCCTGCGCCCGTTCGTCGGCGGCGACCTGCCGGTGCGGCTCACCGCGTGGGACGGCTCGCAGGCCGGTCCGCTCGACGCCCCGCGCGTGACGCTGCGGACGCCGGACGTGCTGCGCCGGCTGCTGTGGCACCCGGGCGAGCTCGGCGCGGCGCAGGCGTACGTCACCGGCGAGATCGACGTCGAGGGCGACCTCGACGAGGCGCTGACCCACGTGTGGGACGTCGTGCGCGAGCGGAACCTGTCCGGCGTGCGCCCGACGCCCGCGACCATCGCGACCCTCGTCCGCGTCGCCAAGGACCTCGGCGCGCTCGGCCTGCCGGTGCCCGCCCCCGAGAGCCAGGCTCAGATCAAGGGCCGGCTGCACTCGCTGGCACGCGACCGCCGCTCGATCAGCCACCACTACGACTTCTCCAACGAGTTCTACGCCGCCATCCTCGACGACCACATGGCCTACTCCAGCGGCTACTACGAGCGCCCGGACATGAGCCTGGAGGAGGCGCAGGCCGCCAAGCTGGACATGGTCTGCCGCAAGGTCGGGCTCGAGCCCGGGATGCGCTTCCTCGACGTCGGCTGCGGCTGGGGCTCGCTGTCGCTGTACGCCGCCGAGCACTTCGGCGCCCAGGTGACCGGCGTGACCATCGCCGCGGAGCAGAAGAAGTTCATCGACCAGCGGATCAAGGAGCGCGGGCTCGAGGACCGCGTCGAGATCCGGCTGCAGGACTACCGCGACGTCAGCGACGGGCCGTACGGCGCGGTCGCCTCGCTCGAGATGGGCGAGCACGTCGGGCAGGGCAACTACCCGACGTACGTCGAGGTGCTGCGCCGCAACCTCAAGCCGCACGGCCGGGTGCTGGTCCAGCAGATGTCGCGGCGCGGGCGGCACCCCGGCGGCGGTCCGTTCATCGAGTCGTTCATCGCCCCCGACATGTGGATGCGCCCGGTCGGCGAGACGGTCGAGCTGATCGAGGCCGGCGGGCTCGAGGTCCGCGACGTGCACATGATGCGCGAGCACTACGTCGACACGGTCCGCGACTGGCTGGCGAAGTTCGAGGCCGCGGCCGACCGGCTGCGTGACCTCGTGGGCGAGGAGCAGCTGCGCGTGTGGCGGATCTACCTCGTCGGCGGCGCGATGTCGTTCCGCGACGGCCGCATGGGCGTCGACCAGATCCTCGCGGTCCGCAACGACGAGGCCGGCCACTCCCGGATGCCTCGGACCCGTGAGCTCTAGGCCCTCAGCAGGCTCCCAGGTCCGCTTGGGAGGATCCCGCCCATGACGTGGGTGGTGGTGCTGGTCAGCGCGCTGGCCGTCGTGGTGATGATGGCGGCGACCGCGGCGTGGTCGCGGCGGGTCGGCCGCTGGGCCGTGATCGACGTGACCTGGGGTGTCGGCTTCGGCGTCATCGCCGTCCTCGCGGCGCTGATCGGCGACGGCGACGGGCTGCGCCGGGTGCTGCTCCTGCTGCTGCCCGGGATCTGGGCCGCGCGGCTGGCGTCGCACATCCTCGGGCGCGCGAAGGGCCACGGCGAGGACCCGCGCTACCAGAAGCTGCGCGACGAGGGTGCCTCGCTGCTCCTCCGGGTGCTGGTGCCGCAGGGCCTGGCGATGTTCCTCGTCTCGCTGCCCATCCAGGTCGGCGTGGGCTCCGACCGCGACGTCACCTGGCTGGCCTGGGTCGGCGTGCTGGTCTGGGCCGTGGGCCTCGCCTTCGAGACGGTCGGCGACCGCCAGCTGGCCGCGTTCAAGGCCGATCCCGCTAACAAGGGGACGGTCATGGACCGGGGCCTGTGGGCCTGGACCCGCCACCCGAACTACTTCGGCGACGCCACCATGTGGTGGGGGGTCTGGCTCGTCGCCGCCGACGCCGGCTGGCTGGGCGTCGCCACCGTCGTCGGCCCGCTCGCGATGACGTACTTCATCCGCAACGTCACCGGCGCCAAGCTGCTCGAGCAGACGATGAGCCAGCGCGCGGGCTGGGACGAGTACGCCGCCCGCACCAACCTGTTCTTCCCGATGCCGCCGAGGAAGCCCTCCGCGACTCCCGCCGCCTAGCCGAGCGGCCGCCGCGCCGGTGGTCGAGCAGGGAGGAGCGCCGGCGACGACCCGCGTCGAGACCCCCGCACCCGTGGCACCACCGCGACCAGAGCCGTCGTCGCCAGGGGGCCGCGCCTCCCACGACGGGACCGCGCTCCCCACGGGCTGTACGTCGTGGGACCTGCGGGCTCGTCTGCATACCGTGGTGGACCGGCGGGCGGCACGTGCGAGGCTCCTCGGGTGGATGACCCCGGCCGGCGCGACCTCGAGCGGCAGTGGCCTCGGCCTCGTGACGCCGACCTGCGCGACGCGCTGCTGTCGGCGTACGCGCGGCCGGAGCGCGGCTACCACGACCTCACCCACCTCGCGGAGGTGCTGCAGCACCTGGCGGTGCTCGGCGAGGACGACGAGGCGGTGCTGCTCGCGGCGTGGTTCCACGACGCGGTGTACGACGGCTCCGGCGACGACGAGGAGCGCTCCGCGACGTGGGCGGAGCGCGCGCTGGCCGACGAGCCCGCGCTGGCGGCCGAGGTAGGGCGGCTGGTGCGGCTGACCGCGGCCCACCGGCCGGCGCCCGGCGACGACGCGGGCGCCGCGCTGTGCGACGCGGACCTGGCCATCCTCGCGACGGGGCCGGAGCGCTACGCGGCGTACGTCGCCGGGGGTGCGGCAGGAGTACGCCCACGTCGCCGACGCCGACTTCCGCGCCGGGCGCCGGGCGGTGCTGGAGGACCTGCTCGCCAAGGAGCACCTCTTCGAGACCACCGAGGGCCGCCGGGCCTGGGAGCGCCGAGCACGGCACAACCTCGCCCGGGAACTCGGCGAGCTGGGCTGACCCCCGGCGGCGCGCAGCCGCCGGGTCAGCGCGCGGGCGGCGGCTTGCGGACCCGCAGCCCGGCCGAGCGCAACCGCGCGACCAGCTCACGGCTCGAGACCGGGACCGCGCCGGCGGACACGATCGCCTCGCGCCACTCCTCCGGCACGTCGTAGTGGTCGCGGTCGAAGGCCCCCTCGGGGACCCCGTGCTCGCGGGCGAAGTCGTGCAGCTCGGCCAACGAGGCGTCCGAGGCCAGGTGCGACCACAGCCGGCCGCGACCGGCGGCGTTCGGCGGGTCGATGAGGATCATCCGACGGGGATCCCGTCGGCCCGCGAGCAGGCGTCGTCGAGCAGCAGCCGCCAGGCGCGGACCCGGTCGGCGGAGACGTCGGAGCGGTGCCACGAGCCGTCCTCGCGCACCTCGGGGCCGAGCTGGAGGCGGCGTACCCCCGCGCGGACCAGCCACGGCACCCGGTCGGCCTGCAGGTCGCCGGCCGCGAGGACCAGGCCCGCGACCGCGGCGTCGCCCGCCGCGCGGCGCAGCAGCTCCTCGCCCCCGACGGGCAGGCCGCGGGCGGCGCCGCCGGTGGTGACCGACTCCAGGCCCGGCAGGTCGCGGACGTCGCGCCACGCCCGGTCGGCCGAGGAGCGCGTCGTCGAACCCGCGGTGGAAGCCCCACGGCACCCCCAGCACCCGGGCGAGCCCGGCGGTGGCGGTGACGTCGACCTCGAGCGAGTCGTCGAGGAAGCCGATCGCGACGCTGCGCGCCCCGACGGCGAGCAGCTCGCGGGCCCCGCGCGACCAGGTGGTCGGCCGACGCCTGGTCGGTCGGCGCGCGGCCGGGGTGGTCCTCGTCGCGCAGCAGCACGCGCAGGGGTACGTCGGACTCCCGCGCGGCCGCGCTCACGGCGGCGGGAGTCGGCGTCGTACCCCCGCCGGCCGGGTCCTCGACCAGGAGCAGGCGGTCGGCGCCGCCCCTGGTGGCCGCCGCGACGTCGCGCACGTGGGCGCACACGACCTCGACCAGCGGCGAGCCCGGCACGGGAGTGGTTGTCACACTGGCATCGTGACATCCCCGGACCCGCTGATCACCGCACGCGCGCTGGTGTTGCGCGACCTCGAGGCGACCGACGTCGCGGGCGCGGAGGCCGTGTCGATCCTGGAGGAGGCGGTCAGCCAGCGCCGGTGGTGGCTCGAGCAGTGGGCCGAGGGCGCGCCGTTCGTCGCCGGGCTCGTCGCCCAGGACGTCCAGGACGCGCTGCTGTCCACCTCCGGGCGCTGGCCGCTGTGCTCGCACTGCGAGCTCGGCGAGGAGGTCGGCCCGCACGCGCTCTACGTCGACCCCGACATCGGCGGGCCGGACCCGCACTGGGTCTGCGAGGAGTCCGGCACGGTCGTCGCCGCGCTGGGGATGCTCTCGTGAACCCGCCCGCGACGCGCTGGGAGCTCAGCGAGCACGACCACTACGCCGACCGGTTCGCCGAGCTGATCGCCGAGGGCGAGGACATCGACGGGGAGGCCCGGCTGGCCGACGTGCTCGCACCGCGCGGAGCGCGGGTCCTCGACGCGGGCTCCGGGCTGGGCCGCGTCGGCGCCGCGCTCGCCGCACGCGGGCACGACGTGACGGCGGTCGAGAAGGACCCCGAGCTGGTCGCGTCGTCGCGCTCGTCCCACCCCGACCTGCCCGTCGTCGTCGCCGACCTCGTCGAGCTGACGCCGCAGCGGCTGGCCGCCGAGGGGCGGCCGACGTCGTACGACCTCGTCGTGGTGGTCGGCAACGTCATGGTGTACCTCGCCGAGGGCACCGAGCAGGCGGTGCTCGCGGGGCTCGGCGACCTGCTCGCGCCCGGCGGGCGGGTGCTGGTCGGCTTCCGGACCGACGACGGCCCCCAGGGCGCGGCGGCGTACCCCGAGGAGGTGTTCCGCGCCGACGCGCAGCGGGCCGGCCTCGCGGTGGACCACCGCTTCGGCGGCTACGACCTGCGCGAGGAGGACCCGGACTACGTCGTGCTCGTGCTCAGCCGCCGAGGTCCGAGCGGAGCACCGGCACCCACAGCGTGAACTGGTCGGCGCGGTACGTCGAGCGGGAGACCTCGCAGACCACCTCGCGGCAGAACGCGCGCCGCGAGACGCGCAGCACCGCCGACCCTGGCGCGATGCGCAGGACGTGGGCCTCCTCGGGCGTGGCCACGTCGGCGAGCACCGAGTCCTCGCCCCACGTCGGCAGCAGGTCCCGGGCCGCGAACCAGGTGTAGAGCGAGGCCGGCTCGGGGTCGCTGAGCAGCGGCGCGAAGTGCTCCAGCGGGACGTAGGTGTCGCACAGGCAGACCGGGACGCCGTCGGCGCTGCGCAGTCGCTGCCAGTAGCCGACGGGGTCGCCCTCCTCGACCTGCAGGGCCCGGGCGACGCCGGGGCCCGCACGTCGCCGGGTGCGCTGCAGCGTCGAGGAACCGGGCTTGCGCCCGCGCCGGGCCATCTCCTCGGTGAACGACGACAGCCGCGAGCGCATCTCGACGTGCGGCTCGGCGACGAAACGTCCCGCGCCCGGGGATCCGCTCGAGCAGGCCCTGCGCGACGAGCCCGTCCATCGCGTGGCGCACCGTCATCCGCGCGACCCCGAACCGCTGCACCAGCTCACGCTCGGAGGGCGCGTGCGCGCCCGGCTCCGAGGCGAGCACGAGGGCGCGGACGTACTCCCGCACCTGCTCGTGCTTGAACCTCGTCCCGGGGGGTCCCGACGGCGTCCACGGCTTCCCCTTCCAGGCCCGAGCCTCCACGCGTCTCGTCGTGACGGTAGCCAGCCCCCGAGCGGGGACCGCAGCATTTTGGTCCGATCCGGTCCGGGTCGGTCCGCACGCACCGACGCACCCGGCCCCCGAGGGTGGGGACCGGGTGCGTCGGAGGGTCGCTAGCGGCGCGCGAGCCAGACGACGACGGCGAGCACGCTCCGCCGGCCAGCGCCTGCTTCCAGTACGCCTTGGCCAGGATCGGGAGCACGGTCGCCCCCAGGTCCAGCGCGTCGTCCTCGTCCGGCGCGGGCGCAGGACGGCTCGGTGCCCGGCGCCGCGGACGGCCCCGGCGCCCCCGCGGCGGGTACGGCGCTCGGGCCGGGCACGGCGCTGGGACCGGCCGAGGTGCCGTTCGAGGCGGCCGGCGAGCCCGCCCCGCCGGGCGTGGACGGGGGCCGCCGCCGCCGGCGCGGGCGCCGCGGGGTCGGCCGCTGCGGCGCTCGAGCCCGACGAGGCCCGACGAGCCACTGCCGACCTTCGTCTCCAGACAGGTGACGAACTGGCCCAGCAGCTTGTCCGAGACGTCCTGGATGACGCCGCGGCCGAACTGCGCGGGCTTGCCGGTGATGGCGAGGTCCGTGACCACCTCGACGTCGCAGGACTCGCCGTTGGGCGTCAGCGTGGCCACGACGTCGGCGCCCGCGGTGCCGTTGCCGCGCTTGTCCTTGCCCTTGGCGGCGATCAGCATCCGCCCCGACGACTCGTCCTTCTCGGTGAACGTGCCGGTGCCCTTGTAGACGAGCGCGATCGGCCCGAGCTTGACCTTGACGGTGCCCTCGAAGCTGTCGCCCTCGACCGACGTGACCTGGGCGCCCGGGAAGCACTCGGCGACGGACTCGATGTCGTCGAAGGCCGCCCAGGTGACGTCCTTGGTCGCAGGGGAACGGTGAACCGGTGGGTCAGCTGCACCTCAGCCCCCCGCGGCGGCGAGCACGGCCCGCCGGGTGAGCACCGTGGCCAGGTGACGGCGGTAGTCGGCGTCGCCGTTGAGGTCCGAGGGCGGGGTGGTGCCCTCGGCCGCGGCAGCCGCAGCGGCCCGCACCGTCTCCTCGGTGGCGGGCTGACCGGTCAGCGCCTCCTCGACCGCACGAGCCCGCAGCGGGGTGGAGCCCATGTTGGTCAGGGCGACCCGCGCCTCGGTGATGGTGCCGCCCTCGGCCTTGACCGTCGCGGCGACCGCCACGATCGGCCACTGGTGGGCGACGCGCACGAACTTCTCGTAGTGCGCGCCCCAGCCGGTGTGCTTGGGCAGTCGGACGCCGACGAGCAGCTCGTCCTCGCCGATGGCTGTCTCGAACAGGTCGACGAAGAACTCCGACGCCGGGACCGGCGATGACGAACTCCGCCTCGAGGGCGAGCGCCGGGGCGCCCATGTCGCCGGCCGGGTCGGCGTGGGCGAGCGCCCCGCCGAAGGTGCCGCGGTGGCGGATCTGGGCGTCGGCCAGGTGGTGCACGGCCTTCGTGACCAGCGCGGCGTGCTCGGCCACCAGCGGGTTGCTGAGCATGTCGGCGTGGGTCGTCATCGCCCCGACGGTGAGCACGTCACCGTCGTCGCGGACCCCCGCCAGCCCCTCGATGCGGCCGAGGTCCACGACGATGCCCGGCGCGTTGAGCCGCATCCGGAGCACCGGCAGCAGCGACTGCCCGCCGGCGATGATCTTGGCCTCGTCGCCGTGCTCGGCCAGCAGGGCGAGCGCCTCCTCGACCGAGGTGGGGGCGGCGTAGTCGAACTCTGCGGGGATCATGCTCCCGCTCCTTCCTGACCGGCGGTGCGGTCGGCGGTGTCCTCGGGGTCGAAGTGTGGTGCCGCGGCGCCGTCGTCGGGTCGGCCCGACCGAGCCCCAGCTGCCGTCGTTGGAGTGGATCGCCTTCCACACCCGCTCGGGCGTGCAGGGCATGATCACGTCGTCGACCCCGAAGGGCCGCAGCGCGTCGACCACGGCGTTGACCACCGCGGGGGTCGAGGCGATGGTGCCCGCCTCGCCGACGCCCTTCGTGCCGAGCGTGTTGGTCAGCGACGGCGTCGAGTTGTGCTGGACGTCGAAGCTGATCAGGTCGGCGGCGGTCGGCACCAGGTAGTCGACGAAGGACGCCGAGACCAGCGTGCCGGCGTCGTCGTGGACGGCCTCCTCGAACAGGGCCTGCGCGATGCCCTGCACCAGGCCGCCGTGGACCTGGCCCGAGACGATCAGCGGGTTGATGACGTTGCCGATGTCGTCGACGCAGGTGTACTTGCGCATCGTGACCTGGCCGGTCTCGGTGTCGACCTCCATGCGCACAGGTGCGTGCCGTGGGGGTAGTTGAAGTTGATCGGGTCGTACGTCGCCTCCGAGTCCAGCGAGGGCTCCATCCCCTCGGGCAGGTCGTGGGCGGCGAAGACCGCACCGGCGATGTCGGTGATCCCGACGCCCTGGTCGGTCCCCCGCACGCTGAACGTGCCGGCGCTGAACTCGATGTCGTCCACGCTGGCCTCGAGCATGTGCGCGGCGACCGGCTTGGCCTTCTCGATGACCTTGTCCGCCGCCTTGACCAGCGCCTCGCCGCCGACGACCAGCGAGCGCGAGCCGTAGGTGTCGAGGCCCTTGTGGGCGATCTGGGTGTCGCCGTGCAGCACCTCGACGCTCTCGAACGGCACGCCGAGCCGGTCGGCGACGATCTGGCTGAACGCCGTCTCGTGGCCCTGGCCGTGCGCGCTCGCGCCGGTGACGATCTCGACCGTGCCGGTGGCCAGCATCCGCACGCTGGCGTGCTCCCAGCCGCCGGCGCCGTAGTCGAGCGAGCCGAGCACCCTCGACGGCGCGAGCCCGCACATCTCGGTGAAGGTGGAGACGCCGATGCCCAGCTGGACGGGGTCCTTGGACTCCCGGCGGCGCTGCTGCTCGGCCCGGAGCTCGTCGTACCCGAATGAGGCCTTGGCCTTCTCGGTGGCCGCCTCGTAGTTGCCGGAGTCGTACTCCAGGCCGGCCACGGTGGTGAACGGGAACTCGTCGTGCTTGATCCAGTTCTTCTCGCGGACCTCGAGCGGGTCGACACCCAGCTCGTGGGCGAGCTCGGTCATGATCCGCTCGATGCCGAACGTCGCCTCCGGGCGGCCGGCACCGCGGTAGGCGTCGGTCCAGGCCTTGTTCGACAGCACCGTCTGGCAGGCGAAGTGGTACGCCGGGAACTTGTAGATCGCGTTGAACATGAACGCCCCCAGCACCGGGACGCCGCCGCCGACGACGGCGACGTGCGAGCCGAGGTCGGCCAGGAGCTCGACCTTGAGGCCGGTCACGGTGCCGTCCTTCTCGGCGGCGAGCGTCAGCCTCTGCCACTGGTCGCGGCCGTGGTGGGCCGCCATCAGCGACTCCGAGCGCGTCTCGGTGTACTTCACCGGCTTGCCGATCCTGCGCGCCAGGCACCAGGTCAGCCACTCCTCGGGCGTCACCTGGAGCTTGCCGCCGAAGCCGCCGCCGACGTCCGGGGCGATGACGCGGATCTTCGACTCGGGTACGCCCGTGGTCGCCGCGAGGGCGAAGCGGAGGATGTGCGGCACCTGGGTCGCCGACCACATGGTGTTCTGCTCGCCCGTGGGGTCGACCACCACCGAGCGGGGCTCCATGAAGGCCGGGATGAGGCGCTGCTGGCGGAACTCGCGCTCGACGACCACGCCGTCCTCGCGGGCCTTGGCGATCGCCTCCTCGACGTCGCCGCCGGTGCCGGCCTCCTTCGAGTCGAAGACCCACAGCGCGGACTTGTTGGTGCCGAGGTCGGGGTGCGCGAGGACCTTGTCCTCGGCGTTCTCCTTGAGGTCCAGCGCGGCGGGGAGCTCCTCGTAGTCGACGTCGACCAGCTCGGCGGCGTCGCGGGCCTCGGCGGCGGTGCGCGCGACCACGACGGCGACGATCTCGCCGGCGAAGGAGACCCGGTCGGCCGGCATCGGCAGGTGCACGGGGGCGACCTGCTCGGGCGTGATCGGCCAGGCGTTGATGAGCACGCCCTGGCTCTCGCCGAGGTCGGCACCGGTGTAGACCCCGACGACGTTCGGCGCGGCCTCGGCCTCGCTCTTGTCGATCGAGACGATGTTCGCGTGGGCGTACGGGCTGCGCACCATGGCCATGTGCAGCATGCCCGGCAGGGTGATGTTGTCGGTCCAGCGCGTCCGACCCGTGATCAGGCGCTGGTCCTCCTTGCGGCGGCGGTCGCGCCCGATCTCGCCGCTGGCGGTGGGACGGTCCTCGGTGACGGTCATGCCTGGCCTCCTGCTCCGGCGCCGGCCGCGGTCTGCACGGCGCGGACGATGTTGTGGTAGCCCGTGCAGCGGCACAGGTTGCCCTCGATGCCCACCCGGATCTCCTCCTCGGAGGGGTCGGGGTTGTCGTTGAGCAGGTCGACCGACTGCATGATCATCCCGGGCGTGCAGTAGCCGCACTGGAGCGCGTGGCACTCGTGGAAGGCCTCCTGCACCGGGTGCAGCTGGCCGTCCTTGGCCAGCCCCTCGATGGTCGTGACCTCGGAGCCGTCGGCCTGCACGGCCAGGACGTTGCAGGACTTCACGCTCCTGCCGTCGAGGTGCACGGTGCACGCACCGCAGTTGCTGGTGTCGCAGCCGACGACGGTGCCGGTCTTGCCGAGCGTCTCGCGCAGGTAGTGCACGAGCAGCGTCCTCGGCTCCACGTCGTCGGAGACCTTGGCTCCGTCGACGGTGAGGTTGATCTTGGTCATTCCCACTCCTCGGTTGGATCACGGGCGGACACGTGTCCTGCATCACACAACCTAGCCCGGTCCGGTTGGTCGGAGGTTGGCGACGCGAGACGACCTCGAGACGACCTCGGGGCGACCTCGCGGGGCTCGGGACGGCGGGGGCCGTGGGGCTCGTGAGTCACATCGTGTCCGGATCGAGACCTGGATGTGTCCGGTCTCACCTCCTCGGGTGGCTAGCGTCTGCTCCCATGCGCAAGCGACTGATGACAGCAGCCGTCTCCACCGCCGCCCTCGCCCTGGGCGCCCTCTCCGGGTGCGGCTCCAGCGGCGGCACCACCGAGAGCGGGGTCAGCCTCGTGAAGAAGGGCACCCTGTCGGTGTGCACCCAGGTGCCGTACAAGCCGTTCGAGTTCCAGCAGGGCGGCGACGTCGTGGGCTTCGACATCTCGCTGATGGACGAGCTTGCCAAGCAGCTGAAGGTCAAGGTCGCCGTGGTGCAGACGCCCTTCGAGGGCATCCAGTCCGGCCAGGCGCTGAACACCAAGCAGTGCGACATCGCGGCCGCCGGCATGACCATCACCGCGGACCGCAAGAAGGTCCTGTCGTTCTCCGACCCGTACTTCGACGCCACCCAGGCGCTGCTGGTCAAGAAGGGCGGCGCGACCTCCCTCGACCAGCTCGCGGGCAAGACGATCGCCGTCCAGCAGGGCACGACCGGAGAGATCTACACCAAGGAGAACGCGCCCAAGAGCGCCACCATCCGGGTCTTCGAGGACCTCGGGCTGCTCACCACCGCGGTGAAGACCGGCCAGGCCGACGCCGGGGTCCAGGACAACGGCCCGCTGCTCGACTACACCAAGGCCAACCCGGACACCGAGGTGACCGCCGAGTTCGACACCGGTGAGCAGTACGGCTTCGGCGTGAGCAAGAACGGCTCGCAGAAGCTGAAGGACGCCGCGGACGAGATGCTCTCGCGCGTCAAGGAGGACGGCACGTACGACGCGCTCTACAAGAAGTGGTTCGGCCAGGCTGCGCCGAACAGCTGACCCAGCCCTCTCGAGTCCCGTCCGCCCCGGCCCAGGAGCCCGTCATGTCCGAGACCGTCGCTGCCCGCTCGACGGGGATGAGTCCGCGCCAGAAGGCACGCGCCAGCCGGGGCGTGCAGTACGTCGTGCTGGTCGCGGTCGTCGTGGCCCTCGCCCTCGTGGCCGACTGGGGGCAGATCCGCACCCAGCTGTTCAACGGCGGCATCATCGGCCAGCTCTTCCCGAGCATCGTCACGACCGCGCTGAAGAACACCGTCATCTACACCGCCGGCGCTTTCGTCTTCGGCCTCGTCCTCGGCCTGGTGCTGGCGCTGATGCGCCTGTCCTCGGTCGGGCCGTACCGCTGGATCGCGACCGTCGTCATCGAGTTCTTCCGCGGCGTGCCGGCGCTGATCGTGTTCATCGCGTTCGGCTACGGCCTGCCGATCGCCTTCGGCATCCTGCTCCCGGGCGGGATCTTCACGACGGTGACCGTCGCGCTGGGCCTGGTCGGGGCGGCGTACATGGCCGAGACGATCCGCGCCGGCATCCAGGCGGTGCCCAAGGGCCAGATGGAGGCGGCCCGGTCCCTGGGGATGAGCCAGGGGCGGGCGATGGTCTCGGTGGTGATCCCGCAGGCGTTCCGGATCGTGCTCCCGCCGCTGACCAACGAGCTGATCCTGCTGACCAAGGACTCCTCGCTCGTCTACATCCTCGGGCTCGGGCCCACGGCGCTGGAGCTGACCTCGTTCGGCCGCCAGGGCCTCAACCAGTTCGTCAACCTGACGCCGCTGTTCGCGGTGTCCGTCGCCTACCTGGTGATCACGATCCCGCTGTCCATCGTCGTGCGACGCATGGAGGCCCGGGCGGAGAGGGCCCGCTGATGAGCACACCCGCGATCGACGTCCAGCAGCTGCACAAGTACTTCGGCGACAACCAGGTCCTCAAGGGCATCGACTTCCACGTCGACGCCGGCCAGGTGGTCTGCGTGATCGGCCCGTCCGGGTCGGGCAAGTCCACCCTGCTGCGCTGCGTGAACCTGCTCGAGCAGCCGACCTCCGGGAAGATCTTCGTGGAGGGCGAGGAGATCACCGACCCCGACGTGCACGTCGACGAGATCCGCAGCCGGATCGGGATGGTGTTCCAGCAGTTCAACCTGTTCCCGCACCTGTCCGTGCTGCGCAACCTCACGCTCGCCCAGCAGCGGGTCAAGGGCCGGGGCAAGGACGAGGCGGCCGAGATCGCCCGCGCCAACCTGGCCAAGGTCGGGCTGGCCGAGCGGGAGGACGCCTACCCCGCCCACCTGTCCGGCGGGCAGCAGCAGCGCATCGCCATCGCCCGGGCGCTGTCGATGGACCCGGACATGATGCTCTTCGACGAGCCGACCAGCGCGCTCGACCCCGAGCTGGTGGGCGACGTCCTCGGGGTCATGAAGGACCTCGCCAAGGAGGGCATGACGATGATGGTCGTCACCCACGAGATGGGCTTCGCCCGCGAGGTCGGCGACAAGCTGGTCTTCATGGACGGCGGCGTCATCGTCGAGGAGGGCGACCCGGTCCGCGTGCTCGGCGACCCGCAGCACGAGCGCACCCGGTCGTTCCTGTCCAAGGTGCTCTAGGACCCGGGAGCGGCGGCCGGCTCCGGCACGGGTACGTCGGCGCGCCCGGCGGCCCGGCGCCGCGACCCGGTCGTCGCCACCAGCACCCCGGCGAGCACGACGGCGCCGCCGACGAGCTCACCCGCGGTCGGGACGTCGCCGAGGACGAGCCAGGCCGCGGTGATCGACACCGGCGGCACGAGCAGCACCCACGGCACCACCGCCGCGGGCCGGTTGCGAGACAGCAGGGAGTTGAAGATCCCGTAGCCGACGAGCGAGGCGAGGACGGCGGTGTACGCCGTGCCCAGCGCGGCCTGCCAGCCGAAGGCCCGCAGGCCGTCCAGCACCCCGCCCGGCCCGTCGAGCAGCAGTGAGAGCCCCAGGGCGGGGGCCGGCACGACCAGCGCCGACCACACGGTCAGCGAGATGCCGCCGGCGACGCCGGACGCGCGCGACACGGTGTTCCCGACGCCCCAGCTGAGCGCCGCCGCCAGGCAAAGCAGCAGCGCGGTCAGCGGCGTCGCACCGCCGCGACCGACGGCCACGGCGAGCAGCCCGGCCGCCCCCACCGCCACGCCGAGCGCCTGCCGGGCGGTCGGCCGCTCGTTCAGCACCGCCGCCGAGATGACGACGGTGAACACGACCTGCGCCTGGAGGACGAGGCCGGCGAGACCGGGCGGCATGCCCGCGGCGATCGAGAGGTAGAGCAGGCTGAACTGTCCCAGCGACATGAACGCGCCGACCCCGACGACCACCCGCAGCGGGGCCGCCGGGCGCGGCACCCAACAGATCGCGGGCACGACCACGAGGACGAACCGGGCGGCCAGCAGCAGCAGCGGCGGGACGCCGTCCATCGCCCAGTCGATGACCACGAAGTTGACCCCCCAGAGCACGGCGACCAGGGCGGCGAGGGTGCGGTCGCGAGACGTCATGGACGCGAGTCTGGACAACCCGACCGTCAAGCACCAGCGAAAGATCATGACGGTGATCGCGTAGCATCGCTTGATGATCGACCTCGACGCGCTCGTCTCGCTCCGGG
This sequence comes from Rhynchospora breviuscula, assembly GCA_027562975.1. NCBI lineage: Eukaryota > Viridiplantae > Streptophyta > Magnoliopsida > Poales > Cyperaceae > Rhynchospora > Rhynchospora breviuscula. The sequence continues at coordinate 14,342 of JAMQYH010000009.1, read as the reverse complement.
CGGTCGCCGCCCACGGCTCGGTCAGCGCCGCGGCGCTCGCGCTCGGCTTCACCCCGAGCGCGGTCTCCCAGCAGGTCAAGCGCCTCGAGCGGCAGGTCGGGCTCGCGCTGCTGGAGCGGGTCGGGCGCGGCGTCATCCTCACCGACACGGGCCGCCGGCTGGTCGAGCAGGGCGGGCCGCTGCTGCGCGACCTCGAGGAGGTGGAGAGCAGCCTGCACCGCGCCGCCGGCGTCGTCGCCGGGTCGCTGCGCATCGCCACCTTCTCCACGGCCGTCCGGGGCCTGGTCGCGCCGGCCCTCGGGCCGGTGGCCGACGAGCACCCCGACCTGCGGCTGACCATCACCGAGCACGAGCCCTGGGAGGCGGTCGCCCAGGTCGCCGACGGCCGGGCCGACCTGGGCGTCGTGCACAGCTGGGGCGACGTGCCGATCGCGGTCCCGGAGCACCTCGAGTCCCACGACGTCCTGCGCGACGTCGCCGACCTCGTCGTCCCGGTCGGCCACCGGATCGCGGGACGCCGACGGGTGCGACCGGCGGACCTGGTCGAGGTCGAGTGGATCGCCACGCCGCAGGGCACCATCTGCCGGCAGTGGCTGGACCGGATGTTCGTCGGCACCGGTCGCGAGCCCCGGATCCGCCACGTCTCGCTGGAGTTCGACTCCCACCTCGCGATGGTCGAGGCCGGCCTCGGCGTCGCCCTGGTGCCGCGCCTGGGTCGCGCGCCGCTGCCGGCCGGGGTGCGGGCGGTCGAGGCGTACGACCCGGTGCCGACGCGGCAGGTCACCGCGCTGCACCGGCGCAGCACGTCGAGCTCCCCGGCGGTCGCCGCCGTGCTGGAGGCGCTCGACCGCCACTGCGACGCCGCACGGGCGCGGTAGGCCGGGCGCGGCTCCCCCGCTCAGCGGGCCAGGGCGGCGACCATCTGCTCGATCAGGACGTCGAGCGCGCGCCGGGGCCGGACCATGACGGTGAAGTCGACGAGCCGGTCGCTGTCGTCCCAGCGCAGGAAGTCGATGCCGTGCACCACGGTGCCGTCGAGGTCGGCCTCGAACTCGAGGACCGCGGAGCCGCCGTCGCAGAGCTGGCGGTGGTAGCGCAACGTCGGCCCGAGGACCCGCATGGCGGCGGTGAGGTACGCCGTCGCGGCCCGGCGGCCCTCCTGCGGCGTGAACACCGCGGGAGAGCGGAACACCACCTCGTCGGCGAGCAGGTCGGCGAGCAGGCGCCCGGCGCGCTCGGGGTCGTCCTGCGCGGCGACGACGTCGTGCCACGCGGCCACGGCCGCCGGGACACCGCCCGCGGCGCCGTTCATCGGGCGGCCGCCGCCAGCCGGCCCCGCAGGAGGGCCCGCGCCGGGTGCGGCGCGGTGCCGAGCCGGGCGAGGCAGTGCTCGAGCACCTCGGTGTCGTACGGCGCGATCTCGCTGTAGCCCATCACCGCGTCCGGCTGCGGGTCGGCCAGCAGCGCCTCGCGCAGCGCCACCGCGACGTAGTCGGCCAGCTCGCTGAGCGCCGGGGAGTTCGTGCCGGGCAGCAGGTCGCCGCCGTACGCCGCCACCGCGCCCAGCACGTCGCCGCGCCGGATCCGCTCCACCACGGTGTCGACGTCGACCTCGACCGGCATCATCAGCCGGTACGGGCGCGAGGCCAGCGCCCCGCCGAGCGCGGCCCGCAGGTGCGAGACCTCGGCCTTGAGCGTGGAGACGGTGACCGCCTGGTCGCCGTACAGGTAGGCGTGCAGCTGGTCCAGCGAGAGTCCGTCGGGGTGGATCGCGAGCAGGGCGAGGATCTCGGTCTGCCGGCGGTTGAGCAGCAGCCGCTGCCCGTCGAGCCGGGCCTCGGCCGAGCCCAGCAGGGTCAGGCTCAGGCCGTGCCCGATCACCTCGACGGGGGTCCGCCGACGCTCGCCACCGCGGACCGGTGCCGACCGCTCGGGCATCGCGGTCTCGATCAGCCGCGCCATCATCCGCGCGGTGGCGAGGCCGATCGGGTGGCTGCGGTCCCACGTCGTCGACAGGTCGATCACGCCGAGCCGCTCAGCGGTCGCGGGGTCGCGCACCGGCGCCGCCCAGCAGACCCAGCTGTGCACGATCGGCGCGTAGTGCTCCGCGCTGAAGACCATCGACGGCGCGTCGAGTCGCCCGGCGAGGTCGAGGGCGTTGGTGCCGACCGAGGTGTCGTCCCAGCGGCCGCCGGGCACGAAGTTCACCTGCTCGGCCTTGGTCCGCATGACGCGGCCGCCGTACGTCCACAGGATGCGGGTCTGCGGGTCGGTCACCGCGAGCACGAGGTCGCCGTCCTCGGCGGTGCGGCGCAGCTCCTCCTCGACGCGCCCGACCGCGACCTGGAGCGGCGACTCGCGCCAGTACGCCGCCGTGTCCCGCTCGTCGTCGAGCGGCGCTTGCGCCACCTCCAGGTCGATCGCGGGGGCCGAGCGCCGCCAGGAGCTGAGGATCTCCGGGCGGATCGTGCTGCGCTGGCCGGGCAGCGTCTCGCCGAGGGCGGTCTCACCGTGCTCGACGAACGTCGTCCAGGCCCGCACCGCGTCGCCGCGGAGGTCGTGCAGGGTGCCGTTGCTCATCGCGTCCTCGCTCCTGCTGGTGTGGTGGCCGTCACGGTATCCGCCAGGACGGAGCCTCCCAAGGGCTTCGTCCAGGACGGCGGCCCTCCGCCCCGGGTCACGAGCGCCACTGCGGGAGCAGGGCGCGCAGCGGCGCCGTCGAGCGGTGGCGCGCGACGCGGGTGACGACGCCGTACCAGAGGCCGGCGCCGTAGGCGGCGTCGTCGAGGCGCCGGGCCAGCAGGTAGCGCGCCGGGTCGAGCGCGGGCCGGCGCACGCGGTGGTCGACCAGCCCGTCGACGACCGCGGCGACGAGCAGCGCGCGCCGGGCCCGCGCGGAGACGAGCGCCGCCGGCACCGCGAGCGGCCAGTAGTGCCGGCACAGCGCCGACGCCGCCTGCTGCTGCGCGGCGACCGCCCCGGCCAGGGTCAGCCGGGCCGCGGTCCGCAGCGGCGCGTCGGCCCGCTCCAGGCGCCGCGAGAGCCCGACGGTGGCCGCGGCCCAGGACGCGGCGGCGACCGGGACCGACCAGCCCCGCTGGGCCAGCACGGCCCCGGTGAGCACGGCGGTCCACGCCGAGAGCACCACCGGCGCGACCGCGTCGCCGTGCCGCTCGGCCAGCGGGGCGGCCGAGGAGCCGTAGAACGCCTTGCGCCCGAGCCACCCCCGCACGGTCGTGCGGTGGTCGTGGCGCACGGCGGCGGCGGGCTCGTACCGCACGCGCCACCCGGCGCCCAGCAGCCGCCAGACCAGGTCGACGTCCTCGCCCGAGCGCATCGTCGTGGTGAAGCCGTCGCCCAGCGCCTCCACCCGCGCGAGCAGGCAGGCGCTCGGGACGTAAGCGACCGACCCCAGGACGCGCACGGCTGCCGGGTACCGGCCGAGGTCGAGGCTCGAGCGGACCTCCTCGTAGCGCGCCGGCCACCGCTCCCCCGCCCCGCTCCCGGTCCCGTGCACGCGCGGCGCGACGAGCGCGGTGGCGGGGTCGGTCAGGTGCCGCCGCAGCACCGACAGCCACCCCGGCTCGGGCACGACGTCGGAGTCGACGAAGGCGACCAGCGGCGTCGTGACGTGCGCGAGGCCGGTGTTGCGGGCGGCGGCGGGGCCCTCGTTCCTCGGGTGGCGTACGACGGACGCGCCCGCGGCGCCTGCCACGGCGGCGACGGCGCCGGGCTCGCGCGACCCGTCGTCGACGACGACGACGGGGACCCCGCGCGGCAGCGCGGACAGCAGCCGCGCCAGCGCGTCGGGTCGGTCGAGCACCGGGACGACGACGGTGACGTCGTCGACCGCCTCGTCGTCCCGGGCCGCCGCCCCGGGGGCCGGCCACCAGGGGTCGGCGAGACCTCGGTCGAGCAGCAGCCGGGCCAGGCGGCGGGAGGCCTCGTCGCGCACGACGAGGCCCGCGGGGTCGGCCAGCCGCTCGACCGCCGCCGGGGCGAGGAACACCACGCGCCCGGCGGTGCCGCCGACCAGGCAGCGCCCGCCGTCGAGGACGCGCGTGCGCGACGAGAGCCGGACCACGAGCCCGTCGGGGAGCCGGTCGTCGGCCGGAGGGGTGATCGGTGAGGTCGTCGGCGGGGTCATCGGCGGGGTCATCGGCGGGGTCATCGGCGGGGTCATCGGCGGGGTCATCGCGCCCGCAGCCGGCCGTCGGCACCGGCCTCGTCCGCCCGCACCTCGGCGACCACGCGGGCGACGACCTCGTCGAGGACCGCGCGCCCCGTGCTCGGCGCTCGCCCCGCGGGGGTCGCCCAGCACCCCGTTCGCCGACACGGCGCGCACGCCGCCGGCGCGCAGGGCGGGCATCAGCTCCGCGACCGGCGCGGTGGCGCCCTCGGCGAGCCGGTCGCGATGCACGTCGTCGGGCGCGAGGTGCAGCAGCAGCGAGGTCTCGGTCTCCCCCGCGTGGGCGTCGGCCCCCGGCGTCGCGGTCGACGTCCAGGCCACCCGGCGACCCTCCGCGCGCAGCTGCGCCACCGCCGACCGGACGGTCGCGACGTTCCCCCCGTGACCGTTGACCAGCACCAGCGACCCGGCCCAGCGGCAGGCCGAGCGGCCGAGCTCGACGAGCAGCAGGTGCAGCGCCTCGTGCCCGACCGAGATCGTGCCCGGGAAGCCCTCGTGCTCGCCCGAGGCGGCGTACGCCACCGCCGGCGCGACCAGGACGTCGCCCGCGACGCCCTCCGCGACGAGCCGGCAGACCGTCTCCGCCACCAGCGCGTCGGTGTCGCACGGCAGGTGCGGGCCGTGCTGCTCCAGCGCGCCGACCGGCACGAGGACCGTCGGCGTACGGCCCTCGAGCTCGGTCCAGGTGGCGCGCGCCAGCGCGCGGTCGCTCACCGCCGGGTCCCGCCCGCGTGCCGGGTCAGCCGAACGAGCGGCCCGGCACCAGCGGGCTCTCGTCGCACGCCCCCGACGGCGGGCGTCGCATCAGCGTCAGCGGGACGGGGGCGTTGCGGACCGTCCCGGTGTGCGAGTGGTCCTGCGAGGTGCCCGGCAGCGCGGTGCGGTCGACCGCCCCGAGGCCCGCCGCGGCGTTGCCCTTGACGCACTCCGGGTCGGGTCCGTCGAGGGGCAGTCCGGTGAAGAACTTCGCGGCCATGCACCCGCCGCGGCAGGAGTCGTACGCCGAGCACTGCGTGCAGGCCCCCCCGGTCTGCGGGCTGCGCAGGTCGGTGAACAGCGCGGAGTGCTTCCACACCGTGTCGAAGTCCGTGCTCACGTCGTCCACGGCCCCCGCGGGCCGGCTGTCGCGGACGTTGCCCGCCTTGAACCGGTCGTGGATGGCGAACGGACAGGCATAGACGTCGCCGACCGGGTCGATCAGGCACACCACGCGTCCGGCCCCGCACAGGTTCAACCCGGGCAGCGCGCCCTGGCCGTCCTCGGCGAACGCGGAGAGGTGGAAGAAAGAGTCCCCGGTGAGGACGGACTCGCCGTTGGCGAGCAGCCAGTCGTAGAGCTCGCGCTGCTGCTCCGGGAGCGGGTGCAGCTCGTCCCACACGTCGGCGCCGCGACCGGAGGGACGCAGCCGCGTCAGCCGCAGCTGGGCGCCGTAGGTGTCCGCGATCGCCTTGAACTCGTCGAGCTGGCCGATGTTGTGCCGGGTGCACACCACCGACATCTTGAAGTCCTTCATCCCCGCGGCCTGCAGGTTGGCCATCGCGCTCAGGGCGGCGTCGTACGTCCCCCGGCCGCGCACCGAGTCGTTGACCTCCGCCGTTGCGCCGTCCAGCGAGATCTGGACGTCGACGTAGTCGGTCGCCGCCAGCTTCGCGGCCCGCTCCGGGGTGATCCGGAAGCCGTTGGTCGAGAACTTCACCCCGACGTGGTGCTCGACGGCGTAGTCGAGCAGCTCCCAGAAGTCCGGGCGCACCGTCGGCTCGCCGCCGCCGATGTTGACGTAGAAGATCTGCATCCGCTCGAACTCGTCGATGAGCGCCTTGCACTCCTCGGTGCTCAGCTCGCGCGGGTCGCGGCGCCCGGAGCTGCTCAGGCAGTGGGTGCAGGCGAGGTTGCAGGCGTAGGTGAGCTCCCAGGTCAGGCAGATCGGCGCGTCCAGGCCGAACTCGAACTGCTCGACCAGCGGGCCGGTGGTCGGTCGGGTGGGAGCGGCGGGCCGCTCGGGGGCGAGAGTCATGCGCGCTCCTCGATCAGGCCGCTGCCGGCCAGGGTGGTCAGGGCCTTGAGGTACGACGTCTCCTGGTGCGGCTCGACACCGGCGGCGACCAGCGCCTCACCGGCGCTCGGCTGCTCGCCGAGGGCACGGACGACGTCGACCAGGGTCGGGGTCTTGAGGAAGCTGAGCCGGCGGGTGCGGAAGTCGTACGCGAGAGCGCCGAAGGGCTCGGGCCGCAGCGACACCGATTCGGCCAGGCGCCACGGGTCCTCGGCCCGGACGACGGGCCGGCCGGACTCCTGGCCGGACTCCTGGCCGGGCCCGTCGCGGAGCGGGGCGTCCCGCTCCGCGTCGGGCGTCGCCGTCATCAGTAGACGCCGCACATGCCGTCGATGGAGACCTCCTCGACGAGGACCTCCTCGACCTGCGTCTCGACCTGGTCCTGGACCTCGGGCTCGTTCATCGCACAGCCTCCCTCTCGGGCGCCCCGTGGGCACCTCTCGTCACGTGGCGCTCACGCTAGTCAGCAGGTGACCTGGGCCACAACCGTCCCACCCGCGATGCGGACCTGTGCGTTCGGGCAGGTGCCGCACTCCCCCGCCGCCGGGTTTGTCGAAACCCGCCTGTTGCGCACGTCACAGCGCTCCTAGGTTCGCCGCACAGCCACGACGACCACCCCAGGAGGTCACCGCCATGCAAGTTGACGAGCTGCTCAAGCCGTTCCCGATCAAGGAGTTCCACCCCTTCCCCCGCGCGCTGATGGGCCCTGGCGGCCACGAGATGATCGGCCCGGAGGCCCTGAAGCTCGGCTTCAAGAAGACGCTCGTGATGACCTCGGGCCTGCGCGGCACCGACATCGTCCACAAGATCTGCGAGTCGATGAAGTACCACGGCCTCGAGGTCGTGCTCTACGACAAGGTCGAGTCCAACCCCAAGGACTACAACGTCATGGACGCGGTGGGGCTCTACCAGGAGAACAAGTGCGACTCCTTCGTCTCCATCGGCGGCGGCTCCTCGCACGACGCCTGCAAGGGCGCACGCGTCTCGGTCGCCCACGACGGCCGCAACGTCAACGAGTTCGAGGGCTTCAACATGTCCGAGAACCCGAAGAACCCGCCGCACATCGCGGTGTCCACCACGGCTGGCACCGGCTCGGAGACCTCGTGGGCGTACGTCATCACCGACACCACGACCGACCCCGACAACCCGCACAAGTACGTCGCCTTCGACGACGCCGCGGTGACGACGCTGGCCATCGACGACCCGGTGCTCTACTACGACTGCCCGGTCGACTACACCGCCCAGTGCGGCTTCGACGTCCTCGCGCACGCCTCCGAGCCGTACGTCTCCCGGCTGAACTTCGAGCCCTCGCTCGGCAACGCGATCCGCGCCATCAAGCTGACCGCCGAGAACCTGCGCGAGGCGACCTGGAACGGCCAGGACCTCAAGGGCCGCGAGGGAATGATGTACGCGCAGTACATCGCCGCGCAGGCCTTCAACTCCGGCGGCCTCGGGATCATCCACTCGATCTCGCACGCCGTGTCGGCCTTCTACGACACCCACCACGGCCTCAACAACGCGATCGCGCTGCCGCGGGTGTGGGCGTTCAACATGCCCACGCAGTACGCCCGCTTCGCCGACATCGCCGAGGCCATGGGCGTCGACACCCACGGCATGACCAAGCCGCAGGCCGCCGACGCTGCGCTCGCGGCGGCGATCCGGCTGCTGCGCGACGTGGGGATCACCGAGAAGTTCACCGACGTCACCAAGGACACCTACTCCAAGAACCGGCTGGGCGAGGGCCCGACGGAGTACTACGCCGGCCGCGGCGTCATCAAGGGCGACGAGGCCGACATCGACGCCATCACCAACCACGTCCTCGGTGACGCCTGCACGCCGGGCAACGCCAAGGAGTGCACCTTCGAGACGGTGCGCCCCGTCGTCGAGCACTGCATGAACGGCGACCTGGACGACCTGCTCACCTGATCGTCCTCCAGCCACCGGACCGGGCGGCGCGCGATCGTGCCGCCCGGTCCGGTTCGGCCATCCCCGCCACACCGCGGGTGGTCGAGCCCGCACCGACCCACCCACCGCCACCCCGGCAGGAGCACCGCGTGACCGACACCCAGCCCGTCCCCGCAGACTCCGGGCCCGCCGACCCGCACCCCGGCTTCTCCGACGTCGCGGACGCGGCGGCGCAGTTCCGGGAGGCGGGCTACCTCACCGACGACCGGCTGGCGACGACCGTCTTCCTGCAGACCCGCATGGACAAGCCCGTCCTGCTCGAGGGCCCGGCCGGCGTCGGCAAGACCCAGCTGGCCACGAGCCTCGCCGAGGTCACCGGGCGCCGGCTGCTGCGCCTGCAGTGCTACGAGGGGCAGGACGAGACGAAGGCGCTCTACGAGTGGGACTACGGCAAGCAGATGCTCTACACCCAGATCCTGCGCGAGAAGATCGGCCAGGTGGTCGAGGACGCCGCGGACCTGACTGCCGCCGTCGAGCGCATCGCCGAGCAGGACAGCGTGTTCTTCTCCGAGCGGTTCCTCACCCCGCGCCCGCTGCTGGAGGCGATCACCTCCGAGGAGCCCGTGGTGCTGCTGATCGACGAGGTCGACCGCGCCGACGAGGCGCTGGAGGCGGTGCTGCTCGAGCTGCTCAGCGAGTTCCAGATCTCCATCCCCGAGGTCGGCACCGTCCGCGCGCGCACGACGCCGTACGTCGTGCTCACCTCGAACAACACCCGAGACCTCTCCGCCGCGCTCAAGCGGCGCTGCCTGCACCTGTTCCTGGACTACCCCGGCGCGGAGCGCGAGCTGGAGATCATCCGCTCGAAGGACACCGGGCTCTCGGAGTCGCTGGCCCGGCGCCTGGTCGACATCGTCCGTGAGCTGCGCGAGCTCGAGCTGCGCAAGGCGCCCAGCATCTCCGAGACCATCGACTGGGCGCGCACGCTGGCCGTGCTCGGCGTCGAGGAGCTCACCTCCGAGGTGCTCTCGAGCACGATGAACGTCGTCGTGAAGTACGAGCGCGACCTCACCAAGGCGCTCGGCGCGATCCCGCACCTGGTCGACCCCAACACCCACGTGCCCGACTCGCTCGACACCGGCCACGGCCACGGGCACGGCCACGGCCACGGGCACGACGAGGACCACGACCACCACGACCACCACGACCCGGGAGACGACGCGGGCGGGCCGGACGGGCGCGACGTACGAGCCCGGCGCGACGACCCCGGTCGGCACGGCGACAACTACGGCGGTCCCGACGGCTCCGGCTCGAAGCCGAGGTCCTCGCGGTCCGGCTCGTCGGGCCGCGCCGTGAGCGCCGGTCAGGGGGCGCGCTCGTTCGGCGCCCGCCGGCGCCCGGTCTGAGGAGGGGCTCGTGGAGGGCGCGGTCCACCGCTTCATCCGGCTGCTGCGGCTGCACGGGGTGCGGGTCTCGACCGCCGAGGCGCTCGACGCGATGCACGCCGTCGCCCAGCCCAGCGTGCTCGAGCAGCGCGAGGTGCTGCACTCGGCGCTGTCGGTCAGCCTGGTCAAGGACCGTCGCGACCTCGCGACCTTCGACCGCGTCTTCGAGCGGTTCTTCGGGCTGCGGGCGGTCGTCGAGGAGCAGGTCGGCCACGGTCACGGCCACGACGACCTGAGCGACGACGGCGAGGTGCAGGACTTCACGCTCTCCGAGGAGCCGGGCGACACCCCCGAGGAAGGGCACTTCCACGGAGCCCCCGACGACATCAAGGAGTACTTCGACCCGGAGGACCTCGCCCAGCAGTACAACCTGCACCAGGAGGCCAACAAGATCGACATGGCCGCCCTGACCGACGAGATCGTGCTGTCGAACGAGAAGACCGGCAACGACGCCGACGACGCCGCTCGCGTCCAGATCACCACCAACCGGATGCACAACCCCGGCAACCCCGGCGAGCTGCAGACCAACCCCGGCCTCGAGCTCGACACCGAGCTCAGCGTCGCGCAGGAGATGGCCCTGCTGGCCTGGCTCGACGAGGTGGACGCGGACGAGGCGCTGCTCGACGACGGCGACACCCTCGGCTCGCTCGCCGCGCTGCGCGAGCGGCTGGCGCCGTTCCTCGAGGGGCTGCCGGAGAAGCTCAAGCAGCACCTCGAGAGCCTGCTCGCGATGGAGAAGGAGCTCGAGGAGCGCGAGATCGAGGCCGCGCAGGCGGAGACCGTCGAGGAGACCGAGCGCGCCGACCTCGAGGAGGCGCTGCGCCGGCTCCTGCGCAGCCTGCACGGCGCCCCCCGCCCCCGGCGCAAGGCGGCCGCGCGCGGCGTCGTCGACGGGGCGCGGACGATGCGCGCCAACATGAGGTACGACGGTGTGCCGTTCCGGCCGGTGACCGTCAGCAAGGTCGAGGACCGCCCACACCTCGTCGTGCTGTGCGACGTCTCGCTGTCGGTGCGCTCCGCCGCGCGCTTCACGCTGCACCTCGTGCACAGCCTGCAGTCGCTGGCCTCCTCCGTGCGGACCTTCGCCTTCGTGAAGGACGTCGTCGAGATCACCGACCTGTTCTCCGAGCACCACGTCACCGAGGCGCTGTCGCTGGTGATGTCCGGCCTGCCCGCCGGCGGGGTGCTCGACGTCGACGCCGACTCCGACTACGGCTCGGTCTTCGAGGACTTCCTCGAGGAGTACGGCTCCGCGGTCACCCGCCGCACGACGCTCGTCGTCCTCGGCGACGGGCGCGGCAACTCCCACGACCCCGGCCTGCGGCACTTCGAGGAGCTCACCCGCCGCGCCCGCGAGACGGTGTGGCTGACCCCGGAGCCGAAGTACTCCTGGGCGCTCGGGCGGTGCGACCTGCCGGCGTACGCCGAGCACTGCGATCGTGTGCAGGTGGTGCGCAACCTCTCCGGGCTCGACCAGGTGACCGTCTCGATGGCCGACGGGACGGGCCGGTGACGCTCGAGGCGGACCCGCTCGTCGCGAGCGACCTCCTCAGCGGTCCTTACGCCGTCCGCCCGCCCGCGCGCCCGATCGACGCCTTCGCGACGCTGGTCGACGCGGCGTACGTCGACGACCCTCGTCGTCGTGCGCCCCGCCGGCGACCCGGTGTGCGGGTCGGTGCGCACGAGGACCGAGCACTTCGACGTCGCCCGCGACGGCGGTCGCGTCGAGATCGGCCACCGGGTCCCGGCGCAGCGCCTCGACGACGACCTCGCGGCCTCGTGGAGCACGAGCCTGTTCGGCCCCGGCTGGCTGCGCGGCACCGACCTGTTCGAGCGGTTGCTGACCGGGCTGGTGCGCTCGGCGGACGAGGACGCCGAGCGCGCGTGGGAGGGGTTCTACCGCCGCACCCTGGCCCGCATCGAGTCCGTGCTGAGCGAGGACCGAACCGGTGCTCGTCCCGCCGACGGTCACGGCTCGATCGCCGGCTACGCCCCGGTGTACGAGCGCGCCGGGTCCCTGGTCGGCCCGGGCTCCGTCCTCGAGCTCGGCTCGTGCTTCGGGTTCCTCTCGCTCCGCCTCGCGGCCGCCGGTCACGCGACGACCGCCTCGGACCTGTCGGCGGGGACCATGCGTCTGCTCGACCGGGTGGCGCCGCGCCTGGGCGTCGCGCTCGAGTGCCGCGCGGCCGACGCCGCCCGCTTCCCCCGGCCCTGCCGGCTGCGCCGACACCGTGCTGGCCGTCCACCTGCTCGAGCACCTCGACCCCCGACCACGGCGAACCGCGTCGTCGCCGAGGCGCTGCGCCTGGCCCGTCGGCGGCTCGTGGTCGCGGTCCCGCTCGAGGACGTCGCGACCGAGGCGTACGGCCACGTCCGCACCGTCTCGCTGGCCGACCTCGACGCCTGGGGCGCCGCCTGCGCAGCCGCCGCACCGGGGTCGTCGTACACGGTCGAGGAGCACCACGGCGGGTGGCTGGTCGTCGACCGCTGACCGGGCACTTCCTGCACGCCCTGGTGCGCTGAAAGGGCAGTCGCTGCACGCGGCACACCCCCGACCGGGCACTCCCAGCACACCCCGCACCCCCGACCGGCACTCGCCGCACGCACTCGGCCGTCGGGCGGTGCCACGCCTCCGGCGGGGATGTGCACCAGCTGCCCGCTCGGCGCACCAGAACGTGCAGCAACTGCCCGGTCAGCGCGCCAGGGCGTGCAGCAGCTGCCCGGTCAGCGCGCCAGGGCGTGCAGCAGCTGCCCGGTCGGCGCGCGGCCTCAGAGCAGCCCGGCCTTCGACGCCTCGTAGACCGCCTCGGCCCGGCGGGAGACGCCGAGCTTGCGCAGGATGTTGCCGACGTGGAACTTCGCGGTGGTCTCGGAGATGAAGAGCTTCGCGCCGATGTCGCGGTTGGACAGCCCGCGGGCCAGGAGCCGGAGGACCTCGCACTTCGCGCTCGGTCAGCTGGCGGACGTCCTCCTCCGCGGGGGCGTTCAGGCCGCGGACCATCGCGGCGGCGCTCCGGGCGTCGAAGGCCGAGTCGCCGCGGCTGGACGTCGCGGATGGCGCGGACCAGGGCGGAGGTGTCGACGTCCTTGACGACGTACCCCTTGGCGCCGGCGCGGATGGCCTGCAGCACGAGGTGCTTCGTCGAGGAACGTGGTCAGCACGAGGACGCCGATGTCGGGTGCTGGCGCACCAGCTCGGCGCACAGGGCGAGACCCTCGGTGTCGGAGGAGGACGACAGCTTGAGGTCCAGCAGCACGATGCGCGGCGCGGCGCGGGCGACCAGCACCAGGGCCTCGTCGGGCTTGGCCGCCTCGGCGACGACGCGCAGGTCGTCCTCGCGCTCGAGGATCGAGCGCAGGCCCTGCCGGACGATCGCGTGGTCGTCGACCAGCATGATGCCGATGACGTCCTCGTCGCGGGCCGTCGTGGGCCGGGCGCCGGTCTCGGGGTTCAGGGTCGGCACTGCTCCTCCTGGTGGTCGGACCCGCTGAGCAGGTGGTCGATGAGTCCCGGGCGTACCTCGTCGGCGAGCGGCAGCGGCACGGCCATCGTGACGCGTACGCCGCCGAGCCGGGCGCGACCGAAGCGCACCGTGCCGCCGAGGTCGCTCACCCGGGCCTCGATGTTGACCCAGCCCGCGGTGCCGGCCGTTGACCGAGGACCCGCGCTCGATGCCGAGCCGGCGCCGCAGCACCTCCGGGTCGCCGTCGCCGTCGTCGGTGACGGTCACGGTGAGCAGGTCCGGCCGGTACCTCAGGCGTACGACGGCCCGCGCCGCGTTCGCGTGCGCGGCGACGTTGAACAGCGCCTCGCCGACGGCCCGGGCGATCTCGTGGTGCGCGTCGGCGCGCAGCGTGACCTCCTCACCGGTGCTGCGGACCTCCACCGCGAGGGCCGGGCGGCAGTGCTCGGCGACCCTCGCGGACCAGGGCGACCAGCCGGGGCGTGGTCTCCTCGTGGGTCCGGTGCAGCGCGTAGATCGCACGGCGCAGCTGCTCGACCGCCTCCTGGCTGAGCTGCTTGGCCGTCCCCAGCCGGGCCAGGATCCGCTCGCCGGGCTCGCCGAGCGCCTCGGCGTCGCCGCGGGCCATCTCGACCGCCATCCCGGCGGAGAGGACGTACTGCGTCACGCTGTCGTGCAGCTCGCGCGCGATCCGGTGCCGCTCGAGGTCGACGACCTCGCGCTGCCGGGCCTGGGCCAGGCGCTGCTCGGCGGCCCGCAGCTCCCCGGTGCGCTGCTCGAGGTCCCGGGCGCGGGCCTGCGCCTCGTCGTAGAGCAGCTGGGCACGCCGGTGCAGCGCCGAGCCGGCCTGGTACTGCTCCGAGGTGTGCAGCGACACCGCCGCCTGGTTGGCGAGGATGCGCAGGATCGCCAGGTCGTCGGGCTCGGTCTCCTCCCCCAGCCCGGGCACCGCCGCCAGCGCCCCCACCTCGAGCCCCTCGAGCACGAGCGGCACCCGGACCCAGCCGGCCTCCGCACCCCGGGCGGGGCCGGGCGCCGGCGCGGATCGCGGCGAGCTGGTCCCGGACGGGCGCGGGCAGGTCGGCCTCGTCGTCGTACGCCGTGCCGTCGGGGCCGACGACGAGGAACCTCGGCCGCGCGCCCGGCAGGTGCTCGTCGCCGAGAACGAGCATCGTCCACGGCGACGACAGGTGCTCGGCAGCAGCGCCGACGACCTCCTGGATCAGCCCGCGCGGACCCTCGACGGTGCGGACCACGGCCCGCGAGATCGAGTCCATCGCGCGCAC